>WEIU01008903.1:26152-42665 GCA_013389925.1 Aegithalos caudatus
CAGGGGGGAGGGGGGGTGCGCCCGGAGGGCCCCCCTGCGCTCCCCATGGGCCTCCGCAGGGGTCGTTGGAGCTGGGGCGAGCGGGCCTTGAGCTCTCCATGTGGGTCCTTGGTACTTGTCAAGCGGCGGCGGGGCGCCCGCGGCTCCTCAGCGCCCTCCGGGGCCGTCTCCCCCCGCACTGACCCTTGTGAACTCGCTCGTCCCCTCCCAGCCCAGCGGGAGCGCCGCGGTGAGCCCCGCTTCGAGCACGCCCGGCCCTGTCGGGTTACACTGGCCGAGGAAGGAGGGAGCTGCGAGCCTTCCCCCGCGCAGGCAGCAGGGTGTTGGGAGCAGCGGTGACCGGCAGTGTTTGACTGGAGAGGCCTTGGCAGGCTGAAGAGAGCATCGATCAGAATTGTGTACGTTTGGTATTGATCCAAGACAAGTAGTTTCAGTGTCAACAGAGCACTTACGGCTCTTTCAGTTCTCTGTGATTGCACTTTGAATTGGGACGAGGTGTAGGCCAAAAGGAGGTAGTGCCAAGTAGTGCTTCTGGAATAAAAATTCACGTTTTCCCCAGTCACATTCAGTTCCACGTGCGTGGTATGCTGCTTTTACTGTAATTCTTAAATATCTGTTTGCTTGGGTGGGTAGGGAAAGGACTTTTGAATTCTGATGATATTCCTCTAACTTCTTGCTGCTCATTTTATTTTCTTGCTTCAGGAGCTGACTTGGGCAAGTTCCTGGAAAGTACGTGTGAATTTTTCTTTTCTTATGACTCTGCTGGTTGCTTTTGTTCTTAAGAAACTCTTTAATAAACAGAAGTTAATTTGCTGTTCTGTGAATAGAGCATTTGGTTGATACACAGTGTGATAATTGGAAACCTTTATAAACAAAATTGGTTGCAGTTGTCACCAACAAAAACTTTGTTTTGGTATTTTTAAGTTTTGTTATTGAGTGGTGACTGCAGTAGATAATAAGAGCGTTATTACTATGAGGTGTTGGTTTTCGGTTTTCTTGCCGTGCACTTGAATAGGTATCCTTTGAGCAATTAGCTGATGCCGGTGTGAAAGCCTAATTAACCCTGGGGGTGCCAGCAGGAATGCTGGAGTGTCCGTGGCCCCTTCTGCACCTGCTTTGCTCCCCAGGTTCACGTAGTTCTACAGGTCAGTTGATGTCGGTGGTTGTGTGTTGGTGTCAATTTCTCAATGAACGTGTGATAAAAAAAAAAAAAGTTTGTGTCTATTAGCCAGCTTGATTAAAGAGATGGTAGAATTTTAACCCTGGAACTTGGATGTCACCTTTTATGTTGGGACTTTGATAACCTGTTCAGTATCTGCCAATGTTGTGTGTAAATACTGGGGTTGAATGGTTTAAGAGCTTCTCAGGCTCTCCCAGCCCCTGGGTACAGGAACATGCCTGGGAGCACCTGGTCACTGTATTTCTTTTGGGGCCTTTCTCTGAGTGGTTTCTTGAGCCTGTGTTTTAAAGCAGGAGCATAGAATGCAAATGGAAGGTAGTTTTGGAGCAGGAATGAGTTGTTTCACACCATGCTTAAAAAAAATTAATACCACATTAAAAACTTGGACTCTTGCAGATCCTCTTTTTGTTACAGGTGTTGACCTTGAGGGTGGTAAAATATCCTCAGGTACTCCTGTTTGCATTTTTGCTTCCCTTTCTGAAACATAGAATAAACTAAAACTAAGATCCCTGTGATTATGTAAGTGAAAAAATGCTTGTAAATAAACAGTTGAGGTCTTTGTAATTAATTTTTTCCTTATTGCTTTATTCCTCAGTCGAGGGGAAAAAAAAACTGTGTACAAAGGGAATGCGAAGTAGGATTTGGGTTTTTTTTAAGGACTTGAGACTAAGCACCACTGTACCTCTCTGCTAAGGCCAGTTGTCTGAATCAAGTTCTGTCACAAACTGGAGTTCCTCATACCTGAATGTAAGAAAAAAAAAAAAAAAAAAAGGCAGTTTTAAAGATCTATAGATACTTTATTAAAACAAAAACAACTCCAGATGTCAGGGTCCCATGGAATAGCTTGTTGGGACAGCTGAGTGGCTGAAGACACTGCTGGTATATCTGGTGTATCTCTATATGCTAAAAGATTTCTCTTTAAACCTGGAAGGGGAAGACACTGGTTCACAGTAACTGAATGAAGATGAGCTGGGCACTATGATCTGTGCCTTTGGCCTTTCTCTCTCTTTATTTTAATTACTAAGAATGTGAAATTTGAATTTGCCTACTTTAGTCTGGTCTTGCAAGTTCACATAACTGTCATATATATGTTTCTTATTCTTTCATTGAAATGAAATTCTTCTTTAAAATTCTTCCTTAGGACTTGTTAAAGTATGGTATTAAGTTCTCTTGTAGTCTGATTTAGAAAAACAAAGTCCACTTCCTAGCAGTTTTCCTTAATTTTTCTGTTTTTCTTACTTTTTTTTTCCTCTTCAGTGCTTCTGCTCAAAGATTAGTGGAGATAAGCTATAAATAATTCATTATAATAGACAGAGCTGTGGGGCAGAGCAAGGGAGCCTTCTCCCTACAGAGCTTGCTAGGGAGCCATTGGATGCCTTGATGAGGAGAAACCTTCTTTGTTTACTGAAGAAGCAGTTACCTTGAAAGGGACTGTTTCTTTGTGTGGTTTTCTCATCAATTTATTTTAATTCATAGAGTGACATTTGAAATCCAAGGTGTGTGAAATGCTGCAGGGGGATGGGCTTTGCCCTTATGGGAACGAAATCAGTTTGCTGCCCAGCTTAACCTCCTCTGATCTCTTGCTCTCAACTCCAGAACATTTTTTTTTTGTTTGCATAAAGGATCTGGCTTGAAGATCAGCAGAAGTGAGAAAACTTGGCAAGTTTGCTCAAGGTGTGCCTAAGTTATGGATGGAACTAAGAATTAAGTGTTTTAAGTGGCAAGGTCTGTATGGCACTGGCCCTCTTGGTTGGTGTAATGTGTGTGGATATATATAACCAGTTCATCATGGGGATGTTTAATACCATTATTTTTTCATGTTTAGCTCAGATGGCAGCTGGAGATTGCAGCAGGCTGAGGTCTTTGCATTGCTTTGTGAGGAGCTGAGATTGCCACTGTGTGTTGATTACAAAACTTGTCCACTTCTTTTTTTTTGCAGAGGGAGGGCTTTCATTCCATTTCCTCTAAAGGTGATTAAACATTTCTTGAATTTAGACACTATAGAGATGGCTTGATGCCTGCATGGAAAACTAGGCTGCCATTGAAATTTTTTTTTTTTTTTAAATGGAAAGTATGTATAGAATTGTTTGGATGCATGTGAGGCTTTTCTCAAGCATGAAATCAAAGTGTGTTTTTTCAGGAGTGAGCCTCTCCTGTAATCCTTAAAGCTTTTAATATATAGAAGCTGGATATGTAGACCTCAGGATTATAGAGAAAAGTAGAAGGAATCCCATGAGCTGTGTAGAGGTTGTAGAGTGTGTAGGTCAATGAAAAATTTTGATGGCTAGTTAGAGAATTGTTTTGAAATACTGCGTTGTTGACTGCTTTTTGGACCAGTTACTAATTTTTGATTGTCTCAGTTATTAAAACAGTGCATTATGATAATTCTCTCTCTTTGGCCATATGTTTAAAAAAATCTAGGGAAATAACAATAACTTGATGGCTTTAATAAGTCTGCTTGTATATGTAGTTTGTCATTATAAACAGATAAAGGAGCTTACATATACAGTTACAAAAACTGGTTAGAAAGATGTTTTTGTATTGTTAAATAGTTACCATTTCAGTGAAAGTAAGCATAATGCACTGCAGCTTGTGAAGTGTTTTGTTACTTGAAATTTTGTCACTTTTATTCAGTAGAGCAATGCCTGTTTCAGGTTCTGGTTACAGTGGAACGGGTGGTTTTTTATGTCCCGTCTCTTCCTGACAATAAATGTAAATTAAATTACCTTCTGTTAGTAATATTTTATGATAAAGATACTGGTTTGTGTGACCGGGATACTCAGAAGCTGTACATGTCCATGGGTAGATCAGTTTGGGTGAAAACAGATGGGATCCATGTGTGGTGGTGTGTCTGTTCAGACTGGAAGAAACAAGGGAGATGACTTTGGGTGAAGTTTTATGAGGAGAGAGAATTGAATTTACGTTCAGCTTAGAGTCAGAATGTCGTGTGGGAAGGAGTTGCTTTGGCTGACAGGTAATGGATTTATAAACTGATTGTTTTTGAGCCACGTGTGTTAGAATCTGAGGATGATTTAGTTGGAAGAGCCTTTGGTGGTTGTCTGCCCCAGCCTCCTGCACAAACCAGGGCTGATGTTAGTGTTAGACTGTGTGTGACAGAAAGTGAGTGAGGCTGATTATGGAATAGCATATGGCAAGGTTTTTATGTGAAAACGTTTCATAACTTGACTTAATCAGAGGCCCCATTCAACCACCATTAAAACCAGTGCAGCTTTTATGGCAGGCTTAGTTAATGCTGAATCATCTGCGTATGTGATTTTCTCTGTAATGCTAAGTTTTAAGAGTACCGAGGATCAGGATAAGTCTCAAGTCAGTTTGATCACAAGTCAATTTACAAAGATATGGTTCTTAGATCAAAAGGAGTGAATGTTTTTTAGCAAATTTTGCAAAAATGGATAAACTATTAAGAAGTATTGTAGTTCATATGTAGTATGCAGTCTGATACACGTTCTGGTTCTGTTAGGTTATTTTATTAAACACTCACTGTTGAATGTTTGTTTCCTGGTGTATAGGATGTCTCAGAACTACATGAGCAGGAAACCTTAAGGAACAGGGTGGGAGGGGAGGGAGGTAATTTCCAAAGCCCAGAGAAGCTGGTTATTTAAATGACATTTTAAAAATGAACCCCTGAACCCTCTCAGCAACCCAGATCTGTTAGTCAGTGGTTGTTTTCAGTGAATGTAGTCTGAAGCTGTGTTCTTCCACATTGCCAATAGGTACAGGCTGTAAATGTCTGTGACGAGTGGGAGAGAGGTGCTGCCGTGGGGTTTTGGCTGCGCTCACAGCCTGGCTGCTGGACTTGCTGGGGAGCAGGTACACAGACTTGGCGTCTTCTTGTGGAAGGGCACGCAGTTATCCACCAGCAAGTGTTCCATGTACAAGGTAGGCAGACGTGGAAGTGATTGTTTTAGCTGGAAAGTGAGCGCTGGCAGGAGTTTGGGATAGGATTTGGAATGAGAAGCCTTTTGTGTTCCAGCCAGTGGCAGGGCCAAGGGTGTGGTTCCCTGACTCTGCTTGAAGCTTAATGGCCAGTGCCTGCCTTTGGCTGGGAGTCTGGTAATAAAGGTGGAGGTCACGCTGTGCTCTGGTGGGAAGAGCGTTCCCATTTGGCTGCGTGCAGGTGAAGCAAGAAATGGATGGCTCTGCAGCCTACCTCTAAGCACCACGTTCACAAGAGTAGGTAGGAAAGGAGGAGAGCATCTGGAGTTGTGTTACTTAATGGTCTAAATTTTTCTTGGGGTTGGTTATGAGGTGTATAGGTCTTGTTAGTCTCTTGTGTCATTTCTATCCTTGAGGGGCTACTTGTGTTTGTGGTTCTTGACTAGGGTGGCACACGTTGCAAGCTGAGGTGCTCCAGAAAGCTTTGGGTGCATCTGTGCAGCGAGCAGAGCAGTGCCATTTGAGGTAGTCATGGACAGGTTTTGATCAGAAACTGCCAAGAGATTGAATTACTTTTGCAAGGGTTTGAGACAGGGAGGTTATAAGACTTGTAGAGATCTAAACATGCAAGTGTAATAATAGAGGCATAGTTTCTGGAGAAAGTGGATGGTTTGGACGTTGCTCCCTTAGGAAAAACTTTTTGGTGTGTGGGTAGATAGGCCTTGGAAAATTCACCGCCTTTATCTGGAATCAGGTTTGGTAAGCCAGAAAGGGCTCTTGTGACTTGTCTGGCATCTTGTATAATCTGACTAATAAATATTTTTCTCTCTGATTAATTTTCTATTTAAGCTAGAACATACCTATTGGAAAAAGAATTTCACATTGATATAAAACCAGCTTTGTTGGTTACCTCTGAATTTCTTGCTTCAGTTCCTTCACTGAATTAACTTGGGTCTTCTGATGTTTTTACCTGAGTGATCATTTGCACACTAGGATACTTAATTTTTTCCTCAGAGCTCAATAAATAGAGCTTTACTATGTTGTTGGTATTTTTTCTTCTTGCTGTAGGATGTCTGTCAGGTTCTATAAATTTTTGAACACCTGATTTAGCTGCTCTTTTGCCTCTTAAAACAGAAAGGACACCGTATCCCTCCAGTGGTAAAATTTGGTGTATATTTACTCTGCATTTTCTTTCTCCTGGGTCACGTGGTTTTTGTTAGCTCTTTTAGTCAATGTTGTAGCATATATTCCTTTAACAGTTATTAATGTCATAAATCTCAGAATGGTTACAGGACTGTATTTTTCCAGAATAGTCTTGCATTTCTTATATATCACCTGTGTTTTCTGCTTTTGAGTCTCTTGACTTTGCCTTATTCAGTGCAACCTGCTATACTGGACTGAGTAATTGAATAATTCATGATGCTGCTATTGATGATGTGTTATTTCCATTATTTACCATATCCATGTTTGTTTTCCTTAGGTTTTAGAAGTTTTGTGGCCAGTGTTACAGACACTGTAGAAGATTGTGTCTTACCTGTTACTTGGTCTTGAGAACTTCGTTCTGTCTGAGATGGGTTGTTGTAGATTCTTTAGAAGAGAAGAAAAATTAGATTGTGATGATTTGAGAGGTTTTGTGTGGTTCTGAATGATTTTGTCCTTTTTAACATTCTACCGAAATGTCCTGCAGAAGTTAAAATTTATCTACTTGCTCAAGCAATGACATTTCTACTCTTACAGAAGTATATTTTGATTGCATGTCTTCCATAAATCTGTTGCCTGGCCTTAATTATGTCAGTGTCCTTTCATCAGTGTTGTCTGCTTTAGCCAGTGATTAATATCAAACAGGTTGTGTAGCCACCTGAGTCATCCTGTTTACCATTGCACTTCAAAGGTGGCTTGCATACAGTTGTGGATCATCTTTAATATTTGAAGAATTAAAGAAAATCAGCATTAATTATTCAGTCAACCTGTTAATTTTTTAAAAAACACAGTTACTGGCACTGACATTAGCTAGCTCTAGTAGCTGCCTCTGGAATGTTTTCTTGCTTGTGGAAGGTGAGGTGTTCTCATCTCGATGTAATGTTGCTGTTGAATGGTGGAACACTGCTGTTAAATTCCTTCTCCATGTTTATTTGAGGAGAACCCATTTCCTTGCACTTAAGTCTGCTCATGTTGGATTTCTGTTGTGTTCTTTGATTTTCACATTTTCATCCAATTTCTAGGTTTAAAGGATTCTTTCAGACCTACAATAGCAACAGAACTACCTTGAAAGAAAAGGATACTTTTCTTCTTAAACATCTCTGATTAAAGAATAGACCATTTAAAAATAAAATAGCTGTGTATAGGAAGAATCAGTGGTATATTTTTTTCAAGGTTTAGGTTTCCAAAGTTAATAAAAAAATCTAAGCACACAGTGGCCCCAAAGCTATAAATTGTAATGACAGTCCAAATCTTTAATTTTTTTTTTTTTTTTGTCTACAGAAAAGATTAGATGCTCAGATCTGAATGCAGCCATTGCCCAGGCCTAACTTGGAATTCTATGAACCTTTATCTTGGTAGTCTCTACCCAGAACAGCAGGACATCTTGGTGAGACAGATAGCCATGTGCTGCTAGCTGAGAGAATTCTGTAATTGAAATGTAGGAATTTAACATTGCCTGAAAATCTGAATGCACGTGCCCATCAGTAGCAGATGAGCCTCGAATGGCAATTATGTGAGGTTGAAAAAGGCTGGAAAATGTGGTAGTTTTGATCTTTCAAATCTCTAAAAACAGCTTTTTGTCTAAATATTTATTAGCTAGCTGTATGTTTTAAATAAGATACCAGAGCTTATGGGCAGAATGTGCCACAGTAATTGTAGACCTTCAACTGAAACATCTTATGCATTTTAACACACAAATCTAGCTAGTAGAATCAAGTTCTGGCTTGTGTCTGTAGCAGATGTTTGAGAGCTTTAATACATTTGTAAGGTACTAAATATAAATAGCGAGCTTGAAACATAATTTAAGAAACCATGAGCTTGGTAAAATAACCATTGTTCCTAAAGTGAACCAGTGAAATGGGTGTTGCTGATGGCAGCTTCTGCACGTATAATATTGCCTGTTAATTGTGAATGAAAGCCACTTAAAGGCTTCATGTGATTGGATTCCAGTTTGTGTCTATTCAGAGAATGGACTTGTGACTTTCAAAGTACAAAACAGCTGACAAAACAGGGGTAATTTTTCCCCCTTGCCAGCCTGCAGGTTGGTGGTGGGGTTGATGTGATTTCTTCTCTTTTCACTCCTGCATGCTGGTGGCTGGTTGGAGCTGTCACTCCAGGAAAATGGGGTCCCAATTCCAGTTTATGAACCAATTCCGTTTTTCCCTAAAAATGCACAGGAAAGCCCCAACTGATTGTAGGGTTTCACTGGCACCTTGATGAAATATTGACCTTTTTTGAAGAAAACTTTGGAAAAATGTTCCTCTTTGGAGCAGTGGTGGGAAGCAGCAGGTAGCCACACCTTGGCCAAACAGTGATGTTAACTGGCCATTGTCAAAATATTGCCTCCATTTCTCGCTGCAGCTTGAGGCTGCCCGTGTGAAATCTGTGGCTGTGGAGATTCCTCAATCAATAGCCTTTGATTTGTAGAAAACCTCAGCTCACAAAACCAGCTCTTCAGAAAGGGGCTTTTCCCTCATCAAATTATATCAAGGAGGAAATAGTAGCTATATATTATTTTTGTAATTTGCTATCCTTGACTAATAAGGAAGCAGCATTTTAATAAGACCCAAGAAAGTGATCTAGATAATAAAGATTTATTTATGCCTTTTGCATAGCCAAAATGGTTACACTTGTGACCTGTTTGTTCATTCCCGTCCCTGAATTCCTCATCCTTTTTCTTGCTCCACCCTGGCTTTGCCTCCTGTGTGGATGCGAGTGCTGCCTCGTCCACTCCAACTTGCCTTTCCAGTCGGTGCAGCTCCTCCTGCGCGCGGGGCAGCTGCGGGTGCATCACTGGCACAGCTCCTCTCAGCTCGGCTGCCGCGCTCTCCCCTTGTGGCTGCTGCTCTCAGAGCCAGCTGAAGCAGCGCAGGGACTCCACCCCCTCTGTTTCATCTGCTCTGACCTGGCTTTAGTGTTTTCCTCTGGTCACTTGCTGTCTTAGCTTTCTTGAGCCTTTTCCTTGCGCTCTGCTCTCCCATTCAGATAACATTGCCCATTTCCAGGGTGCCTCTTGTCCAGCATTTTTCTCTTTGCCTTGCTTGTAATTTTTTTCACTTGTGTTTTATGTCTGGGTAATGTTTTCTATTCAGCTTACCTGTCACACCTATTCAGATCATCTGCACATCTGTTTTATTCTGTTTTGGAGGGATGTGTTCGGTATGATTTAATTCACTTACAGTAGTCTTGTTTTCAGTTCAAAATTCATATAGTCAGAACTTCTAGGGATGGAGTAACTTACCTGAATGCAATAGAGAAGTGGAAGAGTTCACAAAACGAAGTGTGGTGGCCAAAATGAGGGATAGGGAAAGCCATTTAGCTAGCAGCTCATTGGGATGAGTCCAGCATTCTTGTAGGTATTAAACTGCTAAGGATTCTGCCAGAGAAACATGACACAGCATCCTCAGTTTTTTGAGAAGGGTAATGCAGAAGCTGAAGAGTTGGGACTGAGTGGGTGCAGAACCAGTAAAAAGCTTGATCCTAACTGGGTGTTAGTGCTTTGTCCTTGTATCTGATGCTTTTCAGCTGTTTTCATTGCTTAACCCTGAGTGCCAGCCTTTTTGGTATTACTGGTACTAGACTAGCTTTGATGTCAGGAGTTAAAAATCCCGGGTTCCCTGGTGATGCACGTGGATTGATGTGAAAACTTGACACCCCCAGCAGAAGGATTATGGGCATTGCAGGAAGTGGAGGGACAGCCATCCAATTAAGGCTGCTAGGAATTGTGTTAGGAGCTTGTCTCTGCCCAAGTGTGCATGATGGTTTGCTTGAATTGCCCCACAATATTTTCTCTTGTGGCTGCTGCGTGTTGTCTTTGGGTACCTCACCTTTTATTTTGATTTGCAGGAGTTGAATGGATATACCTTGAATGTTTTAATGAGCTATCAGCTGCTTCAAAAAGGCAACTCAGAGCAGATCAAAATCATCTCAAGACTAGGCCTGTGAGACTATCTGGGTATTTTTGCATTAGCTTTTGGTGCAGGTAGTTGGGATAATTCCATTTCATTGTCTAGAATTGTTGTGAAAATAAAAATATTAATATTTGTATACAAATTGCTTTGTGTATTGGACAAAGAAGATATGGCATGTTGTTAAAATATGTAATCCAAATGTTTGTTGGTGGATTTAGGCTTCAGGGAGTTTTACAAGCATTTGTAATCGTAGACCCAAAGTATTTGGGTAAAATCTGCTCAAGCAGTTTTAGCATACTTGGTTTTAGCATGTTTTGTCATGTTCTAGCTTTGAGGGTATTGATCTAATTTCTTTAAATTTAATATCATTACTTCTCTGGTATGTATATAAGAAACATAGTTTCTTTTGTTAGGTTTTGTCTTGTTTTTTTCAGTAACTAATGCCCTTTCCACCTCTTATCTCCCTGGACTTTGTTTTTCTTTTCCATCACCTTTACCTGTGAAGTATAGACAAACTCATGAAGTTCCTTATTTAGTCCCTGGATCTGCCAAGGGATGTGATTCTGATACAGTAAAGTTCCCTCCCTGACATGGGTTCTTGAGGTCTAATCCACCAGTGTCTGCAGATGATGCTCCAAATTCTTCTTTTTCTTGGGCTTTACCTACTGTGTGTTTGGTTTAAAAAAACAAAAACATCTTTCTCTGCTGATTTGGATTTGGCTGCTGCTGGAAGGAAAAAGGAGCTGTGTTAATTGCATGATAAGGCACTTCTCCAGAACTGCCTGGGCTGGACTTGGTTCTGTTAGGAAAATGTTCATAGCCTTCCCTTAGTCTTTCCCTTCTGTATGGCTTCATCTGCTCTTATCCATGCACTCTGGATATGTAGGAACTTGACCTGAGCTTTGCTAGTGTCTGCAGGACCTACTTTGACTAAAAGCAATGAAGTTAGCTGAAGTCTGAAGTTATGCTTTTTTTTTTTCTTTTTTCCTTAGTGAAACCAAGAATGAAATTTGCCTTGCAGAATTTTGAAGGATGTTGTAGCATTGGATGTACTCAATCTTTAGGAGGTTTTTTTTTTCCAAGAATGAGCAGTGGAAAATTCTTGAATACTCTGCCACTCAGCTGGCAAATCTGTCTTGCTGTAATTCTAGTGGGGGTTTTATCCTCTTGTAATTGTCAGGAAGCTGCAATTCTGTTAATTAAGCATTACTGCTATTAGGGAAGAGGATTATGCATCAAGTTCTCGGTGTTTGTACAAATTGTTTCCTCAGACACCCTAATCCAGTGTCCTGTTTGAGCTGTTAAAAGAGGGATTTAGGGAAGAAATCTTTGATGCAATTGCTCCTATATTAATAAATCAATCTCTGTTGGAAAGCTGAAATGGATTCCTTAAAAAAATTTGAGTATAGTCAATTTTTTTTCACTTCTTTGCATGATCAGGTGTGCTTTTGTATCTTGAGTTAATCTATGAAGGGCTGTATCAATCCAGCTGTTTTCATAATAAATATTTTTATTTTTCAGGTTCACACTTTTTAAAAAAGAGGAATAAAACAGGAAAAAATGGCAGCAGAAACTCAGACACTTAACTTTGGGCCTGAATGGTAAGTTTTGCCTATGTTGTCAGACCCCAGAACTTGTCTAAAAGGATTTTTTTTTCCTTTGGAGCAGAATTGATTGTGGGACTGAATGGGATATAATACCTTTGTTTTGTCTTGCTTCACCTCAGTCCCTGGCCTGTGATCTAAAGCAATATTATAAGATTAGTCTTAATTTTGTGAATTGGCATTATGTATGAATTGAGTTAGGTTTTCTGTTATGTTAATGCATAATATTTACCTTACTGCCAAGCATTTGAGGGAGGAGTAATGTTTATGATCTCAGAGGTATGTACAGAATAATTGAAGATGTGCTTATTCAGTCTTTCTATGTGATGCATATTAATAAGGAAGGTCTTAAACTTTCATCACTATACTTAAATCTATGGCTAAGCAAGCTTTTTCTTCCCCCAGTTTAATTTTGTCAGCTGTTAGTTTGACAGCTTGTCTGACATGCATTGTCCTGGATTTTGCTGAAGAGCAATTGCCCAGGTGTGATTATTCAGTGTTTGTTCCAATTTCTTGTTAGTATTGGTGACTTCAGTTACAAACAAAAATTTTGACTGGTGTGGTTTCTGAAGAGAAGTGATCTCCAAGTGTGTGAAAGGGAATGTGGAGTGGTTATAGGAAATAGAGTTCCTGCGTAGCATGTGATTAAAACTGTTACTTGAATAACACATTCACTTTTGCTGACACATTTGCATGCACAATGTACAGAAATTGGAGAGGATTCAGTGAAGAAGTAAGACATGATTTGCAGCCTGTGAAACAATGAGAGCTCAGTCTATTCTGCTAGAATGAAAGAAGGTTAAAGAATTAATTTATCAATATCTATAAATATACCCACCAGGCAGATATCTTGTGCTGGAGTGCTCTTCAATGTAAGAGACAGACATGATTAGATTCTTGGTGGATGGAAGCCAAAATTATATTAAAAAAAGAGAAGGGGGAAGACAATTCTAAAAAAAGCACGTATTTCAACAGCAACTTAATTGCTGTGTCATCGTGAGGGGACTGTCATAGTGAGTCTCCAGTGAGTTTAAAAACCAGATTAGATTCTGTACAGAAGCATATATTATACTTCAGTGAATTAGTATCTTTTTACAGGAATAATGGAACATAAGATTTATAATTTTTCTTTTGGGTTGTGGTATAGTCATGTCTGTCACGTAAGCTGCTGTGTCACTTAACAGTGAAACTCTGGGTCCTGATTGATTGGTGTTGAACGTTACACTGAGCCATCAAATCTTTTAAATAATTCTTCTGCAGGCAGAATTTGTTTGGAAGTGGCACATTGAGGAGCTGCCACAGGGTGGCACCAAACTAAAAAAATAAGATCAACTTTTGACATGCAAATGATTTTTTTTCTGTTTAAAGAACAATAAAATCGAAACGTGCTTCAATAATTAGGTGAAAGGTAGTCTGTGAATCACTGTTGTAGTTTAGAGCTACTTCTCTTCCAAGGATTTTTTGGTTGCTGAGAAGAGCTTTCACTGCTTTACTTGTCTAAGTTGCCCATCAGAGAGAATGTAAGAAAATGGGCAGGGTTTTGTTTCTTGACATACATATCCTTTTGTAAAACATTCCTCAAACTTAAAAATACTGGATGTTTGGGTAGCTGAGGAAGTGACTTTGTAGAATGAGACTAATTCACCTGCAGAGTGGGAATAATGTACAACAGTTATATGCTACCTTCAAGAAGTAAAGTAATTTTCCTGTGTGGAATGGAAACAAATGTAACAGCATATTTATCTGTTACCATAAATTAGATAGATTAGCTTGCCTCTTCCAATGTCTCTGAAGTAGAGTGTCACTATATTTTGTACATATCTTTTTATTTTTTTTTTAATTGATAGCCTAAGTTAGATGGTATATGCACTCTGGAAAAAAAACCCCAGCCATTAATTTTAACTTGTGGAAAAGGGATTTGTGGTAAGGAAGGATTCCAGAGACACAAGAAGAAACTTAGTTACAAAATTTACTGTGCTGTTCCATTAAACGTCATGAAACATCTGAATAGACTCTTTCCTTAGCTTAGTATTTGCTGCATTCTCCTAACATGGTAAGAATTTTCTTAGCAAAAGGAAGCTGCTGTCATTGAGATGTGTCACTGATTTGTGTGCAGCCTGTGTAAATATCTTAGGCAAGGCTTTACAGAGGTATAGGTGGCTTGCTGTGTAGTCACCATAACAGTTTTTGTGGGGCAAGCTGAATTCCTTGATGTGCCCATGGGAAGATTTTTTTCTTTCTTGCTCTCCTGGCTGTGGGTGAAACAGGGGAGGTTCTTCCACTCTTCCTATTGAAGCCCAGTTAATGTCTTTACTTTCAGTATTGTAATTATTTTGTTCATGTCAAATCTGTAAATGTGCAAAGGGGTGGCAGCACAGGTGAAGGTATTCTCAATTGATTGTTTTTCTGCTTTCTTTTAGGCTGCGAGCTTTGTCTAGTGGCGGGAGCGTGACATCTCCTCCTCTGTCTCCGGCTTTGCCCAAGTACAAACTAGCAGACTATCGCTATGGGAGAGAAGAAATGTTGGCACTTTTTCTAAAGGATAATAAGGTGAGCAGGAAGAGGAAGGTGGCCTGATGTGTGTATTCCTAATGACAGTCTTGTGATTTGTATTTGTATTTTGTGATTATGGACGAAGATATGACATATCCCTTGCAATCCTGGACTGAAGAGGGCTGATTATGGGGGGGTTTCATGTGTGCACATTTGATTGCACTTTTACCAGATTTAATATGGTTTGGGGGGGTTGTTTGTTTATAATTTTTTCTTTGTGTGTTATTTGGTTTTTGTTTTTCTGGGGTTTTTTTTCATTTTAGGGAGTAACTTCCTGTACTCCAGAGAACAAAAAAACCTGATTGCCATATTCAGTCCNTATTCAGTCCCACTGCCACAGATGACTGAGGGTTAAAGCCTCCTTGCAGCTGTGCAGATTTGCTTGCCTCAGTAGGATTTTATTTAATGTCGTGCATAATAGTTACTTGATTCAGCTACAAAGTCGGGCAATAAATCATATGAGCAGTTTATCTGAAAAAAGCAAGAGGTCTCTATTTATCCCATTTTAAGTGAGCTCACTTTAGCAGGTAACTAGCCCAATGAGAGCAGCCCTCAGGTAGCTCACTTCTCTGGGAATCAGGACACAGAAACAGTGACATGTAATGCATAAAAGCAGTATAGAAAATCAAGAGCTTCATTCTGGTTTCACTTCGAACAGAGGTTCTCAGTGATGTAAAAGATGATATAAAATTTCAGAGGTCTTTCAGGCAAATGATTAATACATTTTGCTGTTGTAAACACTGGGTTTTTCTTTAGATGGTGACAGTGTTGGGTTTATTTTTGCAGCAGACTTGGAAGTCTGAATTCCCCCGAGAGATTACCCTTGAGGGAGGGAGGGACTGCAAGAAATGATGTCAAGATTGTGCCTTGAGCTTGCAATGGAGATGTGCACACACAGCTTCATGTTCCTATCCTGTCTTGGCTGTGCTGACATTCTCGTACAGTGCTGGGAGCCCTGCATTGCTTAAACTGGATTTAAGGACATTGAATGTCAAAGATTTTTCTGAGTCTGTTAAGTGTGGTATAGCTTAAAGTCATGCTTTAACAGGCAGAATTGTCCTGTTCTACAGGAAACTGCGATTTAAATCTTGGTGTTATGCTTGAATAGGTCAGCCAGTCAGAAGTCATTGTTTTTTGCAGTTTGTGTTTGTTATGGCAGGTGATGCTGAGACCTCTGCTCCTGGGGCTGATTCAGAACAACCCTCCAATATCCTGTGTTACAGGAAGTTCTCTGATTGTTACAAATGGTCCAAAAGAATATTTTCTTCCTATGTGTTTGCCAGAAGGGCATTGATTAGAGTATGTCTTTCTTTTGATGTTTCCAGAGTGTTGAGTGATTCTCGTTGTGAAGACTGAGAGGACTCTTGACAGTCATTCTAGTCAGCTAGCAGATGACAGCAGAGTTCTAAGCTGTTACATCTTTAATTGAAAGAGAGTCTGACTGAAAGCAGCAAGATTTCTGCTAGCAAATATCTAAAAGAAAAAATGTCTTTAGTGTTATGAATTAAATATTTTTGAAGCAGTTGTCCATTGGCATAATTGTAGTTCACTTAGTTGTATGTAATTGGAGGTTCTTGTCAACGTTCTCAAGGACACATCTATTGATGGAGCTTCTGATTCAAAATTAGTGTTAGAATTTATTTTGATTTAAATCATTAGTATTCTCTAATTAAACTATACATATAGTTTCATCATAGTTGGCTTTTTTGTGTGGGTTTTTTAGTTGATTTGGGTTTGGTTTTTTACTCTCCTGGTTGGTTGTAAATTGGAACTGCTTACTTTAAATTAAATATAACCTCTGTACTGTAGGTAGTAGTTTCGTTAATTAAAAATCTGTCTATAAAAATGTGTTGAAGTTAAAAACAATAACTTTTAATTTACCAGATGAAATGTCTCTTGATTCAGATTTCAGCTGCAGTGGTATGTAAGTTTGAGTTCTGATGTCTGTGCCCTTGTCATGGGTGATGCTTTGGATGCCTTGTTTATAAGTTTTTTTCTGAGGGTTGTAAATTTGCAGCAGAGCTATACCCACTCACAATAAGAGTTACTGGAAGTACTGGATAGATGGAGACAGAGTTGGCAGAATAAAATTTTTTGGTGAATCAGTGTGTGTGGCATCATCATGAAGTGGAACTACTGGAATGTAGTAGAATGCTTTTTTTTTTTTT
>WEIU01008903.1:42698-136335 GCA_013389925.1 Aegithalos caudatus
TTTTTTTCCCCCATACAGATACCTTCAGACCTTCTGGATAAGGAATTTTTGCCTATTTTACAAGAGGAGCCCCTGCCACCACTGGCACTTGTACCTTTTACAGAAGAAGAACAGGTTTGTATTCTTCTTCTTTTTAAATCTTTACATTGTTATTAGTGTAAAGACATAATAAAGAGTGTGCTTCCATTGAGAAAAACAATAAAATTTGAGATTACTAGGTCTCAGAGCATACTAGTTTGGAAGCAAACCAGATTCCAAGTCAGAACCACAGTGTAATAGGATAATTTAGATAAAGGCAATAGTAGATAAACTCTGACTTAAACTGATGGAGTGAGGACTGTTGGCCAGGGTGGTGGTAGCAGTCCCATTTAAATGGTGGCTACAGTCCTGTTGGAGTGATGGATGTGGTTTTGTCAAAGCAGTGACTCTGTAGAAAGATCTGATCCTTCTCTGGAGGTCCAGTGGTGGTTATTGAGCTCTTGTCCTTTGGAAATCCAGTGATAGTGCTGTCCTGGTGCTCCAAGCCTCAGATTGTATAAAGGTAGGAATGTTTGGTTCCTCCCCCTGGGCAGGGCATCTCACAAAGGGATGATGTAATTCTGTGAATCCTGGGAGTTGGTGACCCATTAGTGGAGATAGTCCCCCAGAGGGAGTTACCAGGGGTGAGTCATGGAGGAGATAAAGAGCACTGCCTCACCTATTTTAAACAGCTTATGAAGATGGTAATAGAATACATACCTTTGATTACACCTTTTCATTGTAACCTAGGACACAGAAAGAATGAAAGCATACTGTGTCAGCATAAAGTTTAGATTCTATCTATGCTCAATTACTCTCTTAAATTTGAAAAATTGTTTTTTCCATCCAGTGTACTGGTGAAGGTAGACAGGTGGTTAAATCCAGGATCACAGTCTGGAAAGTGTTTCCTATTTTTTTAGGTATGCACCATTTTCAGATCAATGATGTTTTCCTACAGTTTTTTACCACCTTGTCTTTAGTAACCAGAGGGTCACAAAAATGGCGTTCTATAGCCTCAGTTTTGTGTTCTTTACAGAAGTGCTGAAGTTTTTAGACTGTTAATATTTATGAAGAAGATGCAGTACTGTTAACTGCTCTGTATATAAGCAGTTGCTTCTTTATCTCCTCCTTTAGTGTTTATAGGTGTATATACTCGAATAGAGATGGATGAGGGTGAGAACAGGTAGTCCATAAGGATTCCATTTCAATGATGACTGATCTTTGGAAGCCCTTGCCTTAAATTTGATTCCTAATGGAGAAAACAGCCTATCTTCTCTGGATAAGTGCCTCTGACTTTTGACTCTGAACTGGTTTCCTCTTTATGGCTGTCGGAACTTCTGATTTTGTGGTTGTTCTCCAAGTTTTTGTGTTTCTTAGCACTTTTCTTACTTCAAAATACTGTGGTTTGTTTTTTCTGTTTCTTTTGTAATAGGAAGCTGAGTATTTTTACTGGCTTGAGTAATTAGATTTTTACAGGGGTGGGTAGTGTTACTATTAGTATCTTAAGATGCCAGAGCATCCTCCTTCCTTTGCCTGCCCCAGGCTGTTGTGTTCTTGAATTTTTCATTTCATTTTGTGTGTGGGTGTTTTGGCATATCCTCTTCATCTTGTCCGGACTTCTTCCTCTTCAGAGTGGGTCCATATTTCTTGTGTCTGTAGGATGCTGACATTGCACACAAGATACTAATGCTTTAGGTTTGATCAGCAGTACACTGTGAGCACTGCATGTTATAGTTTTTTTTAAAAGGCAAGTGAAATTGAGACTATGCTTTTATGGGAAGTCTTATCTTAGGTCCTATTCTTGAGTAGGAAGAGAAGGAGCAAGCCCCAGATACACAGTAGTACACCAAAATGTTGAACCTTTGTGTAAATGTCTTTAGACATATTCTTTTGCTGAAGCATAGTGGAGTCCTTCAGGAAGGCCTGCAGTACTTTGAGAGTTTAAGGGGATGCTGACTTCTGGTGATTGTCAGGATACTCTCTGTGAGGAGCAGCACGAGCTGAAGGCTGTGGTATTGAGTACAGGTGAGATGGTAAGTGCTGCTGAGCTTCAGGGGTAGATGTGGTCCTCTGCTGCAGTGCCCAGTGTTTCACCAGTCTTGAGAACTCCTGAGGAGTTGGTGTATACCATGTCTGTGCTTTTTCCTGCTCCTTTTCACCTGTAATCATACAGGAGCCTTTAAGCAGCTTAACAATTCTCTAAAATCTCCACAAAAATTATAATCTGAAAGAAGAGGTCCATATTCCCTTTTTAAGAAAGCTTTTCCTTTAATGCTTTCTGGGAATCCAGAGGATGTAAACAATCTCGTTTTTCATGTCCTTTTTTCCCGGTCTTCATGACTGATTTGAGGAACCAAGGGAATGGCATTTTTTAAGTTGGGAATTCTGGTGTTTGTTCCCCAGGACATAACGCTGTTTATCATTAACAATCATGTTCAGAAGTGATCTTGAGGTGAATATTAATGGATTTGCTGGTAGCTGTGGTGCAGGGAAGTTCTTACAATTAAGATTGACAAAAAAGAGTTTAAAAGACCTTTTTTACCCCCTCTGTGAATACTTAGGATAGAATTGCTGTTTCAGAACTTGAGGGGCAGGGATTTGGGAGTCCTTAGAGGACTGATCAGAACACTGGTACTTTGGCACAGTGTTCAGTTGCAGCTGAGCCTGTCAGGATTACTTTGGCCTTGGATTCAGAACAATTCCTGCTTTTATGCAGCTGATGGCACTGCAGTTGTATGTGTACTATGGAAAGAACTTGTCTCAAGCAGAATTAAAGATGTATTATCTAGGGATGGATGACAGGTCATGTCAGCCATATGAATTTAAACTTAAATGTGTTTAGTCTTGTGTTTAATTAGGTACTTCAGACTACAGTGTTCCCTGTAACAGGACATGGACATGCTTTGGATGAAATTGCTGGTTCTTTTTATGTATAATGTTACTTTTCTGAAGAGAAAGTTGTTGAGCTAACCTAGAGTGCAACTGATTCACCTAATGTAATGAAATACATTAGACAAATCTATGATTATAAATGTATTAAATGTTTTTAGGGTAATGTCTATTGAAGCAAAGAAGGATTCTGCAGATGGCTTTAACAGGGCTTTCCACCATGGAGCCCTGACAATGTGCAGCAAATGTTCCTTTGCCTTTCCCACTGCTCCTCTTTTTCCTATTTGCATTAGGGTAGAATTTGGTTGTCTTAATCTTACCTGCTTGCATTGTAAGGGAGGCTCAGACTTGCTGAATATAGTGGAGGTATTTTTGTGTTTTCCTTGGTTATTTTCCTGACATCTGTTTCTTGAGACATCTTCATTTGCTGCTAAAGCTGTTTTGCAGCAGCTTTATTCTTTGGTGTGCACTGTCAGCATTAGTCACTGAAGGAGTACACTGACCAACAGTAGGGCAATTTTTGCTTTTTGACTTTGCTTTTTTATTGCTTACTGTGATCTTACAACTGTGCCTTCACTGCAGCAGGCTCTACAGAGGAGAGGGAGAAGTTGCTCACAGTTCAGGCAGACAAGTCAAAATTAAAAATTAATTGGAAAAGAAAATAAGATCCTTTTTTTGTTCTTATGGGAAGAATAAGGCATTAAAAACATGAGGAATCTCCTATGCAACACAATGATTCTGATAAATAGCTTAAATATGTTTTTGTAGTGAAATATTGCAGTGCTTCACAAAAAAGCAGAAGTATCAATACCCGGAAAGGTGGTGGTTTGCTCAGAGGCAGATGGAGGTGGTTCCTTTTCACTTGTAGTTGAAATGGTTGTTTTAGACTTTAAGAGCTAGCTCAGGAAACAGATTTACAAGCAGCTGACCTTGCTTTTTTGCCATGCATGACTGCATTTTTTCTTTCCCCTCAAGTCTAATTAGTTACCAATTTTCTATTGAAGGAAGATCTACTTTTGTAGGCAGCACATATCAAGCAGTTTGAGATGTTTCTGTAATGTATTAAAACTCCTGTTGGCTTTGATATTAGTGATTTAGATTTTAAATAGTATATAATCACTTGTCTCATTGTTCTCTGAAGACCTTCAAAGTCATAGTAATTCACATGAGTTGATGTAAACCTTGCTAGCTTTAAGTTCCTTTCAAGAGGCCTAATATTAACAGCTGTTTGGAGTCCTTTGCATTCTAGTTATTTAAAACTTGCATTCAGAAAGTTTATGTCAATTCAGGTTTACTTGTTAATGTTTCTGAACATGCTTCTGAGTTCTTTGACCCAGTTTTCTAAACATTTGTGCTCAGAGAATAGGGTCAGAGTTGGTTCTATTTATCCATTCTTTATTGAAACAGCTTTTTCTTTAGCAATCGTTTCATATTAAGCTAAAGTTGTATTTTACTGGTGTTTATTTTCTCATGAAAATGAGTGTCACTTGAATTTTGGAAGCCTTAAGTACACTTAGCTTTTCCTAAAATATGTTACTCTTGTGATATTTAGCGAATAAAAAGACTTATTTCTGCAAAGGAGATTGGTAAATATAATTTTATTCAAGTTCTCTTGATCTTTACGTTTTTCTGCTTTGCTGAAGAAGTGTAGAATTGGTATTAATTATTGGTGTCAAGTATAGGCAGGTGCCAGTCTCTTTTTGCAGCAGAATGTGTATTTGACACTGCTGATGGCTTCTGTGCTGGCATCACCTGATAAAGGAGTAGGTGTTCAAATGCTTACTTCAGAGCACAGAAATCTCAGCTAAGTAACTTGAAAATGGCAATATTGACCAAGATCCTTTTATAGACTACTTCAGCTGCTCACATGTGCATAGAATCCTTTTCCTTTCTAGTGTTAAGTGTAGAGAACCTGTCATGAAAACAAAGCCAAATTTAAAATAATGGTAAACATTTCTGGTTTTTCCATTTTGTTTTGTTCTTTTTTTTTTTGTGTATTTGTTGTATTTTTTTTGTGTTTGTTGTCTGTTTATGAAGGTTTTTCCAGTCAAATCTGACCGTGACTCTTTGTTCTTGGCAGAGAAATTTCTCGATGTCTGTAAACAGTGCTGCTGTCCTGCGGTTGACGGGACGTGGAGGAGGAACGGTGGTAGGGGCTCCTCGAGGTCGAAGTTCCTCTAGAGGTCGAGGTGAGCTGCCCGTGGGACGTGCTGCCATGGATCCAGGTGATCCAGCTCAGAGCTGCTCAGAGATACTCAGTGGAGCTTGGCTAGAACCACGTGTTCTCATGCTCGGTGTCTTTTCGCTTAAAGCTTTGGAACATTTCCAACAAGGTGGTGCTGGAGAATGAATATTGTGTTCAGTGCTGATTCTGCACATCTTAGTGCACAGCTATAACTCTGTTATATGCCTTTGCCAGGTTGGTGGGTGAGAAAGCAAAAGGCAAAGGTAGTTTTGGGGTAGAATATGAAATTCTTTTGTTAGAATTGTTATGAATAACTTTATTAAAAGTGTAAAACCACAATTTATAGGGAGAAGGTAGGAAAAAAAAAACTACAAATGTATTTAAAACATCAAGGTTGTAGTAGGTTGTGTTCAGTGTTCTGAAAAGCCATCTTCATTTGTTAACGTCCTGAGCGTAAACAGTGAATAGAAAGATGTAATTGAATTTGGGAGACATTTGAGTCTTTCCAGTTTTAGTGCATCACTGTAGTTGATGTTTCATCCAGGATCACCTCAAACATTTGCAAATTAATGGAGAAAATGTCCTGAAGCCATATTGCTGAAGTCAAATCGAATTGTTAAATCCAGAATTTATCTCAGCAGTTCCCTTTCAATGTGCATGCTTCTATGAACTCTTTTTTTGGTGGGGGAGCTTTATATACAAATATGGTGGGTTGCATTTAGAATAGTAGGAAGCTAGCAACTTGGAAATAATAAATAATTTTGTAACTTCTGTTTTTGCAGGTTCTTAGGTGAGATTTCTACTAGAGCCCTTTTTAACTTAACTACACATGTCTTTAAAGGGTGATATTTTCAATAAGATCTTCAGCTAGTACTTCATATATAATTAGATGCTTGACCAGAATTTTGCTTTGACTTAATGTGTTCTCTTATTTCTGTTCTCATTCCTTAATCCTGCTTTCTTTTTAGTTTACATCTCTCAGATATTTGTAGATTGTTGTCTATCTTCTTGCGGTTGCTTCCCAGCTAAAATATGAAGTGAAAGCTTTATGAGACTATCACTAGATTTTCCTGTTGCTTCCCCTTTGTTTTCCATTGTATTTGCACAAATGCTATGGGTTTCATTTACAAAAAAAGTGTGCATATATATATATAGATGTGTATACCCATTTGAGAGTTGTTGCTTTTTTGTTTTATTTTAATGTGTGCCTTTCTACCACCTATGTTTTACTTTTGCTAGGAATACATGTATTGGCTGGTCTTTTAGATGCATCAAGACTTAATTCTGCAAATTAAATGATTGTTGCTTAAAATTTGGTGATTTGAGGTCATACACCCACTAGTGTGCTCTCTAGTCTCAATATCAAGATACTTTGACCATTTCTAATTTGGCAAACCCTATATTTTGCTTTCTTTTGTCAAATTTCTCTTTGTTTTCTTGCTGCACTATTAACAATGCCATCCTTATGCAGTGAGCAGTGGGTTGCTTTTTAATTGCCCCCACTAGTGTCAGTGAGGGTGTAAGGCTAAATGGGGCAGAATATGGCTTCTAATACAGTAATTCTATTATTGAATCTACTTGTATGCCTGACTGTTTGTTTGGCAGTAAAGTTTGTTTCCTTACATTTTAGTGGACAGAACTTAAAATGTGTGCAGCATTAGGACTCTTTGAAAGCTGCTGCATGTATTCCTGGTTTCCCATAGTTAATTTTAAAGATTTGTTAAGAAATACTAGCAAGAACTTTGTTGCAAAAGTTTTCACTTTCTTTTTTGTTTTGTCCTAATTTGATCTTTTAATGTGTTGGAATTATCTGGTGTGCTTGCTAGGCTGCTCTGACTAAGCTCTAAAGGACACATTTCTGCAGTAAATTTCTTCAGCTTTCTGAGCTTTCCTTCTTTCATTGATCCTGCTTGTTTGTTCTGCTGTTCTTCCCATGAGCAGTTAGTGTTGGGTTCCAGGCAAGATGAGTCTTCCCAAAGTTTCTGTATCTCAGCAAAGAAATTAAGATTTCTGCCAGGACAAAATGGTATCATTTTCATAGTTATACACATAGGATGTTGTAGCCAAGGACTCTTTTTTCCCCATAGTTACTTATGAAAATTCAGTATAGGGCTGTTGATATTTATGAAAATGTTGCTTGTATGTAGCAGGCTTTAAATACAATTTTGTTTTTTCAAGTTACATTGAAAAGGACTTGCAATTTCCTGGGAGTTTGTTCACTAAATGAACTGCCTCACTTAACAGTTGGAGAACATTTTATTATGCTGCAAAATTGCCTGGGTTCAAAAGGTTTTCTGCAGTCTTCCATGTACTTTAGACAGTTGTATGCAGCAAAGCTGCTGCTGTGTGGGCTTCAGCTTTACCAAAATGAGATTTCTGTCTTGAAGGGACTTGCACCACAGCAGCTTTGTAGAGGAATTTGCATGTGTGACCAGATTTGTTAATGAAGCTTCGTGACTGAGGCACAAATCACGGAATTGTGTTCCAGCATTTGAGAGCACGAGAAGCAATCTGTGGTGGATTGGCAAGGGAAAGAAATGCTGGTAAAGGAGCGTTATGGGTAGAACTCTAACTGGGATTCACTTACCAGTATTAAAAACTGCAAGATAACACTCAGTAAATATTTTCTGGGTAGTTACCCCAACTTATATTGGCAGTGCTTATGTTATGATGATGAGAACGTAGTTACTACTTAGAAGTTGCATTGATTTTTGGTTTGGTGGGGTTTTTTTGTGGTTTGTTTCCCAGCTCCCCCCCAAAAAAAAAGTTGTAGTCTCTGAAGAAACCAAGTACCTGCACGTGACTCTTTTCTAATTGACTTGTTTTCCTGGGAGCTCCCTGCGGTGTGCAGTTAAGCCCTGTGCTTTGTGCTGGCAGGACTGGAATGTCAACATTCATGAATAAGAGCCTCAGATGAGGAGAGATTTAAAATAGTCCCTGGAATGGGCAGTAAGCTTACAGACACTTTGTTTTGTAGCTGTTCTTCCTTTTGGTTAAGACTATTATGAAGGGTCCTTTGCTTCCTTTTAGAGCTCTTTCCCCACCCACCCTCTTTGCCCTTTGTAAGCTGTTTTTGCTGCTGTTGGGAAGTGTGTCAGTGGTGTGAAAGTGTAATGCTCACATATCTAAACAGCAGTAGTTGAACTACAGTCCAAAGAGTATTATGGCTTTGATTGTAGATCTTAAACTCCAGTTATGCTGTAACTTCAAGAAACTTCCTGTATTCTGCAGGGGATTGTGTTTTTCAGTAATGATCATTTGTGCTGCTTCTTACCCTCCTGCTTGTGTCTTATATTTTTACTTAAATTCAAACTTGTCTATTTTTCAGGTTAGAGACATAGCTGTTGTGACTTCAGTGTCCAGTGGATTGATGTCCTCTTCCTGAGGTCTTTCAGAAATTACTGAAATACAAATGGCACATTTGCTTCACTCCATTATTAAATGGAAGGATTTATTGACATTTGTTACTTCGCATTCAGTACTTTGTGCAACATATGCACTTAGTCTGCTGCTTATATGCCAGGTATTTTTTTTTCAGAAGTGGCATTCTGTTTAAATTAAGCCAAGGAGTGCAGAAGCAGAATGTCAAGTGATGTGCTTACATGTGCAGTTTTATCCTCTCTGCAGGCATTTCTCTTGCATTCTGTGACCAGAATTAGCTGTGCCCTAGTGTGCACTTTCAGGTCAGACCCACCCACAGAGTACTTGCTGAATGACTGACTTTGCACACCACAGTTTCCCTTGGCTGGCTGCTTCTCTTCTGTAGCTTGGCAGGATCTGTTTGATGCTTCCCACCCTGTGGTCTGCTTGGTGTCTCCTGGGGCTGCACATGGCACTGTTGGATGGGCCCTTGTTTCCACACATGGGCTGGGTGGCAGCATAGCCGGGGTGGCTTCAGCAGTCCTGTCCAGTGTGGTATCAGTGCAGCTGGCAGCTGTGACCCCACGGGCAGCCTTAACCTGAATGCCTGAGATCAATTGTTTGGATATTTTGCAAGGTTATCTTTTAATTCTGGTGGCTGAGCACAACTGAAATACTGATGGGCCACCAATACAGGGGTGGTGGGTGGGGGGAGGTTTCTCAGGCTGTGATTTCACATACTTTTAAACGGCTATGAGCCATGCTGCTGGTAAAACAACTGATTCTTGCTCTTGTGCAGGACACTTGCTTTATTTGCTGGTCAAATGTCCCATACTGCCAGTGCTCTTGGCTCTGGTGGTGTGTCTGCTCCCAGCAGGCAGCATGCACTCACCCTTGCTCACCCTGCAAGGGGAGCACTGCAGTGCTGCTGCTGCTCACTGTACAAACCTGCTTTGTTTTTGTTGGGAAAGTGTATGCAACTTCCCACCTCTGCTACCTCAGACACAGGAGATGAATCAGTGCCTTTGTTCTCTTTTGACTCAATGAACAGCTTTTGCTTTATCATCTCTTGTTAGAGGAAGGAAGACAGCTTTCCTGTAGTGAAGAAATTAGGCAAAGATTGCTGTTGCATGAGCTGCTGTAACTTTTCTGACTTTTATTTGTGAAGAATAAAAACTTTTGAGTCCTTTTCCAGGATTTTAGGGGACCCATAATGCTTTAACTGGATAAACATCATTGTATTTTTGATGTTGTATCACCTCTTCCTGTTTCTTGCCTTTGCAACTTGTTTTACACTTGTGACTATGGTCAACTTGTAGTATCAGGCCTGCCATAGCAAAGGTGTTTCTAATAACTCTCATAGGTCTGATGCTAATTCCTCTTCTCTTACCTTGAATGCTCAGTCAGCTCCTCTGCCTCTCCCTGAGTTCCTGTAAAAACAGCTGTGCTGAATATGGCATGGGCTTGCTCAATTCCACAGTGTCCATAGTCTAGCAACAGCCAAAAGAAGGCATCTTGGCAAGAGTAAGGACTGGGAAAAACACAAAGGTGAAGAGGCTCAGCTGCCAGATGTTTGCAGCTCAACATATTTCCTGAACCAGACCTTTTTTGAGTTTGTCCAGTCTTCATCTGAACTTAGGCATCCTGAAAACTCTGTGGTAAGCAAGGCTGCATCTCTGTGATTCTGGGAGATCTGCCACTGATCAGCATTGCTGGTGATAGAACAGGATAGTTTTGTCTGAAGAGGATGTTAAAATTGTTCCTCATGCACCCTGCAACCTGTTCTGTCTGGTAAAAAAGCAGTTGTGTTTTTCAAGACACCAGCTGGATTATCTGTGGATTACTTTTCTTTTTCTCTGCCTGAAAAGCAACTTTCTGCCCTTTTCCCCTGTCACTCTTCTGAGAGATTTGTACAGAATACTAGAGAAACTGTTGCAACTGTCTTGATTATTTCAAATTTTTCTATGCATAAGATACTGAAACACAGTATGATTTCCTTGATGCATCCAGGTGTCTTTAGATTTTAAATGTAGCTGCTTTTTATTACTACTTTCTCCAGGAGACTACAAGAACTGCAGATCATTCTGAACTTGTTTGTTTCCTGTTTCATTTGGTCATTCTGTCTTACTCCTGCAGATCCCTGGCCAGGTTTGCACCTTGTGCTTTGAGTTATTGTTTTCCTTGAAGCCAGGAAGAGAGAAATACAAAAAGATTGATGTTTGAGATACTTACCCAGGCAAGAGTTCCTGTTTCCAGGTGCTTTTTAGGTTCTAGAACTCGACTGTAGGGACTGCATGTGTATGTAGACAAGACATTAACTTGACAGCTAGCTGATAGATGTTCTACTTGTTCATCATCTGCACATGAGATCTTGAAATAGTAAATTAGGAGATTAGAAACCTGCCATTTCTTCTGCTGGAGCACTGTGTGAAGTAGTGTTTATCTTGGGTAGATCTGGAAACTTCACCCCAGCCATTCATCTAACCAGTGCTGGAAGTTGTTTGGAAGGGCTGGGGTGGATGCATGTGGGTGTTGTTTTTCTGTTGTGTGGGGCTTGTTTTCTTTTACCCAAACACCCCATGCCTTCTCAAGGCCTGAAGATGTGCTTTGAGAGGCTTTGTTGAGGATATATCTGTAGCTTTTTGGCTTGAGGCTTGGACTTGGTAGGTGCCTATAGAGACTCATTTACAAAAGGTCGGTGGGATAATGTTTAAGCTATAGGTAATGTTTTTCTTCGTTCTGACCCGCCTACAGCCATCCTGTGATCCTTCTTTTCTTCCCACTGATCTGGGGGAGATTTTTGCTGGCAGTCACTAGAACTTAATAGTGGTGAAGCTTTCTTCTCCTTTATGACCCTTGACAGTAATAATTAGGAGTACATCCACAGTGCAATGCCATTATACTGGGGTATGCTGTTGAAAGTAATCTGATTTTTGTGTGTAAAGCACACGTGTAATGTGGATGTTGTGTGAACAATGCATACTTACTTGGTAATTTCTCTTGGGTAAGTATCTGTGTTTTTCTGCATCATATTTATTTCAGAATTGTTTGCCTGCTCTGTCTGGTCTTGCACTTCTTCATAAGAATTTTTGCATAAGACTTTCTTCAGATGTTGTTCCATTTTCCTTTTGTTCCCAGATAATTTCACTGGGGCTTAAGACTGCAAGATCAGTTGTCAGGGACACCAGGAAAGGGAAACCTACCTGATTCTTTCAACTTCCATTATTATTTATACAAACACTTGTGTTTTTTGTCTTTTCAGGCAGAGGCCGAGGAGAAAGCGGTTTCTACCAAAGAAGTTTTGATGAAGTGGAGGGTGGATTTGGGCGAGGAGGGGGCAGGGAAATGCACAGATCACAGAGTTGGGAGGAAAGGTAACAGAACTCTAGCCCTTAAAGTTTTTTACACACATCTGTTCAGCTTCCATTCGTGCCTTTTGACTTCATAAAAACACTTTAGGAAAGGTAATTAGTTATATCTGTGGGTGAAGTGTCTGAATTTCTAAGATGGAGTCAAACACAGTAATGTTTCTTGAGGCTCTGGAGAAAGTAAAAGAACACTTCTTGCAAAGAATTTTTCTGCTGAGTTCCTGGGAAGAAGGAGCTAACTGCTTTAAGAGAACATAAATTACGACAGTTTCAGTGGAAGTGACGGTGCTAAGGGTTTGCTTCAGTTTTAGTCTTGACATTGTTTGCAGTACTTAGGGGCACATTTGAAAACATCCCCAGTTCCCAAGGGCCGTGTGTGTATTGGTGTTCCTGAAAATTTCAGTTGTCACTTGGACCTCTAAAGGTATTGTCCATCAAGCTCTGATTTTAAAAAAGTTCCCACCAAGTAAAGAAAACCAGCAAAACCTATACCTAAAATGAGTTTTTGGAGTAGTTCCAAAACCTTACTTGAAACTTCTATTCTGCCTTTCTAGGGGAGACAGACGCTTTGAAAAACCAGGGCGAAAAGATCCAGGTATGGTTTTGTTACTGTGTGGGCAGAAAATGGGAGGGAGGAGCAGGGTGTGTCTGGGGGAAGGGACCTGTACATGTATCAGCCTTTCTTATTGGTCCAAGGATATTGTTGATACAAGATTCATGATATTGTGCCAGGTTGCTAAGTGTGTTCTCAAAGCGTTGTTTCTCTTACTGTGTGTTGTTCTCCCTACTGGACATTAAAGTGTGGTAGGTAAGAGACATGTGGAGTAACCCTAGGTTACTCCTAGACATGGAGAACCCTAGGTTCTGTTCATTTATTTAAGGTGTGATGTCTATAACTGGAACTAAGTTCCTGTACCCTTTGCTGATGAACAGGCGTGCTGTGGTAATACGCCTTTTTTCAATGCAGCTTTAAACATTCCTGGTGTGGGCTGTTTTGGTACCTTTGATACCCTGGACTTCTTGGCCATTTGAACTTTAATTTTTTTGAATGCTTGCTAATGTGGGAGAGATCCCAGCAGTGTCCTGAAGTTCCCATGCTGTTGGGTTTACTTTTGATGAAATCAATTAAGTCATCATCTGAACCTCCTATTGAGTCTGGTTATCTGCTCATCTGTCTCTTGTTCCTCCCCTATTCTGTTTCTGAAATGCTGCACACTGGCTGTGTTCTGGCAGAATGCTGGATCCTTAATTGTGGCCCTGCTGTACATCTGAACATCTTGTTGAACTTGAGTTGGAATAGGTTTGTCACCTTGGAGATGAAGCATAGACATTTTAAGGGTGATGGGAACATCAGGGCAGCTTTGGCTTTCTGGGAACTGCAGTGACTTTTGCAGTGGGCTCATGTGTTGCTTTTTCTCTGGATTGCCCGTTCTCTTTCTCCATGGGTTGTTTCCATGTGGGTGGAGCACAGCTCTGCGTACTGAGAGGTTTGGTAGTAGTAAGAGCTTACTGACAATGTGTCTTCTCTATTTAGGATCCAAGGAACCTTTGGCTTTGCTAAAGGAGTCTTGGCTATGTATCCTCCTTGGTAATTTGTCAGGAAAGCATAGATTAGAAGAGATGATGGCAGGTTGAAATTAAAGACAAACCCAAAGAGATCCAATTGCAATTAGAAGATGACAGGAATGTATTTTAATCCCTGCATAGCTGTTGGTTTTTATGTGGTAAGAGTAGCATAAATTGCCATATTTATAATTTTCCAGATTACAGTGGTGACACATGCCATAGGAGTCTGCTTTTAAGCCCTTCTAGTCCTCTCTCCATATAGGAACTGATGTTCACAGTTTCTAAAGAGTACTTTTTTTTTCCCCTCGCTAAATGTCAACACAAAATCAAGATGTGTGTTTTCCTCATTGTCTCCTTTAAAAAGAGAATACTTCTAGAAAATAATTTGATATTGGTCAGAGATTGACCAGTTTTAAATGTCAATCATGAAACTTCAGACTTTCCATGTACCTTTATATTTAGAAATTTTTTAGGAAAAAATGAAAATGACTACTGAGATTTCAGGATTGCGTTTTTTACCAAGGAAAAATGGATGTAGAAGTAGTATCTACTACAGTTAATTTCATTTTATTTATTTAGCTCCTTCTTGTTGTGATTAGAAATACAACCATTCCAGTTCCAGGCTACAGAATCTACCACGTTTCTGATGAAGAAAGATAAAAATATTGTGAATTGGTATAGGATCAGATGTATTTGTCAGCTGGAATTGAGGTGAATTTACAGTGTGCAAAATGTCCTTACAGAAGTTGACTTCTGCCAGAGGTTAATCTGCAGCTTGTGTAGAGCATTTTGTGTTGTAGCAACTGCTAGTGATCAGGGCTATTGACTGCATTTTCCAGGAACTGTTCCCTAGGGAAGATGGTGTCCTTGATGCAATTTGTTGGAAGCTCATTGTGAGAGATGATGTGCTTATTCTCAAATTATGAAGCTTTTTGAGTGCCTAATTGCTCTTCTTTAGTCTCTTGTATTCCTCCACTGGTCAGTATGAGAGGCAGACCTTCAGTCTTTCTGGAGTTTTATTATAAAAATATTGTTTTAATAATACTGTTACTATCTTAGAGGTTAATGTTGCAGTAAGTGGGAAGACCATTTCTCTCCCCTTTACTTCCAAGAGAGCACAGAAATATTGATAGAAAGTGTTGGTCTGTTCTGACTCAAGCCTTGGTTAATTACAAGTAGTTATTGTTGTGTAATGGTTTTCCAATGACAAAATATTGAGTGTGAGAGAGGGATACAGCTGTGCCAAAAGAAGTCCCAGATTAGTAGCAGACACTAGTATCTACACAAAGCTATGGAAGCTGAAGGGAAAGGAATTGACATACAGGTTATAGTTCAGACTCACATGCTTTAGCAGATGCCTGTACTGATTTCTGTTACTTTGGTTAAACCTATTTTAGGATCTTATTCTATAATTTTACCATGCTTCAGTTTTTCCTTGCTGTTTCATTGGCCTTGAGTCAGATTATGTAATTTACTGAGTTGCCAACTTTCTCATGCTCTTTTTGTCTGGATGATCCCATTAGAGAATTATTAAGAGATCAAATAGTTAAACACTTCTGAATATTTGTAATGGAGGACAATGCAAGAACCCTCAATTAAAAATAAAGAGATTAAAAAAGTAATAGAAATGTAACAAATACTCTTTAGATATGATCAGCATGCTGTTCTTAAAAATTGATGATTGCTTTTCCAGTGCTCACAGGAGTTTGCCAGGTGACATTTGACTGTTTCTCAGCATAAAGTGTATCTGTTCCTGGTTTAAGCATGCAGATTGCTGATGCACAAAGTATTTGCAAGTTTCTGTTTCAGATTGTCACAGTTCTGACAGACTTTACTTAAAACCCAGATTGTTTCTGGAAGGCTGAGGCCATTAGCAAAGAAAAGGAGCAACTTGCTTGCTTGAGCATGTCTGTCTCTTCACAAAAGCTGCTTAATTTTCTGTGCAGCCTCCTGACTAATACCAGTTTAGTAGCCAAAGAGATCTGATTTGTTACCAGCAATTACAGACTGGTAGTGAATAATTGTTATGTAGTTTAAACAAACCTGTTTGTAGGTCAGTTGTGGAACCTGTGTTTAATGTGTGGGTTTTGGTTAGGTTGAGAAGACCTGAATATAGAAGGTGTATTAAAGTGGCTATAGAGCAGATGTTGAATTTCTTTGAATTGTACTTTCCCTCACTCTGCCTGGCTTGTTCTCCTGCCATGCCTCGCTGACAAGAGGCTCACAGAAGGCTCATCACTTTGCCCTTGCTGTGCTAAAGCATGGAGTGCTATGTTGGCACATCAGAGCCCATCAACAATTTTCCTAGGCTTCTATTCCAATTTGGGCTATGGCATATTTACAGTACTTTCAGACATCCGTGGTTCACCAGTTCTCTGGAACTGTAAAAGCCATATTAATGTATTTTCTGCCCTTGTTCTGAATAATTACACAGTTCATTGTCTAAGTTGCTTCTGCTGTATCATTCAGCTTTGCATTCCAAAATGTAATATTTGAAGATTGCATTTAGCGTATACTAACAACATTTTTTTTCTTTTTACTTGCTGTTGTACTCCCATTTAAACCAAATCTATAAAGAGAAAATTATTTTAAAACCAGGACAACTTTAAAGTATCAAGTCATGTAGAAATCAAACAAAACAGCCCACCTTTTATTAGATGTGAGTGGAAATTAGGAATAGCTTTGTACACCTTTGGCTCTAACTCATGAAATTATAGTCCCATGTGTTATATGGAAAAAAACAGCGCCTCACCCAGAATACCTGAAACAGAATACTCAGTACCTCACATGGAGGGCTCCCCTATTTCAGCCTTGACATGAGAGTCTGTTCTACTGCTTTTGCACTGATTTTTAATTTGTAGGACTCTTATCAATGTAAGAGAACATGGAAAAAAATGCAAGAAATAATTAAAAGTTATTGATGTTGACACAAGGGCGGAAAAGGGCTCTTTAAACTGTGTATGAGTCAGCAACTAGAAAAACTGTGACGAAGAGGGATGAAGGTAGAGTAACTTGCTAGTGTGCTGCTCTCCAAACTCCACAATAGTTATGAATGCTTGTCCATAGAATTAAGTTTGAGAAAGATTTGGGAGTCTCTGTGATAAATCAAGTCTGTCTGAGGTCTGCAATGGGGAAAGGCAACACTAGAACTATTTTGGAATGAGAGCTCAGTTGGAACAAACGTGGCCCTTCTGCCTCATTCCCCAGTCGTGTGTGGAATGTTTCTGTGGGGTGGCTCCCCATTTCCCTGGACCCAAAGCCAAAGTAGCTTCTTGCCGACCCCGTTTGGGTTATGAACACACTTCACTGAACAGTTTTGTGACTTGAGAAGAACTCAGTTTAAACTATCTCATAGCTTGAGACCATTTTCCTGCTGCTGACCACTGGGTTAAAGTTAGGAGGAAGTATATTTGGTAGTGTCTTATGCTGTTGTCAGTGAAAGTTGCTATTTATGCCATCTGAATTCCTAGGAAAAGTCTTTTACTTTTGAAAGGTAACTTTATTTTACTTCTACTTGAGCATTCAGGTATGAACACCTAATAGGCACTGCTTTTGTTGAGAGCTTGGAAATAGTTATCCATCATTGTGTTTTTCCTTTAGCATCTTAAATTATTTAGGAATTTCAGAATGGCGTCTTAATTGCAGTAGGTTTATGAGGCACTTAAATACAGAAGTCTCATGTATAGTTTGTTCTAATTTTTTTATTTTGAAATTGATTCAAGTGTCTCTAAATATTTTTGTGCTGGGTGTACAGGCAAAGATTGATGTTAGAAAGCATAAAATATCAATGGGTGCAGTTCTACTTCTCATATATATAGTGCATCCTCCTGGGTCGGATATACGTGAGACAAGCAACACAAAGGTGAAAGCACGTGGAATGTATGGGCCTTTAAAAAAAACCCTACATTCATTCATTAAAAACAGTCTTTTTTTTTTCCACTGCTAAATAATTTATTCAGTGTTTTCAAATAAGAAAAAATTTCCATTGCAGTATTTGTGATATCCATTCAGATTTTTTGATAGTGTCTTCATAGACCTGTCTGGGAGTGAGATGTTCTCTTATTTGGCAGAATGAAGAACTGCACTTAGTAGTTACAATTCTGCTTAATAAGCACAGCCAGAATGCTGTTTACTGCCATGAGAGATTAGCAGGACTTTCAGCCATCTGAAAATGATAGAAGTCTGTATTCCCAAAGAGTTAAGAGAATAGGAAAGTGAGGCTCTTGGATGAACAGAGTTACTTACATCATAACTCAGGTGTTTACTGACTGACCCCATATTGTTTTCTGCTTTCGTTTTGTTGTCCATTTTGTCATAAGCTAGTTAATTGTGACTTTGGTCAGCTTTGGGAGTTTTGAAGATCTCTCCTTTCAAGGTCAGTGCAGCTTCAATCATAGTCTGGTGAATTCAGCAGATAGCTCTTCTAATTTCCCAAGAATTAGTAGTGTGATTCATGCACCTGACTTCATCCTGGGTGGTTAATGCAGCCTTTCCTCAGTGGGCACACAAGTTCTCTTCACTCTTATATCACATTGTAATCAAAAGGATGGGACTACGAGAGAGAAGACTAGAAGATGGCAGGGAAGGCAAGGAAGTAAGTTTTTAAATGGAACCCACAAGTTTAATGTAGTATTAATTAAAAAAGCACAGAGTTCAAGGTCTGTTCTCTCTACTCTGTGAGGCCAGTCTCAGAGAGCTGGAAGCTGTCGGTGTGCTGTCCATTGATGCGGATCTCCTTGTCAGTCCTTCCTGGATTCTTTGAGTCAGCTGCAGCTGGGAGCTCAGGAATAGTCTTGTCAAAATTCTCCATCTTGATCTGGTATTCACCTTTGGCATTGCGGGCGAGCAGGGAGGCAAAGCGGTGGTACACCAGGATCTCTGACGGGAGGTAGGATGTTCTCCTCTGACACGTTTCTCCCGTGCCCTCCTGCACAGCTGACAGGAAGATGACCAGCTCAAAGTGGTGTGGAGCTTCTCTTTGAAGGAGGGCAGCCAGCGGACTGGATGCGGTGATGGAGTGGTAGTAGGTCAGTGGGAAAATGAAGAACGGACACCCGTCCGCAGTGATGCTGTCCAGGTGGAAGTCAATGCTGGTTTGGTGCAGCTGCCCACTCTCTTGCTCTTGGAAGAGTATAGCAGAGATCTGGACGCTGGTCAGGGGGCTGGAGCGAGTGTTGGCCACCTGGAACATGAGGTGTGGCTTCCCCTCGGTGTGCGTGACCACGGCGGAGCGCGAGAAGCGGATGGAGAGCGCGCGGTTCTTTGGGCGCGCGATCTTGGCCACAAAAGCACCTGGAGCGTGGGAAAGAGCAAACTCAGTGTGAGCACAGGGCCTGGGCTGGTTCCCTGCAGGCTCCAATGGAGCAGAAGCACGCTGAGGCTGGAAGGACCGTGATTGAAAATGCTAGGCTTCATACTAACTTGCTTTTGTTCAAAAAAGTACAGCTTTCCTAAAATGCTTATTTTTCTAAATTATGTTCACTTATTAATACTTGGAAGTTAATAGTAGCTGTAAGAAGGCTGTTAGCTTACCTCAACTTACTGTAATTAGTAATACGAACTGATCTTGTTATATTACACTGTAGAAGCTCTTTCTAATGCACAGTAAACTAACCTGTGTATTTTCAAAGTGTTACTTTAAACATGAAGAATATTTTAAATAACTTAAAATACCTGTGACATTGTAAAATTTTTCATTACATTGAGTACTGAGGAGTACATAAACACTGAGTTAAAGATCAGCGAAGACAACTCAGTTAGACAAAAGCATACCTTAAAAGTCAAAACAAATTGACTTTAAGTATTATAATTACATGGTAATAGCTGAGAGAGAGAATGGTATAAGAAATAAATAATTGAGAGTGATCCACCACAAGTATTTTCCAATGAATAGTGAAGTTCTTAGGTCCAGATATTGATAACACCTAATTTCTTTTGTTGATTAATAGTGTTTAGTTTTCAGTACTACATAGCTGAAATCTCGTAATCCTCGTAGTGGCTACTTTAATTGTTGTTTCATGCATCAAAATGAAGAGTATTTGTTTCTGGCTCTATTCTTAAATCCAGTTGTTCCACCTATTGCGTGTAAAGATGCAGTAGGAAGGATTACCTGTGAGGAAGGCTTCTAGCATGAGCCCCAGGACCATCTGGATTGCCAGCAGTGCAATGGCACTGGGACAATCCCCACTTGGGAACATGGTGCCATAGCCAATCGTGAGTTGTGTCTCCAGCGAGAAGGAGAAGGCAGCTGTAAAACTGGTGATGTACTTGACACATATAGTATGGTTGTCAGGTGGAGCATCGTGGTCCAGCTCCAGGTCCCCATTCATCTCAGCCAGCAGATACCAGAGCACTGCAAAGACCAGCCAGTGAAGGACAAAGGAAGCCGAGAAGACGAGCATCATCCATCTCCAGCGCATGTCCATGAGTATCCCCCACACGTCTCGGAGGTACGCCACGCCTCTGCCTTGGGCGCCGGCCATCTGGAACGTGCTGTGTCCATCCTTGGTCACCAGCCTCAGGTACCTCTGAGTCAGGAGGGGAGCGCTGGATTTGGTGTTATTGCTCTCTATCGTATCTGTTGTCATCTTCTAAAAAAGGAGAAGAAAGGAAAAAAAAAGTGATACGGTGCCGCATGTTTGTATTTTGCCTAACGTTCACAGCTTCTGACACATCAGCAGGGGTAGGAATACTGCAGCCAACAAAGGAGGGCTTATACATTGCAATCCAGAGAAGATTAAGTCAGGAGCCTGGAGAGGAATTTACCACTGTTTGTGGTAATACTTTGCTAAAAAAGATTAGGTTTAAAAATCTGACTACTTTTCAAATTCTCCCTGCTTAGGTGTTTAAATATAAATTTCATACTTTACCTTCCTAAACTTACATTTGAGTCACATGCTTTAATTCTTTAGGGGTGAGTGGGATGGGATTAGGCATATTGTGTGTGAAAAGAAACTGAATTTTGCTGATTGTATCAGGTTTTGTAACTTCTTTTGAGCAGGGTATAATAATTTACCAGTGCTATTATGAATACTACTAACAATAGTATATTACTAAGGAAAGAATGTTTATTATATTATTTCTGTAACATATTTATGCATTTTAGGGGAATGCTGTACTTTAGCTACCAGCCCCTTCTGACTCTCCTAGCTCAAGAGTTGTCTGCTGTCTGCACCCACCATGTCCACTTAAACAGAATTAGAATATTCAGGGCAGAGCTGCTTCTGGAAGTCTGAGGCTGTTTATGTAAGGATCAGGTAAAAAGAGGGCAGGAGACCAATACTGAAAATACACTCAGACATAATTTCCAGTCTAGTCTGCCTGAGCAGTATGACTTTTATTAGTGACCAAATAAAATAGGACAGCAAGCATGTGGGAATAAGGGTGGAATTGCAGATATGGGAAGCAAGATGAATACCTGTAGGTATTTGATGTATTAGGCTCCTTTGTTTGCTTTTAAACCTCAGAGCTTGTGGAATTCACCAGAGCTGGTCAATGTCTTTTGAAAAGACAGTGGTCACTCAAATCCATAGATTTTATAAATACTGGATGTTTAAAGTTCACCTGGGACAGATTAAAATTAGGTACAAGTTTGTGTAAAATAGGGACTTCATGATCTGTGCAAACTGTTTAAAGAAGGTTGTGAAGAAGCTTGTTTGTAGGACAACAGAGAATTTAAAAATCATGTAAATTGTGCAAGTAGTAGTTATATATGATGTATTTAATCAAATTTAATATTTGGTTTCCTATCAATTTTGACTTTCCTTTGATTGTTGGCTGTTTCAGTCTATTACATTTTCTTGTAGAATTGGATTTTTCCCTTCTAATAGTCCCATCTTAGTTTTCTCTTGAAACGCATTAGAAGTAAAGATCCTGAAATTCAGAATGAATTTATGATAGGTGAATTTTTGTCTTGTGATCTTTGATCCCATAAATCAGCAGTTTACATGACTGTTTAATCTTCAACCAAATTTTAGTGACTACAGAGCATTCTCTTTTGCTTTTACTTGTGTTTAATGCCTACTGAGATATGAGGATTGACACCACAGTGCCTATTTAGCTAAGGTTTTATTTTTCTTCAGTAGCTTCTCAAAACCATCCAGCTATTACTTCTATCTATGCCATAGTCAGAGGGAGATAGAGTAGGTGATGGCCTGAGTGGAATTTGGTGGTTTTCCCCTTATTTTTAATTTTCCAGTTCACATCTCCCAAGAGGAATATTTTGAAACCATTCCCTGTGTCAGAGGGTACAATGAACTTAGCGAGGTTCTCCTGGCGTATGGTACCGGGCTGCTTTTCTTGGGGGATTTTGGTTGTTTTCCATCCAGTTTATAGCATGACCTCCCACCTTCACTGAGTTGGCTCTTCAGTCTGCTGCATAGCTCCCTGAATGGCAGTTCTCACTCTTGCTGTACAGTAACCTGAATGCAATCATACATGCTTCAGTAATCCAATGATTAGTGACTTGTCTTTAGAGCACAGTCCTCGTGTTAAGATTTTGATGAGCCCTTCTGGAGGCCTTCTGTGAAGGAACTGGAAAATGGGCATCTCTGAATGGGAAGGATGATGGGCGCCATGCTGAAAATGAGCTCTGAACAGTGCCTTGGTTTTATCATCTTAGATAAGTACTTACTTAAGCAGTACTCACAAGAAACACTCCTTTGTTTGAATAGAGAGTACTTACAGAACAAAATGCCTCTGAGTGCATCATGCCTTCAAAACAAACCAGCAAACCAACAAAAAACCCAAAGCTATGAAACAAAGCTATGTGTTTTTCTGTAAATTCTTGTGGTACTTTGAGGCCAGGATATGGTTTGTAGACTCTGAGAAATTTGGGTTTACAAAACCAAATGCATGTTGTGAAGATGATTCTGATGCTGACTGATTGGTGACAGAAGCATCCTCTGTGGTGTTACGTAGATTAAGAAAAAAAGGAAAATATTCTTAAGATGGTACATTTTTTTTGGCCATGCTTTATGTCTTCACACAAGTGCTAAGGCAGTGTGTTTTAACACTACAGACTTAGAGAAAATGCTGTTAGCATTGTAGGATGTCGATTTGTTGATTAAGGAGCTTCTTAGGGTGGTGATTAATCACTTAATGTTGTCTTAAACTCTGGAAAAAAAAAGTCAGTTTTTTGGGGATTTCTTTGGGGAAATCCCAACCAGTTCTTGAGGAAGATTGTTTTCTGATAGATTTTGAAGGCACTTGAGAAATGAGAACCTACATTAGCCCCCAAGAACACATTTCAGAGCAGTCCTGTGTCTCTGCTCCTTGAGACTCCCAGGCAGGTCAGTTTGCCTTCTGAGGCTAACCATGTTAGGAACTGGTACAGTGCTCTGATTTTTCTGGTCTAGGACTGTTGAAAATGTTAGTTTTCTATTCCAGTGGCAGGGATAGCATTGGAAATGTGTAAGCTTGAGTTCCAAACCCCCTTTTTTCAAGTGCTGTTGATGGATTAAGAGCCACAAGTCTTAGCTTCTTGGAGTAAGAAAAAGAGATAGGGAACTGCAAATAGACTCTGAGAGCAGTGCACTTGGGTGAAGCAAAGAGGCAAAAGAGCAGCTGCCCTATGGGAAATAGCTTACCTAAGTTGGAGGATCAGTCCTCTGTATTCTCAAAAGCAGAGACAGCTTAAGAGCAGATGTGACTTTGAATTTTGAAAGTGTTAATGTCTTCTGTCTACTCCTTATCCATAGTAAAACAATACAAATACCTTCTTTCCTTGTTAGAGATAAATTAATGAAGTTATAGTGCAATTTGAACCACCTGATTGATTCCCCTGCCTGGCATGGTCCTTTATGACCCCACATTAATCCCAATTTCAATGTATGTTTTAGGAAAGACATTCAACTTTGACTTAAGAAGAAAAAAATCTGTGTTTGTTGGAGAATGCTTGTTTCCACTATAACACACATGCACTGTTTCTCATCTGGGTTTATCCAGTGTTCTCTCTCAACAACCTTTATGCTAACATTATTTGCTGGGTTTTGCCTTTCCAGGTTCCTGATTTACGCAACGGTTGAAGCTTCAGGGTGTTTCTTATCCCTCCATCTCTCAGCTGATAGCCCCTGACCAGAAAGACAGGAACTGTCAGAAATCACTTTTCTAAACCTCTTTTGGCATGCTGACCAGTCCCTTATCACACATTTGCTGTGTCTAATCCTTCCTGTTTACCTTCTCTTGAAAGGGAAATTATCACAACACCAGTGTGCCTGTCAGTTCTTAGCTTTTTTTTTTGTTTTCAGTCTTTTTATCACCTTGTCCCTCATCCTGGCTTCTTTTCTTCTGTATACTCCTTTAAGACAAATCAAGGTAGGGTGAGTACTAATTTTTTAAAAAAATCTCTTACAGCAGTGGGACATGTTCTAAACTGACCTGCCTGGCTAATGATTCATGTGTGATAAAACCTTGCCTTACAGATTTGGGATGTTACTTGCATTTCTGAAATTCATGATCCAGCACGTAGATCCTCCCGTGCTTTGCCTTTTTGATTTCTCTCTTCTTCCTTGTGTTGTAACAGCCGTTATTGCATTCCTATTCCATGCCTTTCCTCTCCTTTCCTCTTGTTTAGCTTTTTCTTAGGACTCTGGTAGGGTTTCAGGGAAACTCATTGGCATCCCCATCTCCATTTTCGCTTGCCTTCACAGTTGCAGGCATTCAAAGTGACACTTCCAGCCTGTTCTCAGCTCCATAAACAAATGAATCTGCAACCTTTTGAGGAGCCCAAGTGAGGAGCTGTGTTTAGGGGAGACTTCTGTGGGTTTGCCCTCCTTGCCCTTCTAATCTTAATAATTAAGTCTGTTCTAATTGACCTTGTAAGGGCTTTGAAACAGTTTATGCTGTGCTGCTTCATTCTGACAGGAAAGTAGTCTTGAGGAGCTGCTGTTTTCTGAGAGTGGCTGCCAAAACTGTTTATAACTGCAGCATCATTTGGAGGTTTACTAGAACCCAGGTGGTGGCATGTCCCTCTGGGGATGTGTACATACATTCCCTCTTTACTTGGCCTGCGTTTGCATGATCATGTGCAAACTTCAGATTTAAACCTCGTCTGCTCTGAGCTGGGATTGTGCAGGTCTGTTGCTGCCTCTGTGCTTTGCAACAGGAGCAAACTAAGATAATTTTAAAGGCATTTTTCATGCTATTAAAATGAATGTTTTTTGTGTTCTTACTTCTAGGTTATTGTGTATTTTTTTTTTAGACTGAATGGGGCACCCTTGGAGATGCTCTGGCATTATTAGGAAATGAAGAGTTTTTTCAGTACGGATGACATGACTGGATCTTATAGCTTACATTAGGGGACAGCCTTAAAAATTTAGGAGGTAATTCAGCTTGAGAAGCTGCATTGGTTGAAAGCTTATACTCCTGTTGTGAGCAGAACAGTTAACATTTCAAATATATTTGTCCTTTTGGTTTTGTAGCTAATGCCTCATTGAGATGAATGGACATAGTTTGTGACAAAACTTACTTCTGAGGAGTGTGCAGAATTAAGATGAGTTTTTAGGACTGGTTACTTATAAGTAGGTCTTGTAAAAATGGAAACTTGAATTTGTTGACCCCAAGTTACGTTTTTCAAAGCAAGTGCCATAAAGGATAGGATGTGAGAGCTCGTACTTTTGACTTTCTGTGACAGTTAATTTCAGAAGGCACTTTAAAGAAAAGATGTGGCAAAATAGGAGAGTATATCTCCTTTTATAGTACAGAAAACAAGGCTGCTTGTATACTTGATTTTTTGGGAAGCTAAATAGTGCTCCATTTTATATATAGTGTATTTTCACATTAGTACTCTGAGGATCCGTAGGAGCCCTAATTCTTGATTTTGAAGTAGCACCTGAGCAGACCAAATAGTATGGCTACTTTTAGAGAAGCAGAAAAGCAACATTTAAGTAAAGTCTTGGTAAAGGTTTTAAAATATTCTAGTATATATTAAATCCTTATACAGAAACTTAAATACAGGATTTAATACTGATAGGAGTAACTTGACAGTTGGAAGGGAGGGTTTTATTTGCTGTAAAGCTGCAGTAATAGAAGTTTGCTGGCACCCTTTTTTTGTGGAACTTGCTGTTTTTGAAGAGCAGTCCTGCCCTGTGTGATGCAGACTTTGCCATGGCTTGCCATGCATGGCTGAGTTTTGCAGGACAGTGGAGTTCTTTCCATGTCCATATGTGATGTCCTGGGCAGCGGTGCCGGATCGCTGTGTGTCCACAAGCACAGGGATGAATGCATTGATTGAAAACGGCTCAAGTCTGAGATATAATTGGAGATGGTAAAAAGATTGAAGATGTGAAGCTTGTTTCTTTTGTGATGGAACTCTTTTTCATAATTCTTGGCCAATTTCATGATACCCAGCTGCTGTAGCTGCAGCTTGCAAATGCTCCCTGTCTGCACAGCCTTTCCACCACATATCTAAAATCTTTTTGAAAAATACTATAAAGCATAAAGACTTTGGTTTTCCTCTGTGTTCTCTTAAGGCTGTGGTCACCTGAGAGGGTATTTTCTTCTTTTTGAGGGGGAAAAAGAAGCAACCATTTTGTATAAGCTGGTAGTTAATTTAGCAGGCTTTAGAAGTAAAACTCTCTGGCCTGAAAAAAAGTTTGATTTGTTTGACAAAGGAGTGAAAGAAAATTCAAATTGTACAATATGAGAAAAAGAAGAAAAAATATGATGGTTTTGTGTACTTACCAGTCTTCAGAAGGTCTTTGTGCAGGAGGGGGGGGATAACCTGGGCTCCAGGAGAGGGACTGCTCTGGTCTGCTGTACTGATCCCACCACTAGCAAGAAACTTCCCACAAGTGGTTGGTAGAGATTTAAAAAAAAAACCAAACCAAAACCTTTAAAAATGGGTTTGTATGTCTCATTCCTGTGTTTATATGCTGAGGGGATTGGTTTCCATCTGAAGCTGATGTGATTGGTCATTTTGCCTGCAGGGGGGCCGGTTGGCTCTGATCATGTGGAAAAGAATGCTGGTTTGTTAGGGGCATTTCTTTACCCAACACAAACCCTTAGCAGCCAAGGAGAAATCCTCAAACACTTACTTGGAGAAGGAGTGCCTTCCCCCTCACCTCCTTAATCATGATAATTTTTTAGGTTTGTATAATGTAAAAGTTTTACGTGAAAGTTGAAAAGACCAAAATTCCCTTGAAAAAGCTGAGTGGAAAAGTTGCCGTATTGGCTGCTGAAAACCCACGCTGTTCACTGATATCTTTTCTCTAACCAGTGTCAACTACTGTTTGTTTGGGTTAAGAGAGACACTCTTGTGTATCACTGCTGCTCCACTTCTTCCTTTGCTGTTAGCTCCCAAGCTCTGGAATGTTGATGGAAAGGTGGCTGCAGCTCATGGTGCAGCCTGTGGTCTCAGGAGGGTGTTGCTGAATTGCAGCCTAATGCTGCTCAGAAGATGTAGACCTGGCTCTTTCCATCTCCACATTGCTCCTTTGTGAAAACATGGAATTAATCACAGGATTTTGCTAAAGCCTAGGAATGAAACAAGGCAGATTAGGTGGCTTGCTGATTCCATGCAGCAGATGAAACCACTTTCACTTAAGCTGTTTGCTCTTTCACTCATGAGATGAGGGGAGCTGTTGAGGGTACGTCCCGAGCGAGCGGCCGTGCAGAGTGGTCGGTGTGCTTCCCTGCTGGACCAGCCCTGAGGACAGCTCTGGAACACAGTGCTGCTTCACTTTATTTTTTTATCCCTTGGTGAGCTGCTGGTGTGAGGGCTTTGACCGAACGTCAGATGTAAGAGGATCTCAGAAACAAAGGCTTTGGTTGTTTGCAGTAAAACTACTGAAGGCCTGCTGGGAAAATCATTAATGTAGACTTTCCTGCTTAGGAAACAAAATCCTCCCTATTTTTTCTTCCTTAACCTTCCCCCAACCCTAAATTGCGAAACATTAATTTTTTGCTTCATTAGTATGGAACATTTTAATACATGTTCAGGCAAGGCACCGAAAGTTGATAGGCATAAGAGTGACTTTGAGAACCAGGGCAAATAATGTGGTGCCAGGGGACTCCCACCAGTGTGACAAGGCTGTAGGACGTGTGACTCTCCCTTCATCTTGCCCTCCACTGCAGACAGCCTCACATAGTCACAAGTAGGATTTCGGTTTCCAACAGTATTTTCTTAGAAACCATATTTTGAACTGTAGGAAGAAGCATATGCTGTGTGGTCATTGGTTTTCTAATCTACTTCAACTGAATGAATTGGAAATCTTTACACAGTTGTACAGCAGGTGAAATCAGGTACAGCGTGTGTTTTTCAGGTGTGTTATGGAATTGAACTCTTGTTAATTCCTTTGAATCTATTTACTCACTTGCACTCATGACAGTAGATAATGGCCAATTTAGTGAAAAAAAAAATGGAGTTCTATTTGATAGTATATTATTGAGACCTACTGTTGAGATTGAGATTTTATGCAAAGACATTGTTAATTCGAAGCTACGAAAGGAATTCAGAACATCTGATCTGTCACTGGGAGTCACTTCATGGTATTTGTTTTCCTTTGGTGTTCCTTACATGTCCAGTAGTGTTCTAATATTCCTTCTCTAAAAACATCATCTTAAAGACATTTATTTTATTCTTCTGTAAAATAAACTAAAAATTTCACATTTAGGCAAATTATTTCAGTTTCTTTAAAAACACTGAGTGCAAAGGTTTTTATTTTTATCTTCCTCTTGAGGAATTGTGTAGCAGGCAGCAGAGAGAAGAGAGCAAGTTAAAGTACTTAATAGACTCTCCTGGTTCTTGCCCCTCTTTAGAGGAAACAGCAGTGCTGTCAGTCATTGCTTTCCTGTTTATTCTTTCCAGACAGTGAGCGTGGTGTAGGAAACGTGGGCTGACAGGCTGGAGAACAGGAGTTATTTGCCATTCTGTTAGTAAGTCCTCTTCATAAATGCGTTGCTATGGGGCACATCCTGAAATCCAGTCTTGTTCCCCACAGTCAGTATCCCCTCAAATCAGTGTTGCACAGCTGTAGGCTTTTCTGGCCGGACACCACTCGGCTCTGTCTGAAGTTTTCTGTAAACACCATTGCTGGCTTTGTGACAGGCCTGAACAGAGGTGCCCTTTTACTGCTCCTTCTCTTCAGGAAGTCCAGTCAATTAGTCCAAGGCAAAACCATAGATTGCATTTTAGTTTCTTTCATCCTTAAAACTTTGCCAAGTCCTGACTCTGTGATCTAAGTCATTTCAGCTGAAATGATGGTTCTCAAATCTAGAAACAGTTTGTAGAGAATATGCTGGGACTTTGGAAGTTATGAATTCAGATGTAATCTGTAGGAATATTCCTGTATTCAGTTCGTCAAAGTCTTTCTGGTAGCTTGATTTTTCTAGTCTTTAACCTGTGACTGGTTTGTGTTTGTAAAGAACTAGTTTCTTGGCTGGTCTGTCTGTAATCTTCAGGATCATCTAATGCCAGACCTGTTTGGACACATACCTTGTTCTTTGACTGATGCTTACTGTGATGTCCTAGTACCAGAAACTGAAGTAAGTCATGAGACACTGCATTTTTTTCTCTTAATTCCACTGAATGTGGCATCAGAACAGTCTCTGATGTGACACACTGGAGTGCTGTTGTGTTCAGAAATGTTTTGGAGCCACAGGGGGTCCCATCCTCAGATTAATATAATACCCCTTATATTTGCTTTTTTTCATTTCTAAGTTTCTAATGCCATAGAACTTAAGATCAGAAGCAGGCAGGATCCCACTTGAATCTGATCTTGGCAAACAGCATTTGATGTTTTGTAACCTCTACAGAGATGTTTCAAACTGTGTATTCTGCAAGTTCAGCATACAATACCTGACTCTGATAGTTCAGTTCTTGGGAACAAAATCTGCTGTCCTAAGGACTAACAGAACCTGAGTTGCCTTGGTTGACTATAGCATGAGTAGATGTGCAGTGGGGCTAAAACCTGGATATACAGTGGCAAAGCAGACCTCACAATATTCTTTAAGTGATCTTTTTTCCTAAATGTTTTTGGAAGAGTGGAGTAGAACCTGTGAGCTGAGAGCTTGTCTTTGTTAAAGAGCAGTCTCCCTAATCGACTGAACTTGGAATGGAAGGGAAGAACATCCTCTTCTTTTCCTTAATTGGTAGAGCCTCAAATCTCTCAATTTAGTGTTACTGAGTAAGTGTCAAGTAATACTTGTGAGTCTTTATGAAAATTATAAATATATCTGTAAAAATATTACTTCTTGTGCCTCAAAATAATGATTTGAATAACTTTTTTCTTTTGGTAACTGTTTTAGTAAGAAAAAGATCAGTGTCTTGTGCTGCAAAGTTAAGAAAATTAGGTCTCTCTTTGTAGCACTTTAAAAATGAGTTTGCAGCTCTCTCCTGTGCACCTCTCTCTGTGTTTTACTTCCAGCTGACTCAGCTCTGTAGCTTGCCTTCAGCTTTTCTACTACAGGAAGTATCCAAGGAGCAAGAGGCTTCCCTGTGCTGTTACCGTAGTCTGCATTAAGATTTTTAGATACTCAAAATGAAAAAAAAAAATTCACAAACTTAGATTTTTCTGTCTGGCTTGTTCCTTTCCTGTCTTCCATGAAGCATGGGAAAGCAGAATGTGGCTGACATTCATCTGCAAAGATTTATCCACTCTGGATAAAAGAGGTTGCCAGCCTCGCATGTACAAAATGAAGGGAGTTTGAGGGCCTCCAGCAATTTTATTTGGAGTATTACCAGAGACCTCCCAAAATACACTGCCTGCAGATTTTTGTTTGTTTGTTATTCAAAGCCCAACGAATACAGAATTGATCTTCAGCCAGATGTCCCCTTCAGTGAAGTAAAGGTGTAACTGGGTTATACTTGGCTTCATCGCTGACATTGCCTGTTGGTACTGGTGCTTAACTTTAAATTAGGTATTGGTGCTGGACTTCAAATTAACCAACCTGCTTTAGCTCTTCATATAGGAATAACATAGCAGAAAGGTATTCCAAAAAAATGAGAGCTGGAGAAAGATAAAGGTTTGGTTTTTTTTTCCCCTCCAGTGTTTTGAGGTGGTGGAGAAGGGATGTCAGTTTTTCTCCAAGGTGCATGCAAAGTAGAGAGCCAGTGTATGCATCCTGTCCCAGAGTGCAGTATCTCTAGCAGGAAGAATTTTCATGCTCTAAACTGAGGTCTGATATGCCACAGAATTTCAGATCTTTGTTTCCTCATCTTTTTCACTGACTGAAAAAATTGCTTGATGCTAAGAAAGCATTCTCCTGTGCTTCCTAAACTAAATTCTTAAAAATGTCTCTTTCCATCCCAGGAGTCTTAGTACATGATCATGCTTTCTTTTGTTTTTCCTGTCTAAGAAAGCAGGCACACTAAACAGACTTCACCAAATAACATCTTACATTTTTGGATTTTAGGACTCTTACGAAGGAAGATTCAGTATAACTTTCTCTAGTACTTGAAAACTTTTCTTTTTAGAAATACCATCACGATTTCAGGTTAACACTGGGTAATAATACCAGTGGGGAAATGGCATTGTTAGGGTTCCTGTGAGAATTGTGGTGCTATGCAGCTGAAGAAACTTATTTCGGTGATGGGCTATCTTGCAAGTCAGCGGTGCCAGCAGCATCTCTGTTAAGCCCTTGGCATGCTGGTGTATGATGTGGAAATACTGATATATAATACAGAGTCTTCTCATAAAGATATTTATATCATCCTTTTCTGACAAGGTTGCTCTTCATAAGTTCTTGATGATTTTATGTTTTGTTTTAAATATAACATAATGTAAATTTGGAACTAAAAGACTATCCCGTCTCTTCAACTTCTAGTAGACTTATCCTTCAGCTCAGGCATAACTGCTTCTAGCCCTTCACATACTGACCATGGCTCTCCAGAAGATGGATTCACAGCATAATGTTAACATTGCTTAAGTTTTTTCTCTTTTATTCCTCAGTGCTAGTTTAAATTTTCAGTGTTTCCTAGTAGTAAGGCTGCTGTATGTCGGATTAAATAAATAGATCTCACCTTCGTTTTATTACAGAAGTAGGAAATGTGTTTGGTTTATATAATGTCTACACCGTGCTCCCATTTAGCTTGAGACACTTCATGTTAAAGCAGTTTATTCTTTTTCTCTGCACACTTTTGCCTTCTTTCTGTTACATTTCCCTACAACTCTTAAACTGCCTTTTCTTCCTTTGTCTTTCCTGTCCATGTTCTAATTGCTTACATGCTTTGCTTCCTTCTAGATTTCCTTTTTGTTGGTCTTTCCATCCCAAGGTACATAGGGACCTGGATTTCTTAAATCTGTCATGTTTCCTGCCTGAATTTCCATTCCTCTCCTAGGTTCCTATAACCACATCTGGTGCATTTTTGCCTCCAAAGGAGCAAGATTTCAACCCTTTTGTATTTCTGTATTTCTAAAGACAGGACACGTGTTCACTGGCCTGTGTTTTCTTTGCAGTGAGACCAAACTTTGAGGAAGGTGGGACAGTGCCCGCGGGGAGGAAACACGAATTTATCCGCTCTGAGAGCGAGAACTGGCGCATCTTCAGGGAGGAACAGAATGGGGAAGATGAGGATGGAGGCTGGCGACTGGCTGGCTCACGGAGGGATGGGGAGAGGTGGCGTCCTCACAGTCCAGGTGAGAGCAGAGCTGGGCAAACACGCAGCCGTGCTTCCAGAGAGAGGGCAAAGGCCGTGAGGAGAGGGGGCTGCCACGTGCAGGGCAGAAATAGCTTCGTGTAGTTTTGGTCATGAAATCCTGTCCTGGCATGTGTGAGGCTCTTGGTCACAAAATGATTAGCATAAAATCATGTGCCTTTTGTTTTCCTTTTAGCATCTTCAGTACGCTTACATATTTAAGGGAAAAGTATTTTCCAGGTGTGCACTTGTCTGTATTGTGCTCCAGGTGTGTATGTACTTGGTAAAACATGGAGATTTTAATAGTACTATTTCTTTGTGGCTGTGACAAAGAGAAGTCACCCACATTAGACAGTATACCTAAGGCTGCAGACTGACACTGACACTAAACCACTCTGGTCATTGACCTCTTTCTGGTTTTCCAGATATGTTTGCAATGGCAAGAAGCATCCTTGTAAAATCTCAGAATATATTGCTCTACACATTTTGTAGTTAGTTAGAGGATATCTTGTCCCAATAAATTTCAGGCACCTGTTTGGTTTCACTCTCCCCTTCCTGGGCCTGCCAGGGCAAGTCTGTTCACATGCTTTCCAGCATTGCATTGCTGGAATTGCAGGAGAAATACAAAGCAGAGCTTGGTATTTCAGTAGGAGGACTGAAACTTTATAGTTTTTTTTTCCTTCTATTAGGAAAAGATTTAGTCATACCCGGTGTGGGATCCTGGGTTTGGCTGTCTTTTGGATGCAGATGGTTCCTGGAGTACCAGGAGAGGTTTAGGCTCTTCTACTGTTACATCTTCATAGAATAATAAAATTGCTGAGTTTGGAAAAGACTCTTAAGTTGGTTGAGTCCAGCCATTGACCCAACACTGCCAAGGCCACCACTAAACAAAGTCTTTAAGTGCCATATCTAAATGGTTTTTAAATCCCTCCAGGGATGGGGCCTCCACCACTTCCCTGGGCACATGTGCTTGGCAGTCCTTTCAGTGAAGAAATTGCTCCTAATGCCCAATCTAAACCTTCTTTCTGGTAGTTGTAGAGGGTGATAAGGTCCCCTGCCTTTAGCCTCCTTTGCTCCGTGCTAAACTTGATAGGAAAGCAAAGGAAGCACAGGACATCTTTGGGGCTGAGGTGGACAACTTCTCTTCAATAATAAAAGTCCCAGTTGCTCTTACAGTTGCTCTGTTGCCCTTTTCAACATCCCAGATTTTCAGTACAGTTATTGTTTTGAGCAGCCATCACCTCTGTTCTGGGCCTTCTTCACAGCTGTGTATAATTGCTCTCAAACAGCTGTTCTCTTGTACTAAAAATCAGCAGCGAGCCCAAGGCTTGATTTATCATCAGATGCTTTCTATTTAAAGCAAGGCTAAAAGGCAAATTTTGAAGAATGTAATTTTTTTTTCCCCAGTGTTTGGTCACAGTTGTTGATCAGACACTGCTGCTTTGTCTAGTTGAGCAAGCATCAGGCCAGCTTACCTCATGATGCAGCGTGATACTCAGGAGTGGTGTTCTGCAAGTACCAGCCTGCATGCTTTAGCTTAAAAGGAGGCATAGACCTCGAAGTTCAGAAGTTCATTCAGCTCTTGAGCTTTTTTAGATATTCTGAGGAAGGTTTTGAAAATTCATCTCACTTCTGTCATGAAAAATATTACTGCTTATTTGAATTTTCAGTGTAGTGGAAACTAACTGAACTTCCCTTACGAGTCAGTTTTTTTAGCAGGTATTGTTGAAAGTCTGTTCAAAGACTTACATGAATCTGTGGAAAAGTTGCTAATTTTGAGATAGCCTGAGCTGACAGCTATATTGTCCTAGTTCCAGCTTTCATCAGAGCTGTGTTTGAATTCTCCTCTTAGTAGTTGCTACAGAATTATCAAAATGGTTTAAATCACATTTTTGCTTTAAACAATGAGTTTAACTCAAATTGGTGTGGCTTAAACTACTTCTTGGTACTTATTCTGGTGTTAGGTAATAGCATAATCATATGTCCTGCTAAAAATAGAGAAATGTCTTCAGAGGGCTGTTGCCATTTCTTTGGTTGGGTTTTCCTGTGGCTTGGCTCTGTATACTCCCTGCTAGGAGCTTTAGAATGGCTTTAATATCTGCTAGAAGAGTATGATCACAGATTTCAATTCACTGGCTGCTTCAAAGTTCCCTGGTTTTTTCCTTTCAGTTTTTAACTACATTTTAAAATTATAAATGGCTAAACCCCACCTCTTTCTGCTGTTCCAATTAATGCATTCATACAATGATTGCCCTTTAAATTTTCAAGGCAAGTCTGTTTTGTCAGAAACATATAGAAACCTGTTTTGATCTCAAAACTAGTGACTGATCCTAAGATATTTATGGTTTTGGTTACCAAGTCAGCCTTAAGGAATAAGAAGCTATTCTTGCCTAGAATTTCTGATAGGATTTTGTCTTTGCTTAAATAGCTCTTCACATTGGTCTTTTTCCTGAAACGCATTTGAGATAGGCCTTAGGCTGTACTCTCATGTAAAGTGTTTTTTTAGTTGCTGCTTTGTTTGAAAGACATTTCAAATTCATCTTAATTTCACTCCACTTTCAGAATCAGGTGGTGTGATTCAACTAGAGTTGAATTTTTGGGCATTGTTCCTTGAGTTTCTTAAATACCTCAAAGCAATTAAAGTGCATTGGAGAATCTTGTTCTAAAATTGAACAAAGAACTAGGTCTATATATAATACATGCCAAAAAGTATAGTACTCTTTTGTTAAGTGTTCAGTTTAGCATTTAGTAGTGTGTTAGTATATATTGAAAAATTCACTGCTAAGTTAGAGAATATAATTTTTAAGATAGAAATACCTATTAATAAGGCTAATGTGTTCTTGGATTTCCTGAGGCAGCCAGTAGTCCTATCTTTTACCTACCGTGTCACCATAAATTAAGCTTAAAATTGTCTCTACACTTGAAATGTTGAACATGTAGCTGCTGCCTCGTGATAGTATATGGCTCAACTTAAAGTTGTGTTTGTGTCCTGTTGGTTAAAAAAGCTTCAGGTAAGAATTCAGGTTTATTTCTACTTCTGGCTTGCTTTAAAAGATTGGCAATCTGATATTTCAAACCTGAATTCTATATTCTAGCTTATGTTCTTAACTGGGCTTTTACAAACACATTCTGTTACTAAGAAACAAGGGCATGAGTCTGCTACACCTAAGTCTTTTTGCCTTTCCACATAGCTCTTGACAATGTGGGGGCTGTAAAAGGTGGTGTGACTAAATCTCTGCAAGCAGACTCAATGGTTCTTCATTGGAACTTTGCAGATACCTGGGCTTAACAAAGTGCTTAGAATTCACCTTCAAAAACCACATTTCTGGGTCTCACTATGAAGAGCTGCACTCCTGATATTGGCATGTGAACTGTGAAGAATAGAGGCTCCTCTCAGTGCAGGGATGGCCCATTTATGGCTGTGTAGGAAATTCTTAATACACAATTTTCCTATTCCACATGAGAAAAGAGCTGAAGGAGAGATGCTCAGCCCTTTGTGAGTGCTAGGGTAGCATACAGGCAGAGCAGTTTATCCATACACTATGGCACTGCCATAGCTCTGGTTGTCCTCCTGCTGGGAGCCCTGACATGGGCATTGCTGCTTGTAATGAGTCCCTGACAGACAGCTCCTCAAGCAGAGATGCTGTCTGGTTGTCATCAACCTCTCACACTTACATCTCTTTCCTTAATAACATTACAGGGCTTGCCTCAGAACATTGATTTGATGGTTTAATACTACTTTCTTTGTGAGGCATAACTGGAAGCATAGGTTAAGTTATCCAGTGGAATTATTTCCAAACAAGCACATATGAAATAGTGAAGGCCTTGTTCAAGTCTAACATTTGTGTTTCCTTGGTAAAATTTAAGATTCAAGTTCATAATGCTTCTGGAAGGAGTTTGTTTTATATTTCCTGTGTTCGTGAGACAAAGATGGATTTTTGCATGGCTAATATTAATAGTTAGGGTATTAAGGTCATTGCAGAAATATTCATCAGTCACGAAGCAGAATCACATTTCTCCCCTTTACTGTGATTTATATATATATTTTTTTAAAAATTTTGTAGTAGACATTTGATGCTCTGAGGCTGCACTGATTCTGGTACCACAGATTCTTGAAGCAAAAAAAAAATAGCTTTTTTTTAAAATCCAATAAAGAACAGCCACCATGAAAAGCACTAAGGTGCCTTCATTTTGCTTTGCACCTTAGTGATAAAGATAGCTTGTATTTTATGGAAAGCTGTGTACAGTCCTTTCACTCCCAATTTGTTTTCCTTAGCAGCCAGTTCTTTACAGCTTAAATAACATTATTGCACTCAGGGGATTCGAAGCTTGGCAGAATGAAGGTGTCCTCTGAATATGAAGTTTATACATGAACTGGGAAAGTTCTCCCACTTCTTATCTTTCCAAGTTTTAGTATTCCATGGCTAAAAAAACATTCAAGAGACTGACTGGACCTTTCAAAGGTATTTGAGTAGTTGTCACTCCATTTTTCATGTATATGCACAAAAGCATATCTGAGGGCAAGGGGCAAAAACATGGGTGTTTTGTTCAGGATGGAACTTCTGCAGAGTTTCTGAAGGAAAATACAAAATCTTAAAAGTGTGAAGGTGCCAAAAAAGACTTAAATCAACGATGGCTGGTAAATTCCATTGGCAACTAGTGTTGCTTGTCTTATTTTAGTACCTGGTTTGGATTTTGTAGCCGAGCTTTTTTAGCCTTATGTGGTTTATAATGCTTGTTGCACAGTTTATAATTTGAGGATATATGGTGGACAGTATTGGCAAGTCTTCTGCCTGTTGGCAAGATGCTCCTCTCCTTTGCCTTGTCCTTGAAGTTGGCTGTTCATAGGTGGGCTGTACCATGTAGGGGCTCTCTGAATTGCTGTCAGTGTCCCTCCCCCCCATGAGCACTGCCCCAGGACCGTGTGGTAAAGCTCCTTTCCCCGCCTTAGACGGCCCTCATTCCGCAGGCTGGCGGGAGCACATGGAGCGACGGCGGAGATTCGAGTTTGATTTCCGGGACCGAGACGACGAGCGGGGCTATCGGCGCGTGCGCTGCGGCAGCGGCAGCATGGACGACGACAGGGACAGTCTCCCTGAGTGGTGCTTGGAGGATGCAGAGGAAGAAATGGGCACCTTTGACTCCTCTGGAGCGTTTCTCTCCTTAAAGGTGAAAAGCTGCTTTGGGCCCTCGGGTCGCTTGGCACACGTGGTCTGTGCTGTCGGGTGGGTTATGGATGATTGTGTTGGCTTTGCAGAAAGTGCAGAAGGAGCCGATACCGGAGGAACAGGAGATGGACTTCCGGCCTGTGGAGGAAGGGGAGGAAAGGTCCGATTCTGAAGGGAGCCACAACGAGGAAGCCAAAGATCATGAAAAGACCAAGAAAGAGGGGGAGAAAACAGAAAGAGTAGTGGCAGGTAAGGGGGACTTCTGCAACAGTCGTTGTAGAATTTCTCTTAATTCAGTTATGAAGTACTGTGCCCTGTTACAGAAGCAGTGGAAGAATCGGCTCAGGCATCGTCTCCGGCTGCCAGGTCAGACACCCCACCGAAATCTCAGCCTCCAGACCCGCTGCAGACAAACCTTTTTGAAAGGAAGGAAGAGTCTGTGCCAGAAAGAACAGAAAAAACAGAAGATAAAGAGAATCGAGTGGAGAATACAATGTCAGCCAAAATGTCCAACAGAGGGGAAGGTAATAAACCTGACAGATAAACTTAGTAAGTTTCCATTACTCACTGTGAGTAGTCCTAGCCCCTTAAAAGAGGCAAGGACTGGATTATGGTGATGGAAAGCCAGAATTCACCAACTGGTCTGTAAATACAGGATTTGTTGGATATGCCATCTCAGGTGCTTGCAGTGCACTGGTGTACTACACGATGAAATGTGGTCCAGAGAAACACAAGCTAGTTGTGGATGTGCCTCACCTTGTTACAGCAGAGTAGTCTGGACAAATGTATGTGGCCAGGAAATGGGATATGCTCAAATGTGCCGAGTTCTGCACTGATAGAACTAAACTGTTTGTTCCTGGAAGTTAGGCTGGGTGCCCCTGATGTAAGCAGTACATTCAGGAAGTTCTGAAACTACTTTTCCTTTGGTGATAAATTTGAGACATTGAATATTCTCTGCATTAAGTTCTTAAAAGTAACTGTCACTTATGCTAAAGATGATGAACTAACTTTAACATTTTTCTTTAGATTTGGCTTCTCTTGCTCAACCTTTGCCACAGATTTCTGCAGACACAGCTGCTTCTGCTCATCTTCCTCCTCCTGTTTCCAATTCAAACCCTGCTCTTCGGCCAGTTCAAACACCTGTTACAGCTGCTCCAGGCATGGGCAACATTCCCACTGACCCAGATGATGAAGAGGGCCTCAAACACCTAGAGCAGGTAAAATTCCTCTAATTCCTTTGTTGTTAGTCATGAGACTGGAGGAACGTGGAATGAAAAAAAACATTTGAAGCCCATAAAATCAGAAATGCAGCTGAAACTTTACACTTCACAATGCATACTGGAAGCTGCTTCTCTCTGGTTTTATTGGTTTGGGCTTTTTTTGGCAACTAATTCAAGCTTTTGTATTTTTCTGGATCAGGGTGCTGTACCCTGTGTTAAAGAGCTAGAGACTGTAATGCTTTTAACCACTGTCAAGTAGCATTATGATTTGCCTCGAGAAATTATGTATGTATGTTAAAACCCCCAAACAAAGAAACCGTCAAACAAACAAAAGCCAACTAGAAATCCCATAAGTGAATCACAACACTGTGTTGATGAAGCTGTAGTGACTGCTGAGATGTAGAGCCTTCTTTGTGCTCATGCTCCCATGCCTGTTTTATTTTTCACTGTGGTACTCCTTGGGGCCTCCTTGGCAAGTTGCTCTGAAGCTTTTCATAAGAAGGTGAATTGTGCTTGTTCAGGATTCTACCTGACAAGCACGGTAGACAGAGCTCCAGGTTTGTGTAGCAGCCATTCCTGTCATTCCTGGTACACTGGAGCACTGGGTAGCACAAGATAGTTGTGTTTGGTACACTTATTTTCAAATCTGTAAGCCCCCACCTAACTGATATTTCTTGCTGGTTTTGATGTCTCCTGCAGCAAGCAGAAAAAATGGTGGCATATCTGCAGGACAGTGCCCTTGATGATGAAAGACTAGCAGCAAAAATCCAAGAGCACAGAGCAAAGGGTTCTTCTATGCCCCTATTCCATGAAGCCATGCAGAAGTGGTACTACAAAGATCCACAAGGAGAAATTCAGGGTAGGTCTGTGCCATTTACACTTCCTCTTTTGTTTCACAGAATTGTTAAAGAGTTCATCACAGAATTACCACCAACAGATCCTGGTGCTTCTTTTTACAAAAGCACCACAGGAGATTTACCCTCCTAGAATTAAGTTTTGAAAATATCTTCAACCCATCACTGCCCCCATGAGCTCAGCAGGTCAAATGTCCAGAACTGTGCTTTATCACGGCTGAGGTTTGCCATCAATTCATGTTTCTGTAAATAAGATTAGACTAAAACCTGTTTCACATGCCAGTAGTTACTCAGATTTTGAGATAACAGTGGAAACAATCGAGGAATGTGACCACTCAAGTAACTTGCTGTAAAGAATCCACAAGAAACTTTGAAACCAGTTTCCCAGACTCAGCCTGAAGATATGGAATAGTCAGGGAGGGTGGTTTGTTTAGAACTGAGGGCAAAGAGGAATCAAGTTTCAACCAGCCAGTGCTTGTGCAGAATCTCAATTTAAATTGTAGTTGCAGCCACTCACACTGCATTGTTAATTCATATAATAGATAGGAACTGCTACCTGCTTTCAATTTTTGCTTAAGAATTTTTCTTTTTAGTGAAATTTGGAGCAGGCCTTTCATGTAGATACTTGCATCTTTGCTTTCAAAAGGTACTTTTCTTCTGGTGGTCCCAGGGCTCTGTTTCAGCAGCTGCTTATCTGCTTCCCAAAAGTGCAGTTGAACAGTGAATCCCTTCCTTGCTGCACTTCACACTGTGTAGTGTGAATCACTTCTCAGCTGTGAACTCCAGATAGGACTGGAAGGGGTATTGTTTGTGGGATCTATGTTGATCTCTTGTGTGCAGGTATTGCACATCTTTAGGGTTTTCTTCTCATCCCTTTAAGTTGAAAGAACGTTACCCATAAAGAGCTTTTATTTGCTCAGTGTGTCAGTCACTGCTTGGTGTTTATTGCTGGCTGACAATCTAAATATTTCTGTTGCTGGATTAAGTACTTCAATGCAACATCAAGAAGTGAACGCTTCCACATAATTTTCTTTTTCTTGGGATAGCCTCTTGTGGTTTCATATTCTCGAGGAGGATTTGCCTTCTAGAGATACTCCTTACAGAGAAGGCAAGGGTTACTGAATGTTCCTGCTTTTCAGAAGCTGTTTTGCAAAAAGTATTTATGTGGTTCTTACTTGGTTAAATATTATTTTCATATTGGTTTTGTATGTATTTGAATATGTAAGATTGGTATAGGAGCCCTTCTTTGACAGGAATGACTGAAATCTTTCTCAGAAAAAAAGAGAAAGGGAAGAAAAAATGTCGATTTTTACAAAGGAAAGAAATTGGATCCTCATTGTCTTAAAATGTGTAGTAATCCACTAGAGGTGGATCTGTTTATCTGCTAACTTCCTGAAGCAAAACTTGTGTAAAACATGAGAGTTCCTCTGGTTTGAAGGGAAGAGTTGAAGCAGGCTTAATTTGTTTAATTATCTGTGCAGTCAGGATAGCAGCATTTGTGGTTTGAGCACTGCCAGCCAGCAGGCACTGCTGAGCTCCAGAGTGGCAGCTGCAGCTGCTGTGAGCCCGAAGCAGCAGGAGATGAGTGGGGGACCAAGCCCCACACCACTGTGGCTGCTTGGCTTTCACCCAGAGCTGACCTGTCTCTCTCCAAGGCAAGGTGAAAGCCATCATACACTTTTGCTGAGACTGTAGGGCAGTGCTGTAGCCCCTGTGCTTGGACACGCCAGCCTTGGATGATCAGTGACCCCAGGAGTGGGTGAGGCAGAGAGGAATGCCTGGTGCTGGGCACTGCGTGACCTTAGCCAGCTCCTTGTTTCCAGCATGCTAAACCTGGCCTTGCTTCCCCTTCCCCGCAACGTGTGTTGGTTGATGTGATTTCAGGTCCATTCAGTAATCAGGAGATGGCAGAGTGGTTCCAGGCTGGGTACTTCACCATGTCACTGTTGGTGAAGAGAGCCTGTGACGAGACGTTCCAGCCGCTTGGAGACATCATGAAAATGTGGGGCAGGGTTCCCTTCACTCCAGGCCCGGCACCGCTTCCACATCTGGTAATTATGTGATAGTTACAGTATTCAAACAGTCCTCTAACCAGTGGGAATTGAATTATTTAGGTGTCATCTACTGTCTTGGAATTACAAGTGTTCCAAGCACCAAAGGTGAACTTGGTGCTAGAATACTTCTGCAAGAGTGTAAAAGACATGTATTTAAAAATGCTTGGTGTGGCTGGGAGGCTGGGTCCTGTCATATGTAAAGGTGCTGTGTATTTCACAGGCTTCGTAAATCTTGATCTTGGTCTAGGTATTTTTCTATTTTCATTTTATTTCTGGTCAAAATACAGCTTCTACATTGCTTGCATTTGCAATCTACTACTCTTAGTATATGTTATTGAAAAAGAGTGTTTTATCCCTAAACATAGGGTGAGCTGGACCAAGAGCGACTGACTAGACAACAGGAGTTGGCTCTGATCCAAATGCAGCACCTGCAGTATCAGCATCTTTTAATACAGTAAGACTTTCTGTCCCAGAGTTCTTCCAGTGGCTGTGTTCTGCTCTGCATTTTTAGTCACCTGGGCTCACCTGCTTGTTGTTTCATTGGGCAGTGGGGTGGGAGTGCTTCACCTCCCACAGCAGTGGCTGCTTCCACAAACACCAGAGATGTTGATAAGCTACAGCATTAGGGCAGTGTGTCTGCCCCGGCTCACTTTTTCATAGTCCTTTCCAGTGTCACACATAGCTAGTTTGGTGAGACTTGCTTTATAGGTAGTTGTTATAGTCAGACTGAATCCCAGGTGTCCTAATAATGACCCTAAGATGTTTTGGTGTCAGGAGAAGGCTACATACACATCTGTGGAACTGGAGATGGAGAAGGCAGAACTTTGATCTGCTTGCTCAGATCTTTGAAGATCAGTGCATGGTCCTACTGGGATAAGCAGTTTGTCATCCATTTTGCCAAAGCTTTCAGTTGTTCAGTTATGTCCAGTTCCTGACACCTTTTTTTGCAGCAGCTTGAAGGAAAGAATGCAGTCAGACTGCTTTTTCAGGGGATCCTGAAAGCATGTATCATGATTATGGTTTTTCAATACTGATTGCCAGCTTATGATTGAATGAGGCAAGAACTCCTGTAGTAGGCAGTGCCTTGACATACTGGGCAAGGGACTGACTGTAGGTGGGCAGTGATGAAAACCAGATTAATTTGAGCTAAAGTTATGGAATTTAGACAAGAAAGAAAGTTATGTTGCACAGCTTACAAGAGAAGCATGGGGCAGTAATAGCCAGGTGACATAGCTGAGGGTGAAGAGAAGTTTGTTCTGCTCATGTGAGCCATCTGGCTGTGTTCTTGTATTTTGATTCTTGCCAAGCTCCTGTTCTGTGGTTTCCTCTTGTATTCTTGTATTTAGCATGTACATTATATAGATCAGTGGGCATTAGTCCCAGAGTATGTATCTGTCTGCAGCTTGGGCATAAGTGAACAAATACCATTTGTCTGCTTCTCTCTTGAAGACAACAGTATGCACAGATGCTGGCTCAGCAGCAGAAGGCAGCCCTCTCATCCCAGCAGCAGCAGCAGCTCGCTATTCTCCTTCAACAGTTCCAGGCCCTGAAGATGAGGTGAGCTAGCCTAAACTGGAACTGAATTCTGTTCTCCCTGTATTCTAGTTTGTATGTAACAATAATTACATCTTGTCAGCTGTCTGTCCTAGTTAAGCTTGCTCATATTTTAGGATTATGTATGTTAAAGATGGTGATAAGAATGTGAGCATGTTTCAGAATAATAGGAAAGAGTTTCAGGATATGGAGTACTTTACATATGTAACCTTTGCCTCAGAGGTTTACAGAAATGAGGAGTTGAAAACGTTCCTGTCTGATGTGTTGTGCTGGTCACCGAGGAACTTTGCCCGTTCTGCAGTACTGGGTACTTGTTCCTCAAACTGGCCTCTAAGCAACAAATGCAAATCTGTAGCTTAGCCCTTGACTTAGCAGCAGGGGTGAGATCAGCAAGAACTCTGCAAGCAACTACTGTTGTCCACGTCATATTTTTGTTTTAAATAGAGGTGTGGAAGGAAAGCAGTATGTTACAAGTTACTGAATCTCATGCGTGTTCAGAGCACCCCTCTCCTGGAAGTGGCGTGTTGACTCTCCCTGTTGGTATTACAGAATATCTGAACAGAACATGATGCCACCTGTCACAAGGTCTGTGTCAGTGCCGGACACTGGCTCAATATGGGAACTTCAGTCAGCTTCACAGCCTACAGGTAAGGTGCTTGGCCTGGGGCAGGTCTCTGGGGAAAAGTCCGTGCATTAAGAATCAGCATCTTTGAGATGATCCATGCCTTTTTGACACAAAGGGGAGTTATTTTTCCATCATGATGTTTAGCTGGACCCAGCCTACTTTGCCTTGAAGTAGAAGTTCCATTTGAGAGTGGTGAAGAATATGGTAGTTTTTCCAATGGTTATGGAAAGTCTAGATATGAAGGGATTGTTCTATTTAAGGACATTCTGCTCTGATGGGAGGAACTGGAATAGCTGGTTCTTCTGTGGAATTTCATAGGAAACCCAGCCTTCCTTCAGTCATGGACAGGCCTTGTTCTCCAGCAAGATAAGGTGGCCCTCTACTGACTTAAAGCAAAAGTGTTAACGTGATTTTAGTTCCTACAACGTAGCAACAGCATGCACGAGATTCTCCCCTTTCAGTTATGTTTTGTTCATGTGCTTATTTTTGCTTGTCAATGTTTGTTTTCTTCACTGTCTAGTCTGGGAAGGAAGCAGTGTCTGGGATCTGCCCATTGATACTGCAGCTCAGGGACCAGCTCTAGAACAACTTCAGCAGCTCGAGAAGGCCAAGGCTGCAAAGGTCAGAAACTGTTTTGTACTGTAAGAAGTTGGGATTGCTCTTCTGCCATGTAATTGTGGTTCTTGAGCCAGTGGAAGACCGAGCTCTTCAATGGATGATTTTCACTAGATTTTCATGGAAAACACCATGAAGAGAATAGGGGTTTTAAAAGAAGTTATGAAATCCTTGTGGAAAGCTGTTTGGAAACCATTGCTGTAGAGGTACTACTGACCTCTGAAATAGTGGTTGTGTTCTATCTTTGTGATTAAAACCTCTTCATTAGCCACCTCTGATTTAAAATGAGATCATCATGAGCTGTCAGGCCAAACCCTGAGTTGAGACCAGGTAGTTGTACTCTTAATCCTTTTGATTTTCACCAGAACTGGTTTGGAGAATCAAAGGAGTTCTATTTGCCAGGGTTATTGTACATGTACACTAGTATTAAATTATTTTTGTGAGTTTGAACCTGTATGACTTTGTACATTTCCTGAAAATTACTGTTTTATGATGACTGCAAAGCACGTCACTACTTGCTTCCAAAGTCAGAGGGTATTTTGAGGAGCTGATTTAGAAAGACTGACTAGAGAGCTGGTGTTTTTTACAAACAGAAATTGTCCAAAATTGTTCTAGACTGTCTCAGGAATCTGACCTCAGTAGGCAGTCAGCTGATAGGTAAAATTACAATTAAGGGAGAGCATCTGTCAGAGGCTTCAACTGTTAAGCTGTTACTGTAATATCAGCAGAGTTGCCCTAAGAAATGGTGTAGGAATACGTTACCTGCATCTGAGTATAGTTTTATGTGAATTGTAGCTAGAGCAAGAGAGGAGAGAAGTGGAAATGAGGGCCAAACGAGAGGAAGAGGAGAGGAAAAGGCAGGAGGAGCTTCGGAGGCAACAAGAAGAGCTACTTAGGAGGCAGCAGGAAGATGAGAGGAAACGACGGGAAGAAGAAGAACTGGCCCGCAGGAAGCAAGTGAGTTTCCCCAATGTAGTTAATCTCTAATTGATTTTAATATTTTATAAAACTCACTTTAAGAATCCTGTGGGGTCTAAGTAATCTTTGGTAGGTGTGTATGAAGACAGTTCTAATATTTTTCATGTGAGTATATAAAATTATGATTCTTCTGTTCTTGATTTTTTTAAGAGCCCAAACTGCAATCTGACAGATGGGCTTTGATGCTTCACTTTAAGATAGGTTTCTGTTTGTGAGCACAGGGCCTTTATTCCATGTGGAATATTCCCTCTCAACTTCTTAATGTCAATGTTAAGACTTTAGTTAGCATGTTTTGATCTTTGTTTCCCATTTATGCAGTCAAGGATATGTTCTGGAGTAGATGGAGCTTGAGCAGCTATTTTAAATGAATAAGAGGTGGAGGGCTGTAGTGGACAAAAAGTGATGTGACATTCGGCTTATTTTTCCCCTTTTTTTTTAAACTTAAATATTTTTTTGAATAAATTATCTGGGTAAGAGTCTGTCAGCTTTTTTACTTTAGTTGATACTTGGGAAAGGAAGGGGATGTAGATCAGTCAAGCATATTTCTTTAAAAGAATTATGTGGTCAGTTTTGCAGTAGGAGAATGAATGTAGGAATTGTAGTACATTCTTAATTGTCCAAGAACACAAAATGGAGATATTATTAGTTTGACATTTTTAGCATTTACTTCTGAATTCTGTATGGAAGAAAATGTAGTTATTCCTTAAGTATTTGCAGGAGGGAAAGACAGTTAGTTTTCACTCCATGTGTGAAGGATAAAGGCAAGCACAAGGCTGAGCTTATTCACTAAGGAGTTGGTAAATGTCCTGAAAAGTATCACATGAGTAATAGGCAAAAGTACTAAATAATTCTGTCCTTTATAGTATTTATGAGCTTAGGTAGGCAGTTGTAAAACGTGTTTCTGCTTTAAGGATCAGACACTTCTGAGGAAGCCTCTAGAATCTCTAGTTTTGTTTGGAAGTTCATTGTAGATCTCTGTTCACTCAGGGTTTGGGTTTTGTCACAGAAGGTCTATTTTAATTGGTACAGTATGATATGCAGATAATTTCATGGTGTCTTTTGGAATCAAGTGGAAAATAAATGGCTCCTTGCTTTAGTGTATCTACTTTGTGTGCAGGATGTCATTATGCTGCACAGAAAAGCATCCTCCACTTGAGGTCAAACTAACATTGAAGCAATAATATATGCAAAAGTTTAACTTTTGAGATAGATTGCTTTAGATCTGGTTCAATAACAAGAACACATTTTTCAGCTGGTCACTCAATTTGTGTCATCTGTGCTGGCTTCAACTAGACTTGGGTTGTTTCTTTTAACTCTGACAGTTTTGCCTCTGTGTATAACAATGTGTGTTAAATTCCAAAGTTTTTTTGTTCACTTTGGATTTGTACAGTAAACAGTCTGACTCTCCCGTTCTGAGATGCCATGGGGAATAACTATTTACACGAAGGAAGCAGAACGGGGTTGCAAAGCAATAACAGCAAGTATCTTAGTTCATTACCAATGCAATAATTTCCACAATGCTTAATTCTGAGCAGTAATGTCTTGAAAAGGTAACAAAGAGTTTAAGCACTTCTCTGGAAAGAGAAAATAACATTGTATTCTGTGTTAAAAAAAAAAAAAGAAACTGGTCGATATTTGAATCTGACTTCTGTACTAAAAGGCATTGTAGAATCAGGGATGAACTGATTTATTAGCATGGATTTATGCAGAGGAGATGATGCTTAACAAATTTGATTAACTTCTTTTGAGGAGATGACAGTGAGAGCTGAGAGGGGTGAAGCAGTAGACTTAATCTGCCTGGACTTCAGGAAGGCTTTTGATGTAATACTGCATAAAAGACTAGTATATAAGGTTAGTAAATATGCTGTTGATGGTGAATTCTAAATAAAAAAAAATAACTAACAGAAATTCAATTCTGTAGGATGAAATGTCATACCAAATGTTGAATTCAGTTCTGTTCACAGTTTTCATCAATTACTTTGCACTGTAGAATTGCAAACAGTAATGCCCAGCTTGTGTAGCTCCTGTATTTTGTTTTTGTGTCTGGTCTGGTATCTTCTATTTTGTAATAATTGATTGCTTTCAGGAACAAAATTTGAGGTTTAATAGCCAGCTAATAATTGTAACCAGCCAATAATTGTTTTCTCTGAATTATGTCTTTAGTTCTCCCTTTAAAATACCTCTTCAGAGAGGAGAGCAGAAAGATTTGTGAGCCCTAGTAACACAGACAAGCAGAATTGCTGGTGTCACCAACTGCAAAAAATTCTCTTATTTTATTTAAAAATCCAGAGTCCATTGAACTGGGGATTGCTGCTTAAAGATCTTTTTGTAATATTACATACTTTAAAAGATGTGAAATAAGCTGTCTGTACAGCAATATGTACATGTTTGAAAACAATGACTAAGAAAGATGCTAAAAAACACTTGGAATGTTGTGGAGCTGGAATCTACAAACATGGGAGCACTAAGAGCCAAAGGATTGATTGTTTACCCATACCAGTCAGTGGCAGAAAGCTGGAGAGCTTTGAATGGTTTTGGTCACATGCTCAAACGAAAACATCAAATAATTAGATACAGAAGTAAATATTAAGACAACATTTTATAGCTGTGAAGAGTCAGAAAAAAAGGCTGTTTCCCAGCTTTTCATATTTTACAGGGGTTTTTTTCCCTTGTGTCAGTAAAAAACACTGTTCATCTTTAGTTCTGTAGGAGAGAGTAGTCTTCCACTGATGTCATTCAACAGACATGCCAGTGTTTCTCCTGGCATGTCTGAGCAAGAAGCAGATCCATACAGCTTTCTTAAAGGCAATTCTAGCCTCATTTCCCCAGGGAAAAGTAGGGCAGAGATGTCCCTGAAGTGCTGTCCCACAGGAGGACCTGGTGACTTTGCTCATCTCTCCCAGTTAGTTACTGTGTATGTGCTGTGTCAGTGGGAGCCCCCAGCCTGGCACTGAGCACTCCTCAGCTGACATCCTGCTCTGTGGTCTCCAGGCAAACAAAAAAGACTGGCACCTCCAGCCTACCCAGCAGCCTTTTCAATAAAAGATACAGCAAGCAGAAAATTTTCAGCACTTGTACTGGAGACACTTGATTACTCTGATTTGACTGCATGTGTCCAATTAATACAGTTAAAGGCCCAAATTGCAAAAATGGTTCAGGTGGTGTGTGTTGCATTTGAAACTGATTTGATTAATGAGAAAATGAATCTCAGGCTATTGTTCTATGTCCAGCTAGTGGAAAAACCCACTTACTGCACTTAAATCTAGCACCAAACCACTTAAATGATATTCAGGAATATGAATGACTTGCTGGCTTGCAGCCAGCAGCCGTTCAGTGCCATGGAATTGCTTATAAAAGATGTTCTTTCTACTGACAGTTTTGTTGCAGGCATCTGAAATTCATTGTCAGAGAAAAACCAGGGCAGTTGTTCAGGGAACTGTAGCGTAGTTTATCTGTGCTGTGTGTACATGAAGCTTTGGTGGCAGATTGAGTTAAAAGGGTTTTAGTTTTCACAGTTAACTTCCTTGATTTGTCAGAATTTACATCCATGCTGCACAATTAATCTCCAATTGTCCTATGAATAAAGCATTGCTTATAAAAAACTTGTACGAGTGTGATTGCAGTAGTGGTCATTTTTAAAGGGAAATATAAAATTATAAAAGCTTAAAAAGATTCTGGTCTGAAAATTAAGATCTTCAGGTTGAGCTGGTAGGGTAAGTCAGACAACAGAAGGGCTGAAAAGCAGGGTAGCCTTAACTCAGTTGCTGGACATCAGAGGTCCGAAAACGTTGCAAAAACTAAGACTTTAATGCAGGGGAAAGTCAGAACTGGTGGAAAGGTCCTCAGGTGGGATTCCATTTAGCAATATGCAGGAAGCTGCTTGTCCCCTATTGCTCAAAAAACCCCAAGTAACAGAATGGAAAAATGTCTGTTTATGTTGATAAGAAAGGGTGCTAATGTTTAATTTTTGAGTTAAGTAAATAATTTTAGTACTTGGAAAACAGAGTATAATTTATTGGAATCTATTTAAATAATTTAGGGATAGCCCAAAATCAAAGCCCTAAAGAGACCTCTTGTTACCCATAATATTTAAATAGTGTAGGGAGAGCCCAGTCAAAGCCCTTGAGACTTCAAAATTAACTGTTCTTGAGTGCACTGGGCTGCATCAGCTTCTTCCTGGTGTCTGGAGATGTGGTTTGAGTTTTGTAGTGCTCTTGAGCAGTCAGTATTCAGAAATTCCTGCAAGTAGGAAAAGATTCCAACTTACAGCTGACAGCCCCCCACAGAAGGAATTAATGATACCCACAAATTGAAATGTTTATAGATCTAATGCCCAGCTGCTAGTGCTGCATAGTGAAAAGAGGAGTCTCACCTTTTGCTGTCATTCTCATTCTTCTTATAACCAAAGATGGGCAATTATGTCTTCTGTTTTTCATTAAAATAATTTATGTAGTAGATGCACATTGCATCAGAAATATTTGTTAACACCTGGGCTTGTCATGCCTAATGCAATGACTTGGTAGAGCTTAGTTTGGAGCTAGGGAGCTTTTCTTGAGGCTACTCATTTGGCCAGACAATGCTGTAATCTGTGTTCTGATGTGGTTTGTCAATAAAATGGTATTTATAGATTGACATTTTGTTCCCAACTCCAGGAGGAGGCCCTGAGGCGACAACGAGAGCAGGAAATTGCACTAAGGCGGCAGCGGGAGGAAGAGGAGAGGCAACAACAGGAGGAAGCACTTAGGAGATTGGAGGAGAGAAGAAGAGAGGAGGAGGAAAGACGTCAGCGAGAGGAGTTAATTCGTAAACAGGTGAAAAAGGGCAAAAGGGACCTCTCCTGTTTAATTATGGAGGCTGCCACAACAAAAAGGCTTTGAAACTTGAGAGACCATCAGTTTTGGTGAAAGAAAGCAGAGCTTGCAGACAGTGTCAAGTTGAGTGAAAAAAGGGTTGTTTACCTGTATCCTGTCTTCAGACAAAACAGTCAGAACCCAGTACACCCTTAGGTAAAGAGATTTGGGTGCGAGTGAGTGTTCTCACTTCACGCTTAGCCTTAAGAATGGTTCTGCAGCACAGTATTTATACTCCTCTCTGAGGCAGAGTACAGATCAGAATAAGTTTGTTTTGAATTAGCACTCTCTGGGCCTTTGTTATCTTCAGTGTCATCTGAGATAATCAGTTTTGGCGGTCTTTCTGTGCAATGCTAAGTCTATATCCACTACCAGAGTTTCAACTTCTTTTCTTCCCTTTTCTTTCTTATTAACAAGAGTCTTTTCTCCTTGGGGTCAGCATTAGAAGTCCCTATCGTGGAACTTGAGGTTCCCGTCCCCTAATAAATATTCTCACAGCCCCTTGATCAAACTAATCTTGAAACATGATTGGCTTTACTTACTAACCTTCAGATCCATTTCAGAATTCCCGGTTACTGTTTTTCAGGATCCTCCCTTTTAAGATGCCCATCACCATTTCTGTCATTTGTTAGCAGAAGCGTCTTCTCTGGAACTCTAGTATTGAGTAACAAGAGTAAACATCTCCATCTTTGTCACCTGTCTCTTCTTTCCTGTTAATTTTGCCAAGTTTTATTCCACTGAAAATGTAGTGGTACTGTAAGTAGACAGAAGTTCAGATTGAAAGGTGTATATTTAGTAGAAGGAAAGTAGTAAGGAATTAGCTGGTGTGAGTTAAGGAGGTGTCATTCTCTGCCAAGTTCCTTGATGGAGCAATGGGAAACGTGTATTTTTAGGAAATGTAGACTATATGACTTTATTGCTGAGAAATGTAAAGGTAAATGAACAACCCAAACAGCACAGATGACAGGTAACACGGTCCCTCTCTGTTCTGTCAGAATATCAGTGCCACAGAGCTAAGAGTATTTTAAATTCTGCCAAGTCTGCTTAGACTTTATTCCTTTCTGTGTCCTGGGAAGGAAGAGGAGGCTGCCAAGTGGGCGCGTGAGGAGGAGGAAGCTCAGAGGCGGCTGGAGGAGAGCCGGCTGCGCATGGAGGAGGAGGCGGCCCGGCAGCGGCTGGAGGAGGAGGAGAGGAAGCGCAAGGAGCTGGAACTCCAGCGCCAGAAGGAGATCATGAGGCAGAGGCAGCAACAGCAGGAGGCTTTACGGCGGCTGCAGCAGCAGCAGCAACAGCAGCAACTTGCACAAATGAAGGTAACCCGTTCCTGCAGTTGAACTTCTTCTCAGCTCAGCATGGGAAGTAAAGCCACAGCTGCATTCAGGGTGTGTTCTGGAGTAGCTTGGGCAGAGCAGGGATAGATGAGCTATCCCTCTACTGTATGAGAGGGAAGAGGATAAAAAGTTGATGCGAGAAGAAAGAGGAAGAGAAGTTACAAATTAAAAACCAAAAATGTTTCGTCAATAGAAACACAAGTGGGAAGGCATCACATGTGGGTACAGGTGATTTTTTTTTTTTTTTTTGCCACCATGAGCAAGGGCCAGTGCAAAGTTTCTAAAGCTTGGAATTCCTAAAGCCTTTGAAATATAAATGGAATGCCTTTTTTCAGGTAATGATGCGTTGCATTATTCTTTATACACTGTGTCAGAGACTGATGCATCATAGGGCAATTCAAAGATTATATAATTTATATTTTCTACCTTTTCATACTATATTATTATACCATTTTGTACGTTCTGGGGTTTTGTTAAACTTTAAAGGTGGCCTTCCTTTTCCCCCGGGTTTATACCATTTCTTTCCTGATTACACTCCAGCAGTATTCTCTAAAATGTTTTGTAATTCCTGATGTCTGTTTTGGCCCAGCTCCCTTCATCTTCAACGTGGGGTCAGCAATCAAATTCAGGAGCTTGTCAATCCCAGACCACACTGTCATTGGCCGAAATCCAAAAGTTAGAAGAAGAAAGAGAACGGCAGCTCCGAGAAGAGGTAAACACTGACAGCAGCGGAGTGCAACTTGTTAGAGGGGACTCAGCTGTGGGACTGCTTAGCTGTCACTTCAGTTATTAGAAGGAATGGTGAGGATGAGGAATGTTTTTTTGAAATAGCATCACTCAAAATCCTGTCCTTCAGGCATAGGTTCAGTAAGCACTTGCGTGAAAATTTTTATTTTCTTAGTACAAGAATCTGAAAGGGAGAACTGTACCCTTTTCACCCTGGGAGTGTAATAAGTTCACAAAACAATAAGCAATTATTTCACACCTATATTCTAACATGTTCGAAGATATTCATGAGACTAGGGCAGTTAAAGGGAGGGTGTATTGGGGAGGGAACAAGAGATGGTAGGAGAGGTCATCCAAAAAACTGACTGCAGTCATGATTGACAAATTTAGTCAGTCCCAGGCTAATAAACAATTTGTATTTACTGATTAGCTAATGTCTCCCTTTTTGGAGGAACTGTAGTGGCCCAGAACAATAATAGGTCAGCCAGACTTCTCCAGAAGAAAGTGAATTCAGTTTAAAACCAGTTTCAAAGTTAGACTTTTGAATGATCATCTGGATGTAATGATCATCTGAAAGTATTTACAAGCACTTTTGTCTTGCATGCAACAGCAAAGGCGTCAGCAGCGTGAATTAATGAAGGCCCTCCAGCAACAGCAGCAGCAACAGCAGCAAAAATTGTCAGGCTGGGGTAATGTCACCAAACCAACAGGCACCACCAAGTCCCTGCTGGAGATACAGCAGGAAGAGGCAAGGCAGATGCAGAAACAGCAGCAACAGCAGCACCAGCAGCCGAACAGAGTCAGAAATACCACGGTATGTTTATTTGTCTGATCAGTACATGGAGGAAGGCAGCCATGCCTGTTCCCTCTGTCTGTTCGTGTCTTTTCTGCTGGGTCTGTGCTATAACCAGGATCTCTTTGTTATATCTCAACAGCACTCTAACCTGCACACCAGCATTGGGAATTCAGTGTGGGGCTCTCTAAACACTAATCCCAGCAACCAGTGGGCATCTGACCTAGTCAGTAGCATCTGGAGTAATGCCGATACCAAAAACTCAAACATGGGTTTCTGGGATGATGCAGTGAAGGAAGTGGGACCTCGTAACTCGACCAATAAAAATAAAAGTAATGCCAGCCTCAGGTAGGAACGGGGGAAGGAGCTTTTGCAATGACTGCCACTCCTGGCACCATCACTTGGCAGTTAAAACATCTTTGTATGTTTTCTGTTTTTTTCCTGTGTCATTCAGGATCTCTTTCAACAACAAAAATAGCTAATAGCTAATGTGACCATTCGTAGTTCATTTTGTAACCTGCTTAGAAAATGATATTGTTCTTAAAAAGTGTTTGCATCTTGTAAAATAGTCTTACAACTCTGTACTGTATATTGTACTGTGGGTAGGGCTGGTAACTGATAATCTCATCATGTGCATTTTCTTTTCAGTAAATCTGTAGGTATTACAAGTAGACAAAACAAGAAGGTAGAAGAAGAGGAGAAGCTGTTGAAATTGTTCCAGGGGGTTAATAAAGCCCAGGATGGATTCACTCAGTGGTGTGAACAGATGCTTCATGCACTCAACACAGCCAACAACTTAGATGGTAAGAGACAGAAAGGAACGGGGAGAACAGTAATTGTTCTGTTTCCTGATAGAGTAGTTCTAAGGGACTGTAATGACATCAAAGCGATGTTTCCAATGCACTCAACAAAGGGGCATCATTAAATGGTGTCCAGAAGAACTGGCTGCATCCTTTTTTAGGTTCTCATTGTCCTAACTGTAACAAATGGGTGGGATTTGAAAAAGTTCTGAAGTCTGTCAGCCAGAGCCCTCCTGAGGATTTCTGGTTGTCATGGAAGCATTATCAGGCAGATAGACGAGGATCCAGTTTCATTCTGCATTACATGATAAGGCTTTATTCTGGGCTACTGGGAAGGGCAAGCCACTAGCCCAGCAAATATTTGACAGAGAAATCTGACATTGGTGTTTATTGCATGTGTGTGTTTGCTGTAACATGCTCTCGCTCACGGTCTGCCTTCTTCTTGCAGTTCCCACGTTTGTCTCTTTCCTGAAGGAAGTGGAGTCTCCCTATGAGGTCCATGACTACATCCGAGCCTACCTTGGAGATACTCCTGAGGCCAAGGAGTTTGCCAAGCAGTTCCTCGAGCGCCGTGCCAAACAGAAAGCCAGTCAGCAGCGGCAACAGCAGCAACAGCAGGTGAGGGTGGCTCTGCTCTCCCTGGGGACTGCACCCCTGCTGCATTCATCAACATCCTGGCAAATGCAGCCAATAAAGCAGCTTCCCAGTTTTTACCACGGGATCAAGTTTCCTTGTAACTTAACAGTTGAGGGCAACTGTAGATCAATGAGTGTTTTTGCACAGTGGTCTGGGAAGTGCTGTGGGAAGATGAGGTGGATACATCAGTAGCTGGTGCTGCCATAGGGATATAGGAAGTGCTTTGGGCTCTCTGAGTATTTTCTGTATAAATAAACCAGACTTCACTGTGCTCTGTAATCCTGTCCTTAATTTGTTCTCTAGGATTCAGTGTGGGGGATGAACCACAGTTCGCTACATTCAGTCTTTCAGACCAATCAGAGCAACAACCAGCAGTCCAACTTCGAGGCTGTGCAGAGCGGGAAGAAAAAGAAGAAACAAAAGATGGTTCGAGCAGATCCCAGCTTGTTAGGTCTGTTCCAGTTTTTAAAAATTAACTTTTAATTTGATACTGGTGGTTTGCTTTTGGGGAATGTAGAGGATTCTTATTGACCTTAAATGGTAATACTGAATTTGAGTAGAAAAGTTGGAGTGTCTTTAGAATCTCTTCAGTAGTATTATTTATTTAATGATTAGAAAAATTCTGTACCAGTCTCATGGAAAACTTTTGTCAAACTTTCCCTCATGTAATGGCCTCTTGGTTACCTGGCTCATTACCTGAAAACCTTTAAGTAGTTCAAGGATGTCAATTAAATTCCCTTTCCTCTTTTGTTGACTTATGGATATTTTATTGCTTTAATGCTGATTTGTTCTTTGAAGAAAAACATGTTTTCCTTTCCTTTATGAGGAGCAGCTTTCTGAGGGTGCTTTTGCTTTGCCACCTTTTTCCAGGAGCTAACTACTACCCTAGTCAGAAAAGACAGCAAAGGTTGAAGTGGTCACAGATTTTCAGCTGGAGACCATGGAGATGATGACATCATTAGTAGTCCTTTATTTATTATGTTTTGTCTTATTTTTAATGTGAGGTTGGTTTTAACCATCCCCTGTAGCACTGATGCAAAAGTTTCTTTGAAGTACCTTTTAAGGTACAAGGCCATTATGTGAATGCATGAACACTGGGGGTGACAGGTCACTGCTGTATTTGTATGGAATAAATGTTATCTGTGTCTGTGCCCCATGTGACAGAGGGAAAACCAGGCCACTGCACTGGGCCAGGCTTTGTTGTGCTGCTTCTGCTGAGCCCACTTGCTGTAGAGCAGACAGCTATTGTCCACCTGAAGTCTTTGCTTTTTAAGGCTCTAGCAAAGTCCTGCCTTTGGTTTTTTTCTTTCTCTATTTTTGGTCTCACCAAAGTCAATACTTCAACTAAATCAGTGATTTCTGCACTGGTGTGTATTTTTCTTCAGTGGAATCCTGACTTAAGCCACTCCAAGGTGCCCATCCACTGAGTCTGATCTGGGTACTCAGTTGACTATATTAAAAAATCAACTCATGTAATGTGAAAGTGAAAACACTAAATACGATTTAGAAGTTCCAACTGTAAGGGAAGTAGCCCATGCAGCCTTCTAAAAATGTGTGCACTCGCTCTTTTACAAAATAATTTCAGATGCTTTTAGGCCACACTGCCACGTGAGGGAGCCAGAACAATTTCCCTAAACCTACTGAATCGAGCATTTCTTGTCTCTGGAAGTGGAAGGCAGGTGGTTGTCTAGCACAGAGCAAACCAAGGTAGCACTCTCAAGACACTGAAGTGTCAACTTTGTATTTAATAGTCTTAAACAGGGAAGCTTTCCCTATTCTCATACTCCAGATAGGGTCCATACAGACTTAAAAAGGGAATTTCAGTAGGAAAGCTGCATTTGGTTTAGTGGATTTGTTTCCTTGCTGAAAACATTTTCACTCTCTTACACTTTTCTCATGTGCATCATGTCCTCAGCACATAATGGCTAAAAAGTTGGGTAGAAGTTTGGGTGTATCTTGAGCCACCTGCATGGCCCTGGGTAACTTTGTATGTTTTCATGTACTCCTGAGATGGAAGCTTGTAAAAAAGAGTGGAAATACATATAATTGCTACTAGATTTCATAGGTGCATGCATTGAGACTTTAAAGTAAAGGGTGAAATTGCTCTCAACTCCCAAAGCGTGGGAGCATGATTCCACCTGTGGATTCCCAGTTCTCAGAATGCCCATTTCTGCCTCTCAGACCATGTAGGTGTGGTGTTGACAGCCACTTCCAAGAACAGTTGACTTAAGCATGCTCCTTTTGAGGTGTTGCAGAGCCACATTGCCACCACATGTAGATGTGCCTTGTACTGGCTTTGCAGGTATCTTCTTTTAAATGGAACTTGAAAACAGTCTTCTGATCTGATTTTAAAGACCAAGTGATGCTTGGTTAAATATACAGTTGATTATCTTTATCTTATTAAGGAAAAAATCAGTTTGGGTGACTGCCTCTGTAGCCTTACTGAATTACCCCTAGATTCACTTTCTCTTACACTTGGTGCTGCATGTAACAGATGTTTTGTATCAAGTACACTGTGCCACAGCAAGGTTTTTAACACCACTCCTTCTTGGTTCACAGGGTTTTCAGTGAATGCTTCATCAGAGCGGCTCAATATGGGAGAAATAGAGACTTTGGAAGACTACTGAGCATGTGCAAATCAACTGGCTTTTCCTGCATCTGTTAACCATGGATTCTCCATCTGGACACCATACTCTCCACCTTGTGTTGTTCTTTGCCTCGCAGTGAATCACAGGATCAATCATCTCAGGCTGCTTCCTCTGGCCCCAGCAAACCCTTTCTGCCCAGGACTGCACAGGCGTTGTTCCCACTGTCAGCCCGCTCAAGTGGACTTTGTTCGGAGTCCCGGGAGGGTGGGAGTTAGGCTTTGTTCCCAACAAGGCTGAATTGGGCAGCAAGCTTTCACTGTGCTGTGATTCATTCTGCTGACATACCTGGAAAAAAAACCAATTGGGATTCCGCAAAGCATTGCTTCCTTCTCCTGGTTACTCTTACCACATCCAACACGTGCAGTCATACGGAGAGAGAGAGAGATTGAGAGAGAGTTTGTGGTTAACAGATGTTGGTCAAAACCAAAATGCCACACAGATACTGACTTGGCTGCTCCATCAGGGCAAGAGGTGCTCTCCTGGCCAGGAGTTGCATTCATAAGCTACCCTTAGAAACTGGCAACAGGAGAGGGGCGGTAGCGGGCACAGTTTAGCTTGGGTTGGTTTGAAGTTGCACACCCCCTGCCAGCCCTTCTCAGCACATAATTCTTGGAGGGAAAGCTCGAGTCTGTCTTCATTAGGTGGTGATGCTGAAGCTGGTGGAGTTCCCGTCGGCATTCTCCAGCCTTCCTGGACAAGTGGGGACTTCTGCTCTGGAAAAAGGGGGGTGGCATCTCTTCTTTCAGGCTGAATTTACCCCTTAAGTGCTACCTTCAGAGGGTTAGGACCAGTTTATTTTGAGCTCTTTTCCTGCAAATTTGTCTCGTTTAAGAGACAGTGGGATCTTTACAGTGTGGATCTGTAGTCTCTGGAGAGGGTGGATCCTGGCTTTCAGAGATGTGCCAGCAGCCTCAGCTGGTTGTCACTTGAAGCAGTGCTTAGGTATCGAGCAGAGATGCCCTTTCGTCACGGAGAGAGACACTGGAGGACGAAGCTTTGTGCAATGATGGCCCTGCTTATCTTCTACACCTTAAAAGTACTTCACGCACCTTCACTGGGATCCATAACCTCTAAGTGTTTATGGAGTCATAACCTTCCTCTCACGGAAAGATTAACACCACCTTCCCTGCTCCACGTAACCACCCACCCCCACACACACACCACAAGCGACAGAGAAGGAAAACTGCCAAATGCACTTAGTTTGAACCCCCTGGTCCCATCTCCCGTCCCCAGAGGGGTGTAACCTGCGAAGGGAGATATGCTGCAGTTTTGGTGGAGTTGTATAAAGGTGTCTGTAATTCTGTCATCACTGCCTAAAGAAAACAGTTTGAGTTGTTCAAGAGCAGTTTGGCTTTGGATTTTATTTTGTTTGGTTTATTCATTTTTTGGGGTCACCTTCCCCTCCTCCTCCTCTCTCTTCCCCCGTCCCCAAACATGTACAGTAACTATACAGAGACTGCTGCAGACTTGTATATAGTTTTTGGATCCAATAGCATGGAGAGACTTGGAACTGTTGCAAATCTGGTCTCCCTGTCTCCTTTGCTTTGTAAATTCATAAAAGGGGGAAGAGGGGTAGTTAAAATGTTTACAAAACTTTAAACTCCCTCTGAACTTTTGCCAGTGTGGGGGGGGAAAAAAGAGAGAACTTAAATAAAACCTGGTTGTATTATATCTGAGAGAAAACTTTCTGCTTGCTTTTGTCAAAGCTGAGTATTGAGATAATTGCTGGTACTAAAACTCACCCAAACTCGACTTGCATCAGTTGGCATCAAGAAACAGCAAGCAAATACACAGGATGTGAAACAACAGCTGCTGCTTTATTTCTTCCCTGGTGAGGAATACTAGTTGGTTTTTCTACTTGATAATTTTAGAGTTCAAATAAACACCAGTAAGTTGATATTGGAAATTTTTAACAAGAAAGCTTTAATTTTCCTCTGCTGTCTGTAGAGAAACATGTGCATTCACACTGGTGCTGTTTATGCAGGGGAGATCAAGCCATGGCTGGTTTGCTCTTAACACAAACACTTGGCCATGGAGCCTCCTTTGCCAGTCGGTGCCCACCCCGTGCACTCCAGTGCACTGTGCTAAATGAGAGGTTTTATTTCTCCCCTCAGCCTCAAGTCCACAGGGATACCTTGTAGGTTTCTCTTTTTAGACTTATTTTCCTTTTTTTCTACTTGTTTTTGTGTGGAAAATCCCAGTAAAGGTAATGGTAAATGTCCTGCTATTCACATGACTGTGGAAACTAAGTATGCTAAGGCCTAACTTACACGGTAGCTTTGCATGATCTTTAGCTGATACATGAGAGAAGAGCTTGTGTTTAGGCTGATAACCTGACTTTGTTTTAATATCTTCTCTTTTTAGCATATAAGGTGTGGTTCATAAGTGCTTTTGGGCTTTTTACTGGTATGATCTAATTTCTGCAAGCTAATTTTGGACTGCACTACACCATGTTACAAGTACACAAAAGCTTGTTAGTTTCGAGCTCAGCTGGGAAGATTGCTAAATGAAAATACGGAAATGCAAGCAGAAATGCAATAACTTGTCAGGCCTTGAGGACTTCACTTGGCTCCTGAGAATTTGTAGATAATGGACCAGTGGGGAAGATATGCTGTTCTTAATACTGAAATACTCTGGTTTCTATGTTTGGTACAAAGGTAAGGTGGTGGCATGTACAGATTGTGTGCTCAGGTGTCTGCCTGGTCACCTTCTGTGACAAACAGGGCCCTTTACTATAGCAAGAGTCATTTGGATCAATAGGGATGGGGAAAATAGGGGCTCCAAAAAGCAAAGCCATCTCTGCAGAAGAGTCTGAATCTGAAATTTAAGACAAAACTACTCCTGTCATATTTTCAGAGCATAAAGAAGTGACATTGGGGTGTTTATATATTCATTACATGATGGAAAACTGTAAGTATTCATCATCCTATCAGCTCCAAAATACTAATGAAACTTCTGTGACAGTCACCTGGAGTGGTCCCCTTTTTATACACCTCATCCTTTCCCCATTCTTTGTTACTGCAAATGTGATTTGAAACCAACCTGGGTTTTCTGTGCTGTGAGCTGTCATGAGCCCCCAAGGCAGGCAGGGACAGAGTGGCAGAGGCTGGCAGGAGGAGGTGGTGCCTGAGCAGTTGGGATCTGAGAAGGATGCTGGCATTGCCTGCCAGAGGTGACTGTCCTGGAACACTTGGAGACTTCCACAGCAGCTCTGAGACCACCCGTGGCTCCCAGGCCAGCTCTGTAAGTATTCCACCCAGCAACAAGGGTGTTGTGGAGGTGCTCTGACACTGTGTCAGAGCATTTTAGCCTTGGAAGATTGAGGCCCTTGTTCTTTGCTCTCCCCACCCTGCAGTGCTGTGCCACCCTGCACAGTGAGGGAGAGCACAGTGGGCTGCTGGGCTCGGCCTGAGCTGCCCCAATGGCTCCTGTGTTATTTCCTGTGCCTCGGGATGGCCGGCCTGAGGGAACGCATTCCAGGAGCATCCTCCTGGCCTCTGGGAAGGGCTCACCAACAACTGCTCATGTGTGCAGTGGCCTGGCAGGGTCCTGATGGCTCTGCTTGGCTGCCTATGGGGTTTTAGACACAAATTTGGGAGGGTGGAGCTGCCTTTGGGAGGAGGTGTGCTCCTGGAGCCAGAGTGAGGGAGGCTCTGCTGGGCTTTGCACTCTCTCTGCACAGTTGCTTTTGTGAAGGACTTTTTTTTTCCTTTTTCTTTTTTTTTCTTCTTTTTTGATTTACTGACTGAACACAATCTTTACCAGTAAAATTCCTGAGTTTTCTGTGCTTTGAAGAGTTTTAAGGATTCCTGCTGATGCTGTTCCTGGGGGAAGCCATGCCCTACCACAGAGTCCTTCGCCTGGTCCTGCTAACGCTGTGCAGCATCCTGGTTCCTGCTGTGCTGGCAGGTAAGGAGCTTTCTTAGCATTTAAAACCCGAAAGCATGAGAGATCCTTTACTACACTGTCCCTCTCTCTTCTCCCTTCCCTGAAAACATCCCTAAATATGTATTGAATTAGAATTGATTGAGACATACTAGGTTTGGTGGCAGCTGGTGAGCAAGAATGTGTTTTCAGTGGAGAAAATCCTTTAAATTTCCTAAGTAGAACAGCAGTAGCACTGATGTGAGCATTGGTGGGTGGGGGTCAGTGGACTCCTCAATCAGCAGGAGATGGAAAACCTCTCAGCGGTGGATGGGACAGGCTGTCCCTCAGCTTTTAATGGCAGGAAGAAGTTACAGTTATGGAAAGAAACATTTTTCTTTGGCTAAAGCATGCGTGCCAATTCCTGGTTTCATTCTGGGCTCTCTACTACACCAGAGCACAACAGCTGCTTTTAGGCAGAACTAGGGAAATGTCCCTGAAAACCCCAGTCCAGAGCCCAGCTGTGTATCCTTACGGGGTCGCTCTGGAGCTGGGGCACCTGGGCAGTGCTGGAAAGGTGCCTGGCTCTGACTTCCCTTCAGTGAGGTGATGGGAAGAATAGGAGAGATTCTGGTTATGTAAAGCACCATTATTCTGGGCATTGTCACTAATTTCAGCTTTATCTGCTCCTGCCTTCAGCAGAGCTGTGCTGGCTGCAGAGAGCCAAGGGCACAGGCAGCTTCAAGGGCTGTGGGTCTGAGGTGGGTTTTACAACTGGGGAAAAACTGACTTCCAACCCACTGCACTGAAGGGCTCTGAGCACACAGGTTCAAACTCTTAATGGGGAATTGCTTCCCCCAGAGCCTTCCTTGCACTGGAGGTGAGGCTGAAGAGATGGCTGGGGCCAAGATAACAGGCTCAGCTCCTGAATTCCTGTCCTGCCTTCCAAGACCTGGAGCAATGTTGTCTTGCAGTTCTCTCCCAGTTTCTTCTGAGCATCTTGCCTCTCAGGGAGATACTGGCCAGCTGTCTAGCAGATCAAATTATGGAATTCTTTTTAAAGCAGTTTTCATATGTGTAGGGGAATTCATTTCTGGCTGGAACATCTGTGGATGGAGGAGCAGAATTAGTGCAGCTGATTTTCCTTCGAAGGCACCTCCATGCTGGGCAACCTTCAAAGTAACTAAGAAATGAGCACTAAAAGTGGGTACTTTCCTTCTCAAACCGTGAGCTTTTTTTGTGCAGTGGAACATTAATCATTTTAGCACAGTTTCAGTTTGTGCCTTGCTCCTACTCTCAGAAGTGCCATGCTCTTTCCCCATGCCAGGTAAGATCTTTTCTTAATCATTAGCAGTATTTCACTCTGCAGGAAGTGATTGATTTTCAGTGAGAAATCAATCTACTTCCTCTACAAGCTGAGATCTCTTCTATGCTGTTTTAAATTTCCAGTATTTGGTGCATTTGCTCTGCCCCCACTCCAGCTTTTCCATGTGCTTGCTCTGGCATTGCAGCTGTGGTTGGTGCCTGGTGCTGCTGCCCTATGTCACTTTGCTCCTGTGATGCACTCCTGAGTTTACTTGATCCCGTTATCTCGTGCTCACACAGTGAGGCTTGAAGGGCTTTGTACTGACTGGAGAGTGCAACATTCACATCTTGGGGTGTAGGAGAGATTCTGTGCTTCCTCTGTGGTGTTCCAGAGACTTAAGGCCTCTAACAGGTTTTTCCCTGCTCCCTTGGAGAGGACAGGAGGGGACCAGCCTGGACAGTAAGGCATCCCAGCAGCAGCATGATTCTCTGCTGCATTAGACATGGAGAGTTCCTGCCCCCCAGTGCAGGTGCTTTGAGCAACAGTGGAACTTTTTCTGCCTTTTGCTCCATTAGAAAAGGAAATTTCAGGCCTGGTGCAGACAAAGAGGGGAAGGGCACACAGACAGCCCTCTGGTCTCAGCACATACAGCCCTGCCTTTCTGTAAACAAGTTGACTTAGTATCCATCAGACCCGCAGCTCTGCCTTGCCGCACACAGGAGCTCCTGGCCTTGCCCGCCACAGGCTGCCCTTTGTGCTGCTGCTGAAGGCCTCCTTTCAGCCCTGGCCTGGCCCTGTGCCTGCCCTGGCCACCTGGGGCTGGACAGCCCCTTGCTGGCCTCGGAGTTCAGCGGCCCCTGCCCTTTCGTCTCAGCACCTCTGACTGTCCCCAGCAGAGCCCTCCAGGAGCAGCTGTGCCTTGGAGAGGGCTGCAGCTGGTGCTGGGCAGGCAGACCCCATGGCCAGGATGAGTCTCCTCTCCCTGCTGGCTGCCTGCCCAGCTGGTTTGATTTCCTGGACAGCAGGGTCAGGGCTCCGCGACCGTTGAAAGTGTGAACTTCTCCAGCTTACTGAGCTCTTTCCAACATTACATATGTCAAAGATGGGGAAGCAACCAAGCACATCATTAACCCTTTTTGTCCACATCATCTGGGTGCAACAGGAAATGGCCAGCTCAAGGATCTCTGACAAACCTAAGCCTTCTCAATTTCTTCTTTCTCCAAACCCAAGTGGCACGTAGGCCTAGAGCACAGCAGGATTGTTAAGAGCTGATATTTTCCCCCTATCAGCAAACCCAGTTTCAATTCCTATAATGGATTCAGAGCTCCAAGTGAGGTAGGAAGTTAGTACAAAGCCTTTGTGAGGCGTTGGCTCCTGAATCATGTGTATATTTGGTATTTAAACCCACATGGGGGCTTGTGAGCTTGTTTTGAGCTAATGTGGAAATACATTTTACTGCAGTAGCACATCAGAATGAGTCTGGGGAGAAAAAGCAACAGAGTACACACACTAAAGGAAAAGACAAGGAAAACACCTTGACCCAAGGACATCTTTCTGTAGCAGCTTGTGTGTCTTTGTTTTCAGCTACAGGAGAATAAAATATTATTAGGAAGATTTTTTTAAAGCCTAAGTACTAGAACATGGATAGCAGTAAATAGGTTTTGTTTGGCAAATTTCAGGAAAAGATGTTGTTCAAGCAGATTTGTCCAGACTTAAACCAGGACTTTTCTAAGCTATTACTCAACCTTGCTCTGCTCCAGCACTCCTCCTTACAGGTTTGTGATGCTGCTATTGACTCCTGAATAAGGAGCTAGGTTGGAGGTGGAGACCTCCAGGGACAGTGATGTGACATGGCCACCTCTGCCTGCCTTAAGGTCTGACAGTTGGCCTTGGGGAGGGTCTGGTTCCTTCAGATTTGGTTGGCTTCCCCCAGGGCTGTCACCTGTAGAGACTCTTGCAGTCTTACCTTTCAGTCACTGAGTACCTGGGGCACTGGCTGCCATGTCACTGTGCTGGCCTCACCCCACCTTCTTCCTTCTGAATACAGAAATAATTTTGTCCAGTTGCCTTTGCCATCATCCCCTCTAGATCTCTCTACAGCCCATGTGTCTGGAGTTCCACTGGCCCCTGCATCAGTTGGAAAACTCATCATGTATTTCCTTATGGTAACTGATATTTTCTTCCCATTTCCTCACCTCAGTTATAATTAACCTGTGCTGGGGAGAGGGAGAAGACAGTGCAGCAAAGAGATTTCCCTAAAATAAGACAATTTGTAGTGCTAACATGTGGGAAGGAAGAACTGCCATCATCCACCTGGCCTTCTACAAAACACTCTAATAATTTTAGTCCATTTTGTCCAGTTCCACCTCCAGTAAAACTGCAATAAAACTATTGCATGTTGTTCTCCAAGTATTCTCCAACCGTATTTCTCATGGAAAGGCTTTTACTGTTAGTCTGAAAGCAACAGTTGCCCAGTGCTGAGACAGAGCTAATGCTGGGGAAGAGCTCATTTGTGCCAGGGCCTGGAGGCTTCCCTCCCTCTGGAGCAGCCAGCACTGGGGCACAGAGCCTTGGCAGTGGTGGGTCACTCGTGTGCCTCAGCAGCCTGGCAGCCCCCCCATGGCTGCCCCTGCCAAGTCCCTCCAGGGCCAGCAAACCATGTGAGTGCACCATGGGAGTTTTCTAGAGGTAGGACTGGTCCTGAGGCTGATGGCAGCACAGCTAATGCATGGCTTTCTCCCAGATGTTAAAGATCTGGTCTTGTGATGGATGATGTATTTGGAGCATGTTTCTTTCTAGTTCTTTATTTCTACAAAGTTCTTGGGTGAACAGAAAAGCCATGCACTATCTTACCTTTGATATTTCATTTCCAGCTCTTGGCTGCACTCCCTCCCTTGATATGGCAGTGGGTTTGGGTGTTTTTACAAGTTAAGAATGCTGTTTGCTGCCCCATGGCCATGGAGCTTCCCATCAACTTGCCCTTTCCTTGGGAAGGGCTGCTTCTGGGTCCAGAGCTGTCACTGAGGCATTTGTTGAGGGTCTCAGGCCATGTCCTGCCCATCACAGTGAGAATGAAGTGACAGTGTGGTTGGGAAGACCTGGCCACTCTGGTGCTGCTTTCTCTGTAGATTGTGTTTAGATCCTGGTCTCCTGCTCATGCACAGAGAAACTGAGCCTGGGAGGAGCAGGACTTGTGGTGGTCTCCCAAAACATGAGCAGCAGAGCAGAGAACTGAACCTCCTGAACTGGGTTCCCTGCCTGTACATAGAATCTCTCCAGATTCTATCCAACAGGTGACTGGAAAAGGCCCTGGTGTCTCACTTGGAGACCTGAGACCTTAATAATAGCATGCATGTGTTGGGGTTTGGTGCCTGACACAAACTCTGTCCTTCTCATCACTTGCTTTTACCAGGGGACTGAAATGGGATTGTGGCATTTCATGTTGGGTCCATTAGAGATCTGCCACTCCCAGCCAGTGGCAGTGTGGCTGACACTCATTGGGACTGTCAGGGAAGCAGGTATGAAACCTCTGCTTATTAAAGAAACTTGCTCTATGCATGAGGACAGCTGGATGGGTGCTTGGGCTTCTCAGCTGGCAGGAGTGGAGGCATGGAACCCTGGCTCCTGGGGAGCTCAGCTGCAGGTACTTCATTCACTGTGTGTGCAGGAATCCATGCTGCCTCTGAGCTCACAACTGTTCCTGAGGCACCAGACCTGACTGAAAGGGGTTGTGTTTCCCTGGGCTGAAGTGCTGCTAGCTAAAACCACAAGAACTCGGGACAGCAAATGCACGTTAAGCACATTCTGCCCTTTCTGTGTGGGCAGACTGAAAGTGTGTGTCAGTTGGGTGAGGGGAATTAACAAAATACATATCCAGCAGCCATCCAAGTTTTAAAAATCATGGAGATCATAAACAAATTAGACTGTTCCCTCTGTATTTGGCTATCAAAAATAAGCTCTGTGCCCTGCTTAAAGAGAGCTGCCAGAAATTTTTCAGGAGTTACATGCACTGAGAACAGGAGACTTTCTGGCACCTCTGGGTCTGGTGGCACCTGTGGGACCTTTGCACTGTGGTTGGAAGAGAGAGTGCTCTCTCCTTATCCCTTTGAGAGCAAGGATTGGGAACACCCAGCCCAGGCCATACCGTCTCCCTTGATGGTGCCTGCATCTGTTACAGATCATCTGAGCTCACAGCAGTCCCTGGTCACACGCAAGGCACACGTGCGGCTCTGGAGAACAAAAACCTTCTCAGGAAAGGAAACAACACTGTCCCCCAGCACTGTGTTCCTCTGCCAGGCAGGGACAATGGCAGTGTTGGTTCTGGTCCTGGGGGTGTTGTGACAGAGTCAGGAAGGTCATAGCTGGAGCGTGGCTCTTCTGTGTGGAGTTTCTCCCTTATAAAAGCAGCCTGGAACAAGGGCTTCAAAAGCATTCCATGTTTGGTCTGTTCCTAAACCAACAGCCTCCCCATGCTGCTATGCCAGCTAAGTAGCCCAACTCTGCTTGATTCTCTCCTGCATTAACTACATTTGCTCACTGAATCTGTATTTCCTCCTGTTCCATTCTTTGGCAATGAAACCACAGGAGAGAGGTCCACTTTATGGAAGAGCTATGGGATGGGATATGAGTCTTCAGCTTTGCTGGTTGGTTTTGCAGCACATGTTGGGAAGGACCCTGCAAAGGCTCAGGTGTTTGTAGGGAGCTCTTGTGGAACACAAACCTCTGTGTGCTTCTATGGGGGAGCTGAGATGCCACTTCTGGTGCAGAGAGCACGGATGTACCAAGTGTGTGAGGACACGGTGGGTGTTCTTTACTACACCCAGCTTGAGCTGGGTTCCTGCCTGGGTCTAACTGGCACAGGCTGCACACTGGGGACTTGTTTGTCTGTGTCAGTGCTCATTGGGCCAGGATTAAATCTGGCAGCTGTCTTGCTGGACACCCTGTAGCTTTTCTACCTGTAGAAAGAGCTTTCAAAAACAGTCTAGAACTTTGCTGTGTTCCCAAGATTGTGGCCAGCCTGGAATAGCTCTGGGGATGGTGGGAGCTACTCTTTGATGCAAGCCCTGCAGTAAGTTCTCAGCAGGTTTGTACCAGCAGGAAAGGTGAGTGTTTTGGCCCTCCTGTCCCAGGGAGGGATCTTAAGGGGAGAGGAAAGTGTGGTGCAGCCTGTTAGTGAGGATTTTTTGCTTTCCTCCCACAGCGCCTTCTGTCCACAGGAGGCACGGAGGGCTCCAGGCACTTTAAGCTGGGGCTGGCACTGCCAAGATGTGCTGCTGCCATCTCTCTTCCTGGGCTACAGAGAGTCTGGGACAAGTCTTCAAGTGCCCCTGGTACACCAAAGTTCACATGCCAGAGTTGGGGTGCCTGGGGTTACCTCTGTCTCTTGCCCCAGGGAACCCAGGCAGCTTGCTGCATCTGTTGACTCCGTATTTCCCAGTCCTGATAACCTTTGTGTCAATTCAGGTGGGCCCCAGCAGTCAATGTTGTTCGTTTTTCTCCCCCCAGTGCAACATTCCCAGTGGTTTCAGCAGGGAGCTGTGGAATGTCTCCTGCTCCTGCCAGAGCCCACCTGAACAAGGCTGGGCATTGACAGGGAGCGCTCAGTGAGCCACACACAGGGAGGGCTCTCTGGCTTGGTCTCTGACCCATGGCAGGAAGGAATAACAGGAGAGAGTGCTAACATTAAACAGAGCCCGGCCTGGCTTTCATCTCCCCGGTATGGCGGGGGTGCAGCAGGGGAGAAGCCGAGGCTCTGGGGTCCTGTCCGGGGGAGCCATGTCCTGTGCTGTCCCAGCACCTCCAGCATCCTGCGCAGCACGGGTTGGTGGTACAGGACAAAAGGGCCCTGAGATGCTGTGAATTTGGCCAGCACAGGTGGCCCGGTGGCCTCTGCCTATTGGCAGTGTGACAGCTCTTCCCAGCCCAGTCGTAAGGGCGTGCGTGAGTAAACCAGCTGTGCATGCTCATGTTGGGCCTGTTTGTGCATGACCAGAAGGTTGCAGGGTGTCGGGGCGTTCTGTGTTGTCCTGTGTGTGCTGTGTTTACACTAGGTTGTCACAGAAGCATTGCCTTTGGCTGCTCTGGGTACGGCTGTTCAGCAGAGGTGGTGCCCCCTCCTCCGAGGGCTCTGCCATACCGGGGTTCTCAGCCCTCAGCTCAGCTTCCATCCACCCCGGGGGCACCTGGCAGGCAGCTGAAGCCCAGCGACCTGCTGAGCTGTGGCTGTCACTGGCAGCAGCCTGACCGGGCCCCCCCCTGTGCCCGTGGGTGCTTGTCTTCCAGCAGAGTACCCGCAGGACCCGCTCCCCACCCTCTGGAACGAGCCGCCCGAGCTGCCCTCCGGAGCCGGGCCCTTTGACGCTGCCACCAGCACCGCCCGGCTGTCGGACGCCACTGCCTTCCCCCCGTACACCCCCGAGCTGGAGCCCGAGGACACCACCCACCTGCACCGCCTGGACACCGGGGACGGTGAGTGGCTGTGAGAGGGGCTGCCCGCGGATCGCTCCTGCAGCAGCTGGGGATGTCCTCAGAGGGGATTTGCTCCCTGTGGGCCTGTCTCCTGCTGGGAAAGGTTAAAGCCACACTGCTGGGGAGGGTTGCCTTTATTGCCTGCTTGTGGAAACTTCTCTGCTGAAAAGCTTCTACTGTGGAGCCCTTGCCAGAGCTGACTCCAAGACCCTTCTTTCTGCCCCATGACCTGTCATGGCAGGCACCTGCCCTGAAAAGACTACCCTGAGTGCAGGTTGGGCTCTCCAGGACAGAGCATGCTGGGAGCTCCCTGAACAGGGAGCCATGAGTGCCTTTCCTGGCTCATGGCTCCTGACTGACAGCAAGCACCAGCTGAGATTGTGGTTCTGCCACAAGCAAAGCAACTCTCCCAGTGTGAGTGTTAGCAGGAAAGCTGGGCACCACCAACCCACTTGGTGGTAGCTGTCCTTGTCACTGGGAGCTGGCTGAGGTGGTGGTGGCTGGCTACAGCCCCCTGCACAAAGGTGCACAGAACCATACCTGGGCTGCATGGGGACATGGCCAGTGCAGGGAGCTCCAGGATAGGAGTGTGGCCTGATGCCTGGGGATGTGCTGGGTGTGGGGTGATCATTACAGCCCTTCCCATCTGGGCCCCACTGCCTCTGCTGACCTCATGCCTTTTTCTCCCTCCCTGCAGGCTCGCTGGGGCCCGGTGCTATTGGTGCCATTGTCATCGCCTCCCTCCTGGGTACGTCTGTGCTTGTGGCCCTGGTCGTCATCACACTGAGAAAGTTCTCGGCCTCCTGAACTCAATAAAAGATTTTTCTGTTACAAAACTGGGCTGTCTCCAGCCCTTGACTGCTCCTGAACTGTCTGCCTGGGGCCCTGGGAGAAATGGTGCCACAGATATGGGAAAAGCACTGCTGATCCTGCGCTAGGCAGCCAGGCTGCATGGAGTGCTCATTGCCCTTGGGGGTGTTGTATCTCCTGGGTAGACACAGACCTGGCAAGGCCTGTTAACCCCACTCAGAAGGGACTGGTAACCGTGTGTGTCTTTGAGCTGGGAGCTCAAAAGGGCCCTTTTAGGTCTAGTCTGGCAGATGGTTAAGTGTTGGGCATCACCCTGCACAGCTTTCCTAGGGAAGGGTTGTTCGTGGGTGCAAGCCACCCCAAATTCATGAGCGACCCCATTTTCACCCACTGCATTTGGGCCGGTTGCACTGGAGGAGACTGGGGAGGAGACATCAGTCTGGGGGAGGAAGGAGAGACACAAGTGTTTTGGCTGGCTTGCTCAGCTACATTTTATCACACGGGAAAACGAGACAACAAGAAGTTCCCCTCAGTTCGGTGAGGCAGTCTGGCAAGGGCTGGGGGCTTCAGCCCGTGCTTGTGGGCCCCAGGCCTGGCCCTGTACAACACTGGAGACCACTGAGATGGAGGCGTGCAGGGGTGGGTCTGAGGAAATAACACTGGATGCCGTTCAGCGCCTGCAAATGGCACAGCCTGTGCCTGGCGTCTCGAGTCCTGTGGAATCGCAGCAGAGCAGGAGGGGCTGGAGCAATCCCTGGGCTTGGTGGTAAGTGATGGGACAGGGCACAGCAGCACTGAGCCCCTCTCCCTGGAGAAGTGCAGGGAGGAGCTGGCATCCTGGCACTGGGCAACTGGTGAAACATCTGATGGGCAAGGGAGCAGTGCTGTGCTGTGAGAAACATGCCAGGCAGGCATGTGTGGCTGCAGGCCCTGTGCTGGACTGGGCTGGCTGCTGGGCTGCCAGGCTGGATGATGTGAGATGTGATGATTTTGCAGGTAATTTTAAGGAATTTCTAGAGCTGGAGCTCCTCTGGGGTTTGCACTAGTGAATTTGTGCTGTTGCAAGGTTCGGATTCTGAGCTGGAGGTTTTGTTGTCTCAGAAAGCTGACTGGCGTGCTGCTGGAGGGACCTGGCTTGGTGTGTCCCCATTAAATCTGCCCAATGCACCGGACTGGAGGCTGCAAGTCCTTCCTGGAACTACTGGTTAGTATGAACTTCCCACAGCTGGCCAAGGCAGCACAGTCCTGCTGGCTGTTGTCACATGCTGATGCGGTAGCACTGATCTGGGCCTGAGTGAAGAATGCCTTCTCTCCCCCTTCAATACTGTGGTTCCCACCACTCTGATTCTGGGTGCTGGCTCTGGGCTGGCTGTCCCAGGGCTGTGGTGTCAGTAGGGACAGCCCTGGAAATCCACCTCAGCTGTGTTTGGCCTCACTCTGCACACCCCATGTGGGCCAAAGAGCAGTTCTGCAGCCTCCCTTCACAGCTTCCAAGCATCCTGCTTTCTCCCCATGTTCCTGCTGGCATGGCTGTGCTCCTCCCGTCCATGCCCATGGCTGCTGTGTGGCTCCATCTGCAGCTGCTCTCTGTCTCCTGTCTGAGTGCAGTGGCATGGCCAGAACACACTTCAGCACAGGCTACAATGCCCAAAAGACAATCCTTTGCCATGTTACAGGCAGGTGCCAAGTAATTGATTTTCCTAATGGACACTGGCCACAGCTTGGGTCCAGCTTGTGCTGAGGGGCCCTCAGCCACGTGTGGGACTGCTGAACAAGGGGTGGCTGCCATGGGTCTGTCCCCCACGCTGCTCTCAGTGCTGTGCCCGGGGCTTCATGCAATGCTCAGTGCCACAGCTGGAAGGAATGACGAGCTGGCTCTGCTGGCCACAGGACTTGCATATATACACAGAGGTGAGCCTGTACAGGGAGGCTGACGGGGGTGGGTTACGAGCATGCAGGCAGCGGTTGCTGGGCCTCCCAGGGCACGCAGGACGGCAGCTCCCAGGTAAGGTCACTCCCCTGCTGTGCGGCAGCTGGGGCTGCTGGTGCCCCTGTGGTTCGTGTGGTGTGCGAGATGGCACTGGCACAGTCACCCCTGCTCTGGCCTCGGCAGCGGGGAGTAGCAAAGACCACAAGTTCATGATCAACCAGGAAAGGCCATGATGCTGGGGTTCTGCAGTGGCCCTGCAGGAGGAGGTGAGCTGTGGAAGAGGGGATGAGCCATGGGACAGGGCCCAGGTGTGCTTTGAGGTTGTCAGGCAGGCAGAGATGTGGGTCAGGGCTGGCAAGGCTGGGCTGCTGCTGGAGAAGAGCTGGGTGTGGAGTACTGCAGAGCATTTGACTGGAAGCAGATCGAGGGTCTGCCTGTGGGAATGAGCCCAGCAGCTTCACAGCAGGATAAGGGTGGTGGAGTTCCTGGGGCTCATCCCAGCCTGTTGCCAATGAGCTCTGAGAGCCAGTTGAGACTACTGCTTGATGTCAGTTCTCCCCCTGTGAGATGCTGGGTTCAGAGCACTCCAGACTTGGAAGGTAGCAATGAGCTGTTAGCGCTTAAACCAGGTGATATTAATTGCTCGGTGATGTTTGTGGCCACTGCCTTTCTCAAGCAGCCTGAGCCAGCTGCAGCCAGCACATGTGGCTCATCTGGCCTGCGCTCGGTGGCCTTCAGGCAGCGTCCATTGAGCTCGTGCTCTTTGGGGCTTTACAGAACACTTGGAAAAGGGTTATTTTACAGTTTAAAGCGCTGATCTCCAGGAGAGGAGCAGTGCTTCCAGGGGGCCTGGGAACGACAGTTCATGAGTGCGTGTGCTCGGGTGCACCAGGTCCCCCAAATGTCCCACAGCTGCCACCTCCTCCCAGCTGACAGCCTCTGTCTTCTGCCTCTCTGAGGCACTCCAGAAGCTTGGGCATGCCGGTGGTCACTGGCGGTTTCTGCTGCCCAGTTTCCTCCTCTGACTGTCATCTGACTTGTGCACCCGGAAACACTCCTTCAGGTTCTGGGCTCGGATTTTGGGGTTCAGGATCTCCTCCCCCATAGAACTGGGGAACCAGCCCCTCTCCTGGTCATGAAGACGTTCCCCAAATATCCAGCCTGAACATAGAGACAGAGTAAGTGGGGAAGGACTGGCCCCTGCTCCTGCCCTGGGACAGCAGTGCTGGAAAGAGCCATTAGAGCTGGCAGAGCTTTCTGGAAGCTACTCAGAGGCCTGTGCTGGAGCAGACCCAGGTTGTCTATCCAGCAAGGAGGCCTGCTCACCTGAGCAGCATTGTGTGAAGACAACTGACTCAAGGGATGCCAGCAAAAAGCAGGCACTGCTGCCACCAAGTGCCCTCTGCTGTCCCTGGAGCCACAGGAGTGGTCCCCAGCAGACACCCAATGTGACTGAGACCACCAGTTATAAGAGTACCCCAGAGAGCAGGACCATGTGGCTGTGAACCATCATGAAGGTAAGAATAGCACTGGCTTATATCTGGGGTGGCTGTGCTAGCTTTACCACGGCCCACAGCTGGTGCTGGGAGGCTGTGCCAGTGTTGCCACAACTTAGGCAACCTGGATTGGCTATTAGGAGAAGGCAGTAGCTTCCTTCTCTGGCTGTGATGCTGATGCCAGAGCCTCTCCCTGGCTGGAGGGAGAGACTTGCAGCTGCCTGCCTGCAGCAAAGCCCATCCTTCCACAGGGACTCCCATCCCCATCCCATCCCCATCCCATCCCCATCCCATCCCCATACCATCATCTGTCTTGTCCAGGATGTTGAGGACATCAGCCAGTTCTAAGGAGAGCTCATCAGGCTGCTGGGCCACATATGGGTGGACACACTGGATCTGTGGGCAGTCTGCCAAGGAACAGGGCAAGAGTGAGGGATGGACTAGGATGGAGCCCCTTGAAGAACAGCACAGCTTAGGTGGCTGTAGCCCTATGAGCTCTGCACAGGGTCCCTCTGATCTGTTAAGGGCCTCTGGGGAAGCCAGGGAGTGCCCCAGCCACAGGTATTAGGGAGGCAACTCTTGGGAAGGGGGCTGGGTTCACGTCACCACCATAGTGCCAGCCACGAGCAGCCTGCCAGGGGCAGCCTTGATGGGAGGGAGAGTGCTGGTGCAGCCCAGCCCAGGTTGGAGGGGTTGAGGTCAGAGCAGGCCCCAGGACAAACAGGTATTGATGATAGAAAAGGAGGGGAGCCCAGGGAGAGGGTTCAGCTTTGGCATAGGTCCTAGATACGTGGCTGCACTGAGATCAGGCAGAATAAGATGCCCTGTGGTAGGGGTAAAGAGCTTCCAGCTCCCATGCTGTATCTCTTACCAACAAGTCTGGATGTAAATGAAACAAATTTGGTCCTCCGGTTTGGGGCTAGTGAAATCATCCAGCGCTTCATTTCACTCCTGGATAGGGGAGACAAACCAAGGCTGTGAATGTGAAAGAGTTGTAGGGGCCCTAGTTCTGCCCAGCCAGTTCCGGACTTCATATTTCTCTTTCCAGCCTTTTTCTGCCTGCCCCTCCAGGGTCCTGGGTTCAGTGGGGATGCTGAGCCCCACTGCACACCCTGGCTGGGATGTCACATGTGACTCAGTGCTCTGGGCCCTGCTGCACAGCCCTGGCTTCCCCCCACAGGAAGCACAGTCCCTCTCTGGGGAGGGTCTCGCTGCTAGCATTGCTGCCCAGAGCCAGCAGCAAAGTGGGGGCCCTGGAATTCTCTGAAAAGTAGCAAGCAAAGGCAGCTCCTGGCTGGGCTGGTCAACAGGAGCAGTTTTTCCAGGAGATAAGCACTTACAGGAACCATTTATTCCCACAACTGCTGTGTGGGAACATTTAAAGGGCAGAGCTGATTAATTCCCTTGCAGAAGAGCACTGCAGCACACCAAGGGTACCATTTGCATGGCGACAAGACCCATGTGAACAGCATGCTGCAGAACCTGGACCTGCAGTTGGGAGGGTGAATATCTCACAAAGACCCGGCTCCACTCAGGCTTCCCTCAGACCCATGAGGAAATGAGGCAGTTCACCTCCACAGGCTCCAGCTCCTGCCTGGAGGACCAACTGTGCTTCCAGCTGCCAGAGAGCCAGATTTTTCTACTTCTCAGGTGGTTTTAAAGCCTGAGCGTGACACACATGAAAAGCCATGGGAGTGTCTTCAGGGGGGAGAGGGGCCTAAAAGGAGGATGTAAATGACAAGTGCTAGCAGGTTGATCTGTGGAGCTGAGGATACTTTATACTTCAGGCATGAAGAACAATGCCGAGGACCAGTGGAAACACCTGCAGGTCACACCACATGAAGACACCTGGGATGAGAGCCTTGTGCACAGAGGAGCTATAACATGTAGAGGTCAAACCCAGAGTGTTGCTGTGCTTGTGGCCCTGTCTGCATGCTGGCCCTGCATACAGATCCTTGCAGGGCTCCATGGATCCACCCACAGTGCTCAGCTCCTCTCAGCCTGCAAGGAGCCCACCCACACTCCAGTTCTATCAGTGCAACCGGTCGTGTCCACATAAACTGTCAGATCCTGGCAGAGCCCACCCAGGGCAGGAGCTGCAAGCTGCCACTGAGCAGGTCATTGTTGCCTGATGCAAGAACTGCAAGAGCTGTAGAACAGGTGCAGAAGTCTCTGTTTGGCACCCACTTATCTCTTCTAACTGCTTAGCTTTTCAGTTTGTGTCTGGTACTGCCTCCATCATTCCTGCATCTCTGAAACAGCAGCCTTCAGCAGCTGATATGTCACATTTCAGTGCTCAAGACCTGTTGGCAAGCCATGTTCTGGATCACATACCTGCTGTGGCCACCTAAAAGATGGGACAGGATGCAGAGGATGGCCTGCAACTGCCTCCCCTGAGCTGAGCAAATCCTGGCCTGGTTTATCGTTTGCTGCACAGCCAAGCCTCACAGACGTCACACGTGCGCTTGCCCTGCATAGTGTGACTGACATCTCTATTTTCAGTGCAGCAGAGCTGCAGCCATATGTCTGGGGAGAAGGTGCAGCTGCTCACTGCACTGGGGGCTCATTGTCCTGGTGCCAATGCTGCAGTGGTGGGGAGGTGGTCAGGGTGCAACCCCCAGGCTGGTGCTCATTTAGGAATATGGATGTGAGCACCAGCCTACTGACAGGAGGTAATATCAGCCTGGGGACGTGCACTGTCTCTAGGAGCTGTTTAGCCAGTGGCTAGAAAATGTGGGCCTGGTAAGGCTTGGGTCAGTGAGGAAGCCATGCCCTGTGCTCCAGAACAATTGGGTCAGTGCTAGCACAGCTGAATCATTTGCCCAGCCTGAGCTTGTTGGAGCCTGAAATGAAAAATCAGTGAGCCAGAAAACCTGTATCCAGGGAGAGCCTGAGCAGCAGAAGGGCTGCACAAGATTTGCACCAGCTGTGGAGACACAGAGGAACCAGCCTTTACTCCCACCTTCACCCACAAGAAGACACTTTGCTCCACAGGGCTGGTCAGGAATGGTCATGATCCTTGTGAGTCAGTGGAGCCATTGGAGTGTGTGAGTGTATATCCTGCTTGGTTTTACTTTCTGAATATACTGCAGGCTGTGAATCAGCTGGGGCCTGGTGCTTGGGCTGATTTCTGACCTCTCTGTCCCAGAACAGGAACTGCCACCACCCCAGATGCCTTAAATACACCGTACAGGAGAGAAAACTGCCTAGGGTGACCAGTGGCTTTCAAGTAGCCTCAGAGCAGTTATGCTGGGCTGAGAGGTTGGTAGGGCTAGCTCAGCTGCAGCAGTGGGATCCCTCCCTGCCCACCCCTGGAAAGCCTGGACAGCTGGTCCCCATGAAGGCAGGATGTAGGGAGAGAGCACTGACTGATACTCACTGGGATGATGCCTTCAGCATGTAGCTGGCCTCCCGGTCATCTGCATTCTCTAGCAGCCTCAAGATGAAGACATTGGCCAAACTCTGCCCCTGATCTTCTAACTCCTCTACTCGAAGAAGCCCTCGGGGAGCAGAGTCAAACACTTGGTACTTGTCCCTGGGAAAGGTTAGAGAGGAGATTAGGAAAAACTGGTTATTGCAGGAGACTTTGACCTCAGCCACCCAGAACTGTACTGAGGACACAGACCAGGAGCTGCTGTGGCAGGAAGAAAAGAGATGTCCTGCTGTGGGAAGGGATGAGCGTGTGGCTATGAAAACCCACTGCAAAGCAAGGAACCCTCTCCATGCTCTGCCCTGGGCATCCCTCATGGCCTGGAACAAGCTGCTTGCTCTGTCTGAGCTCCCCACATCCAAAACGCAGAGGGCGCTCCCTCAAAGGGGATTGTGAGGCTTAATTCATTCCTATTTATGAAGTACCTCTGTGTTTTCTGGATACAAGTTGCCACAGAAGCAAAACATTTCCCAGTGCACAGACACTGTGGCGACACGTTCATTAGGAATAGTGGACGGGCAAGATGCTCCCTACCAGTGGGTCTAATTCACGCCACAAAGAGCATGCTGTTCTCTGCTGCTGTATTTCACCAGTGTCTGCTTGCACAAGACACAGTCCTCAGCACCACCACATCCTCCCCTCCTGAGGCAGGTTACATCACGTCAAATGTAACCACTGGCCTCAGGCTGAAATTTATACCCCTCCCTGCTTATCTAACTTTATAGTCAGCTTTCTTAGAGTTATAACTGACTAAATCTGTGCTGTTCTTTTGGCAGCAATGAGTCAAAAATCACTTCTTGACAGGAAGACATGTCTCCAGGGTCAGCTCGCCAGCCAATGTAACTCACTGCCACCCTGCAGAAACTGCTGGGTGCATAGTCACCCTGCTGGCAGACCTGCCCTGGGATCTGTTTAACTCCTGTTGGCCATGAATTTTCAGCTGGAGAGAGCTGTCAGCTGTGTGAGAAGGCATGAAGAGTCAGCTGTGCCCAAAGGCAAGGTGACTGCTGGAGGGAGATGTACATGTCAGGCCAGGATGCCCTTCCTGTGCCTGAGGGACAGGACGGAGTCACAGCATCACAGGCTGGACAAACCTGGGGCAATAGAACTAACAAAGTATCCCATGTACAACCTAAATTTTGCACTCACCCAGGAATTTGCCGGCAAATCACCAGCAGGTCATTGAAAAGGAACAGGTAGATTTCTCTGAAGAGTTTCTTGGTGCGAAGCGTTCGTGATGTCTTTGGACCATTCATTTGCTGCAGTTCCCCCTGCTTCAGCAGCCAGCGGGAGTGAGAGATGATGGGTACAGACTAGAAGGGAGGAAAAGATGGCAAAGCTCAGGAGAGCAGCAAACCCCCATGGATTCAAGTGCTTATGATGCTGAAAGCACCAAGAGTTGCAAAAGGAAGGGTGGTGAGCTCCTATCACCACAACTTGCACTGCAGAGGCTGGAGCAGAGCTGCAAGGAGAGGGCAGCGTGCTCTGCCATCCACACAGCCCAGCACAGCGTGACAGAAGTCGGACGGGGTACAGCAGGAGCCCGAGCATGGACAGACATTTAAGGATGGCAGTGCTAGAGTGCCAAGTGCAGGAATGAAACAACAGCCTATGCCCTGATCTCTCTCTGAGAGATCCCATCACCTGGGCTGAACTTTCCTAAACAGTAAGACTAACTTTCAAAACTATGGGTTTGGTCTTTTGGCTACAAAACCCCCAATTCTAAACAGGTTTCCTCTAGTTGGGTCTGTCCCAGTCAGGAGGAAATACTGTTCCACGCACCCGCACTTCTGCTGGAGTTTCAACGTATATTGTGCTAAAACCAAGAAGCCCAGAACAAAGCATGTCTTGTACTAGAAGAACACTGTACTTCCAAATGACTGAGATATTGAAAAATGCTTGTATAACTGTCACCCTTTCCTCCTTCACTCCCAGTGCTCATCATATGCATGGTGGCACAGTCTTTCAACTCCTTGCATCCGTGCCAGTCTCCAAGGTAGATCGGCTCCAGAGATGAACCAGTTCCTGCCTGTCATTACAGCCTCAGCTTTGTAAGAGGTGGAGGCAACTGTGTAGCTTCCCTAATCTACTACTGTCCAGTAGTAGCCCTGACACATTGCTAAAGTGCTCTATAAAAATCAATTTTTTTTGTTAGTTTTGGTTGTTCAGGTACATAAAAAGATTGCTTGGAAGCTAAATATGATCCTTAAAGTTTGTGAAGCAGGCAGATGTGAGAAGCATCTCCACAGCACTCAAGAAAAGAACTGACAATTTTATACTCAACACTGAAATTTCATGGTGTGTATCAACTGAGACCTGATCAGACACCCCTAAATATTGATTTAGAAATTCCCTCATGGAGTCAAAGCAGATCAGCAGCAGGTATTTAGAGATGGTACAATGAAACTGAAAACAATGCATTAATATAGGAAAGAATTAAAATGGTGGGACAGTCTTTGGGTATTTTTCAGTTTTAAAGTGTTTTGCTTTGTAGCTTTCATCTACCTTTAACACATTTTGTATGTCAAATAACAGCTGAAAGCTGACCTGCATTTTGAAGAGAGGTAAGAGGAAAGAGCCAGACCTGAGTGCTGGAGCAGGAGCACAGTGCACAGGAGAGGTGATGCCAGCACATCCCACCTGTGTACGTGCACACCACACAGGCCTTGGTGCTGCCCCAGCCTCTGCAGCGGGTGTGCACTGAGCACACACAGAGGTGCTGTGCCTGCAGCAGCCTCTTCAGAGGGGCCCCTTTGGAGGCTGTGCAACGTGCAGTGAACCAAAACTGTCCAGTCTCTGCTTATACCTTGATCTTGAATTCTAGCTTCTTCTGGATGCTGATCATCTGCTCTGTTCGGCTCATCTTCCGGACACCTTCGTTACATGCTTTCACCACCTGGGAAAAGAGAGCACAGAGATCTGTCTCTGCTGGTCTGAAGCAGGTAAGTGATGATGGGCAGCCTGAAAAGGCCTGACTGTGATCAGGTAAGTGCCCTGCTACAGACAGGAATTGACAAAGTCAAGTTATTTTATCAGCACTGTGGCTGCATGGAAAAGAGAAGGGAAAAAAAAAAACAAACCCAAATCCCAAACAACCAAAAAGCTCCCAATACCCCAGAATGTATTACAGGTAGAAGCTGACTGTCAGAGGACATATTAGGTGGCTACATTCTGTTACTGAACCAGACCATATAAAACAGTGCTTCTGGTTGCACAGCAAAAGGAACAGCTTGTTTTCCAAATCCTAACACACCATATATCTCATTTTCCCTGTTCCCAACATGTGCAATATCATCTTCAAGGAGAGAATGAAGCCAAACATCTTCTTTTCAAAAATGCAAATGTTGTAGTTCTGCCAAGCAGCACTAGATGCCAGGGCTATGAAATGTCCTAGGAAAGAGCCGTTCATCATACAGAGCCCAGCTGTGTTCTGAGTACAAACTTTTAACTGAAAAACCACAACCAACGTGCAAGCATTACACTGTTACAGGGACCTTAACCTAGATGCCACTGCCTGTTTCATAAGGAGCAACTCTCTTGAGAACTGGCTAGGTAGAAAAATTACATTGGAGAGCAAGCTCCACTTTGTGCTCTATTCCTGCTACTCAAAATCTATCAGAACATCAGAAACTGAAACCATGATCAGCTCTTGCCTCTCAAACAGAGAGAAAATAAGGCTATAGAAAAAGTAAGCATCAGACGTTCTCTGTTGTGATGCCTGGATGTAGCTGGATATTAGGTATCTAAGCTTAAACACTTACAGGTGAGTGTTTAACTATGCAAAAGAATTAGTAAGTTGTTCATGTGGGTCACTGATAACTGAATACAAACCCAGTATTTGTCCATCAGCAGCTACAGTCATCTGCATGCTACAGGACAGCCTTCCTCAGGCTACTGACCAATAGAAAAATAATTGGCTACCAAACATGTCAATAGGGATTCTGCAAATACTAACTCAATGTAGAACATCCTTCATTGATAAAGTCCCTGTCTTTATCCCTAGTGATCTCCAGGTATACACTTCCTAGGCTGGTTCAGGGCAAATCCAAGAGCCTGTTCTGTTCTAGTGTTTCAGTCAGAAACTGCAGGCCCATCCTCAAGCTGTGATGTTCTAGCACAGTTTTCAACTCCAGATACTTGTGTTGAACTGCAGGAGTCAGGAGATGTTCCAAGCTTCTGATGGAGAAGGGTTGAAACACTGTCCCAGCCCATAAAGCTGCCAGGTGTGTCTAGAGCATTTAGATATGGTATTATCCTGTCTAACCATATCAGAAACAGCCCAGATGGGAAAAATCCCACTGCCTTCCTGGGTTTTGTTCACACCAGTAACTAGCACAACTGAACACCACGCCTACCTACCAGCTTCAGGGAAGAGGACTAAAAGCTGGCTTGTGTACTTCATTAGGAAGCTGTTATTCTAGGTCAGAGGAAGAAGTGTGCTGCATCAGAGGAAACCTGACACAGTTGCACTCTGCACCTAATCACACTTCTCATGGGATCTATCACCTTCATTTTGTGTTCTTGGAGACTCTAAAGGAAAACATTCTTTGCCCTTTCCTATGGCAGAAACATACATTTATTGTTAGCAAGGGATTTGTTGTCACTGATGTCTAAGTGCAAGTAGATGAGCCCATCTTTCCGACTTTAGGAAAAAAAACCTTCTTGAAACACAGTGACAGGGTTCAAAGAAACAGCTTCAGGATAGAATGTAGTCTGCAGGTGATTTTTTCAGGGGGATGTGTGTGTGTGACATGAGCATGGTGGTTTAATCTTAATGACCTTCTGTTAACTTATTCAAACTTACTGTTTCCAGTTCTTTATGTGCATCCAGGGCAGTGGATTCCCTGTCAGATTTCTCTTCCACTTTCTTCAAAATATTCTGCAGGGGAGAAAAGGCTGTGTTAATGCTGATCCCAATGTGAGAGCACAGAAAGGTCTTTTCTAGCCTACAAATTACTTCTGGCCATCAGCTTAATTACAGCAAAGGCTGTGACACAGTACAGTGACTCTCACCTCCAAATTCCTCTTTCTCATTCAAACATGTTTCCATCTGACCTTATATCTAAGAGAAATATAACAGATTGATTCTTATTTTATAAAAATAAATTAATAAATAACTAGAGCTGGCACTAATAGACAGTGTTATTGGTAATCCCAGTGGGATAAGGCCATCTGGGACTGAGCTGCTTCCTTATCCCTAGAAGCATGCTCTCCAGCAGTGTTCAGAAAAGATGGCAAAGCACAGGAGGAAAATGGCTGACTGGTCCAAGCCACCATGGTGTAGCATCCCTATGTCATCCAGCTGTTCTGCATGTGTGTGTCACCATCCTAGCCCTGAGGCAACTGGGTTAATGGACTGCTGCTACCCCTTCTGGCAGCTTGTCAAAGCTCCTTCTCAACTCTTTCACTCAGTAAAAGCTATCTGGCAAATTCAACACTAATTTGGGGATGGACCCTGAGTGACTGAAATCCTTTTTCCATAGCTGTGGAAAATGTCTTACTCTGTGGAAAAGCTTCATCCAGTTCTAGGATGAATGATCTCATTAGATTGTGGCTGTATCTAAGCCCTATTCACAGCTGCTGGAAAGGAAAATTCCAGGAGTGATCCAGAAGTCCTTTGCAAGAGAGAAGGGCAAAACTCTACCTGCACCAGCAGCTTGAGCCGAGTGATCCTTTGAAATGGCAGAATCAGGAAGGATGAAAAGGACAGGCCTTTGCACTTGGGATCCAGCTCCAGCTGTGAGATCACTTCCCGAAAGGCTGGTTTGTCCTGGCTGAGAGGAGAGAGAGAGAAGCTGAGAACTGTGAGTGCTCCCCTGCCCAGGACTCTGGTATATGGCTGGTGACCCAAAAGCAGTTTGGTCCCAGAGACAGCACCTGCCTGGTCTCTCCCAATAGGAGAGAAGAAGGAAGGAGGGGACTGAATGCCTCTGGGTGTATTTTAGTTTAAATCTAAAACTATTTATAGTGTTGGGGGAGGGAAAAAACAGACTTCTAATGTAGAAGCCACGGCAGCATTCACATGTGTTCATATCTAGCTCAGCAGCATACACTCTGTGTGTAGGTGTATGTGAATGGGGTGTGTGTCCAAGTAAATGAGTCAGAGGCATAATTATATATTTTTACACAGTTGGAACTCCGTGATAAGGTGAAACTCACACAGTCATAAGAACAAGACAAGCCATAAAGTAGCTCAAGCTTGAATATTCCTTGCTGTTTAGCTAGAAGATGGAGCTCATTATCTGGCCTGAGAAGGGCAAGGGGCCATGCCCAGGCCTTCCCTGATGATGCTTGCAGGAGATTAGGGCACAGCTGGGCCACAGACACAGCTGTGCAGAGCAGAGCAGTCCTGGCTGCCACAGGCAGACAAAGCCTCCTGGCAGCCGCAGACTGAGCGAACCTGAGCAAAGCTCGTGCTGCTGGAGTCCTGGCTAGTGGAAACAGCACGGATGCAAAGAGGTTGCTAACTGTGCAAAACCTGCCTGTACTTGTGCTCCTTACAATATTCCAAAGAAGCCATTGGCAGTGTTCCTCCCTGCTGCAGCAGGTACCTGTGTGACAGTGTGACTCACAGCAGAATGGAACTGCATGTGTCTAAGGAACAGTCAAACGGGGGAAACTGTGACACACCTCAGGCTTCGAGTTCAGCCAAGTATTGCAAAATTCCTGTGCTAGCTGGGAGCCTGGGGAAGGGAGATTGTTCTTTTCAATTTGCTTTATGTATTCCTGCAGACAAAAGAAATGCTGCTCTCTGAATTCACATTTAGGAGTACTTCATCTCCAACAGGTCCAGCTCAAGTAACCCAGCCAATTGCTGCTTTGCTTCTAAGTGTTTAGATAATGGCTGCAGGCAAACTTTCTACAGCTGTATTGCTCACCTCTGACTGAAGGTACCCTGTGGTACCCTCTTTTTGGAGAGAACAACAGGCCAAGCTCAGTAAAGGTCCCTTAAATGTTTGGTCTTTTCCCTCAAAAGTTAGAGCACAGAGAAATGCAAGGAATAGACATTGTTCAGTTGCCTGAACCAGCTGATGCTGTAGAAGACACACTGCAGCATGTGCAATGGGCTGTCCTGAAAGAATCCAGGACACTGTAACTAGAGAAAAATTGATTCTCCTCTCAAAGACAAGCTTATAGGGCACTTGTTGTTTTGAGCTGGTATCGGAGAATTCCTACTGGACCAAAAGACTTGCTACACTTGAAAAATACTACAAAAATATATTGGATTATATCCTCAGGCCTAGGTCTGTGTGTAACACTAGAATGTGAAGAAAATAGCATTTCCCCCCTCCTTTTAAGAAAAGCCTGTTGTTCTGAAAAAGAATAGTTATGAAATTGGGTAAAGTCAAATGTCTTGCTGAGAAGGTTGGAAAAAGCAGTGGCTGTTCTCATCAGAGATCTATATTATGTTCTTGGCCTTCCATTGCTTGCCTCTACTTGCAGTTTAAAAATACATGCATTACACAAGCACACAGCCCTGCATGCACCAGAAATACTTCCTACAGTTGAGAAATGCTGGCTTTGAATTTACTTGCCGTGTTACCTGCATCAACCTGTCCTTACTATAAAGCCTGTAATTTCTTTTTATAGATGCAGTAAGAAATAATGAAGTGGGAAACCTCATTTATGTGCTATCTAGCCTTTTCTCATAAATACCAAAATTATAGCTAAATCTGTGGCCTTTACTGTTTTGTCAAATAGTCCAGCAACAAGCCCTAGAACTCACAGAAGCTGCTTGTAGGCTCTCTCCTGGTAGGTCTGGTTGGAGACGTAGGTGATGTACACAGAGAAGTGATTAACTGTGTGCTGGTAGACAATATCACACACGTCCGAGATCACGATGTTCTCTTCCACCCGCTGCTCCAGGTCTAACAGGAAGCTAAATGAGAAAGTCAGCACCCATATTAATTGTGACCTATCTGTCCAGGCAATTCCCAGGAGAAGTCAGCTCCTCCATCCCTCTACAACTGCAGTTACCCAAAGCTACTGCCTTCAGTGCCATTCAGCGGCCAACTTACCGCTCGCTGACAGCCATGACATCCAGCACGTTGGAGAAGAGGATGTGTGCCTCAGACTGGTGCAAGATCTTTTTCAGACGTTCATTCTCCATGAAGTGAGACACCAGCAGATTCAGACTCTTGTAATAGGATGCCTCGGAAGTAACCAGCTCAAACATGGCCTGGGGGAAAATCCCAAGAAAGGAAGTCAGCACAGGTGCCTCCTCCTACAGAGAGGCACATTGATGGGCATTAATGAGAACGTCTGTGCTCAGGCACAGACCCTGCACCCACCCTGCAGGCCCAGGCTGCAGGGAGAGGTCAGCCCACAATGCATTTGCCACATGTTAGAGCAGACAATGAATGTTCCCTCAACAGGGAAGTTTTCTTCGATAGAGCTGTTACTGTCCAACTGAGACTCCCTGGTCAGCCCTGGCCGCACACTTTTCTGCCCCAATTTACAATGGACCAGGACAAGACACAGTAGCCCCTAACTACTACCAGAAATCATAAATATTCTCCAAATTTCAGCCTTTGCTTATCCTGTTAGAAGAGAAAACTCTGGAGCAAAGCCTGGTTTCCTCAGGCCAAGGATGTGGTCTGTGGAAGTAGAAATACAAATTGGTGGTTTGGTCCAGAGATAAAAATCAGTTTAACAAGATGTAGATATAAAATCTTCTACCTACTGCAAGTGCTACAGGGACATTCCACTTTGACCACTCAGAGATCCCTCACTCTCTGGGCAAGTGGATGTTGTCTCTGTCAGAGATAGATACAAAAGGTGTTTATTTACACAGCTACTAAAACCATTAGTTGAAGTAAGATGAAGATTCTCACAAGAGCTTCAACACAATGAAAAGTTGTTAGATCCCTTAGGCATCTCTTGATGAAGGGGTATCTTGGGTTCCTTGTCCTGGGGCCCATGGCCCATATTGCCATTACTAAGAAAAGTAGTTAGTTGGTAGTTCAGTGAAAGTTCTGTTCCCTTGAATCTAAAGCTGCTCCAATGCTCCCCTTGTGCCCACAGCTCCTCTGTTGCACCCTGCTAAGGGGGGAGCTGGCCAGGCAGTGCAGGTTCCAGTCCCTGAGCTCTGCAGGCTCTCAGTGGCTGCCCAGCTAAAGGGCAGGGGGGGTCTGATGGAGCCACAGGTACATGCAGTGTTTTTTGTTATGTGTACATAGAAAAATGTATTCTAAATTAGTTGTGGGTCTGTCTTGTGGTTTGCTTGTTGTTTGTCTTTTCTCTTTAAAGAAATTATTTGGAATTTTCCACTGATCAGTTTTTGACCCTTTCCTGGAAATATCACTGTGCATCACAAAAGAACTCAAGGTAGAGACCTGGGTTGTGTCTCTGACACTGTGCTGCAGTCCAAGATCTGTTGAATGGGTACAGCAAGGAGGGACTGCTACTCAATCCAGAACTGCTAAAGTAGCAGTTGAAGTGACATTTCAGCTCTTTGCAGGATTGGCAGCCTAGGAAATGTTCCCAGTGGGCACTTAAGTCCAACAAGTGGTTTCCTGCACCAGAGGAGGAGGTTGTGGCTGCACAGCCCCCAGAAGGCAGACAGAGCAAAGGGTGTCAATACAGATGAACTCAGTCAATGACTGTGGGACAGACAGTGTTTAAGGAATAAGAGGATGCTGGATTTTTTTTTTCAAGGCCAGATTCCTGATGAGAAAAGTGGAGGAGTATGAGCTCAGCTTCCCTCAGAAGTTTTACCCAGGCACTGGGTGAACCTCTAAAAGAACCTCTCTCTTTCTGTATGACTGGCTCAGTCCTTAATGTAACTTTTACAGCTTTAACTGTATCTTTTTATTTGATAAATGAGAGAAGTGGAAACAGGCAAAGATAAACAGGATGTGCTGGGATAGCCTGTCCCTTCCAGGTATCTGGAGATTGACACCTCCAATCATTTTGCTGCAGCTTTCCAGAGAATACAAGTCAGGGATTTCTTTCTGCCAAGTCTGACTGTAGAATTTGTGTATATTTGCTGTTTGCCATAGTGGAGGGTGGCAGACCTGCAAGGGCAGGCCCAGAATGCAGGTTACACTAAAGAAATAATGAAATCCATAGTGAAAATATCTGGCTTGTTTGTTCCAATGGGGACAATTAAAAAAATCACTTTCCATGATATTTTTCAAGCATCCACTGTTCTTCCAGTCAAGTTTCTTGTTTTGATGCTTGAAAATCTTTTTTTTAATCTTGCATTGATGAGCTGCTCAGTAATTTTCCATCATTGCCACTAATGAACACCAGATTTCTCTTCCTGTTCTAGTCTCTTTCACTTTGAAGATTATTTCAGATAGCCAACCTTTTCTCTGACTGTTTAAGCCCTGCCCTGTCACAGCTATGGTGGTGTTTCCTTCCTCAGCTATGAAGCAGGGTGTTAACTTCAACTTTCTTTCCATTTGTGTACCAGTATTTCTCCCTGTGGTCAAAATAATATTCTTGCTTCACCTTACCTGGCTGAAGACATGCAAACTTTTCTAGTCCCCGTGTTTACTACAGCTTTGAAGATAAAATGATTCAGAAAATACAGTTTTGTCCTTAAGATTTTTACTCCAGAATTTCTGCTGCCCTGTACTTCAGGGAAACTTCTCCAATTCTCCTTTATGAAGCTGAACATTTTACATTCACTAAATTAAGCCCTCATGCACACCTCACTCTCACAGTTCACATTCAACAGGAGCAGAGTTCTAGAGCTGCAGGAGCAAGTAGTGCTTGCTTATAGCAAGGCTGAATTCAACATCATCTCTTCAATAGCTTCAGTGATTTCTCTAGCCCTCCTTGTTTTTTGACCTTAATTCTCCTCACAAAGCATATTCTCCACTCTATCTGTTCAACGTTCAGCCAATTACACAGTCTTCTGGCTTTGAGCAGTTTTATAATCTCTAACTGTGCTAATCCCAGAAAAAGGAAGAAAATTTCAGGTCTGATAAAGTAACAGTGGAGAAGGTACAGCACTTCTTTATGACAGTGCTGTCCCATTCTCCAACTGCTTTATTTCTCTGGTTATTTTAACAGAGAGAAGAAAATTGAGCACAATTAATATTGGGTTTTAGCAGCACAGAGATTTTTTTCCCAAAACCACATAGAGGTAATGAATGTAACTTAACAAAAATGACAAACTTTGAAATCTATAATGCACACTTTTAAGCAAAATATTTATCTGTAAAAAATGCTTCATTTTGAAGCAAAAATAAAAATAAAAGCTTGTAATTTTTTCAAATGCCATATTGTGTTTGTAATGCTGGCCCTTGGAAGTACCGTGTTTTGCCAGGTAAACAGAACAAATCCAAATAGCCAGCACAGAACAAGAATGTGGAAAAACAACAAATCCTTTCATTCACCTTCAGCCCTAACCCTGATACACTAACAGCTTGTGCCTGCCAGCCCAAAGTACTGGATTTAAACACCAGTCCCCTCCACTAAGGGTGTGAATAACACAGCCTTGCCCATCATGTCCTTGGGGTGCACAAGACAAGCCTTTCCAGTGTGACAGTCCAGTTACAGCCCTAGCCAGGACTGGCACTGTGTGCACAAGGTGTTCATCAGTGTGGGTTATGGAAGTCTAAGTTAACTTAGGAGGGGCTGATTGCACCCTGGGATGTTCTTCAGCACTTTGGGTACAATCTCATGAGCCAGGGCTAAGCAGATCCACCACCACAACCCTCTCATCAGAATCAATCCCAGTGCAGCAGTACAGTTGGAAAGAGAACCTTGGAAAGCCACTCCTTTCACCACAATACAAACCGCACACTAACCAAGGTCTGCCCTCCCCACCGCTGGCTATGAATGCAGAGCTAGGCAGTGACAAAGAGCACTCACACTCCCCACAATACCCAAAATAGCAACCAGTTGTAAATTGTGGTGTGACTGATATTGTCATCACTTGTGACAGCTACCCCCACCCACTCCTTTCACTGTCTGATGCAGTCCTGTAAGTCACAGCACATGGCTCTAAAATAGTGATGTCACTGCACAGTGTGGCTAAATGCAAATATAACTGTCATTACTTTTTACTGTTTGTAATAGACTCCAAGTAACAACAACTAAATATAAGGAAGTTTCTCGTTCTATAGCTCTTCTATTTCTATTAACGTCATCATATTCAAAACCTCACAGGTAACGGCTGAATTCTAAAATTCCTGGTGGAAAGTTGTGTCCTGATAGTAACTTCAGAAAAGGATTAATGTGCACTGGAACCAACAGCTCTTTTGTAAAAACCTCCTAAATATCCCTCTTCCTTTGTAAATTGCTCCTAATACTGAATCAGAAAAGGGAAATGTTCCTGTTGCTACAGAAATGTCCAGCAGCAATGGCATATAGAACAATGTCTGCAGTTTCACAAAAAAAGAGTGAGTGGTGTGCTAACCAATGCAACTCGGAAAGTACTCAACAGGGCAAGGTTTGTCTGGGACTGCTGTGGAGCTTTTAGTTTTTAAATCTTGATCATTTGGCCTAATTCACTCTCCATTTTTTAAGCAGCAATAGAGTTAAGAAATATTCTGCCTTCCTCCATTACCTCCTGCAGCTTGATCTCATCTGGTTGGAGGATGCTGAGGACACCACTGTTCTGGACCTCAGGAAGATCCTGCCATAAGTTGAACCTGGAGTTGGAATTTCTCAGCAAATTGATTTGTGGTGGAGCTTTGTTTTCGCTTGTACTTGTGGATTCTGCTTCAGATGAGGTTTCCTCACTGGGTGAAGTCTCCTCAGGGTCTGTCTGGGAATCTTGCAATCGTCTGGTCTCAATCTCCTCGCGTGTAGATTTATCTCGATATTCCTGGTACAAGAGCCCTGGGAAGGAAGGTAACAGATCTGAGAGGTTACAACTGAATGAGATAGTAGAAAAGTACTGTGGGAAAGGACAATTGCTTTGCATGAGTTCACCTCAGCAGAGGTGAGAGATATCCCTTCCACGCAGAGTGAAAAGCCAATTATAGCATTCCTATTTCAGCCAGAAGTGGAAACTATAAATGGAAGGGCATTTCTAAATCTAAAGGGTCGTTAACAATCTGCTCTCACAAAACATTTAGTAACACAGTCAGATGAATCCATGATCACTCAGAGGACATAAAAGAAGGGATCTGTCAGGCTTTTAAATGTCTTTTAAACCTTGATTTTCTCTGTTATATTACTATGTTACAAGTTATATAGGTTGATACCTATGTTTAGGTATGTGTCTGGAAAAGTAATACTACACACATTGAAATTACTTTAAAAGGAGCAATTTGAAAAAATCCTTAATGAGGAAACACTGAGCTGATGTTACTGGCATTGGACAGGTGAAGCTTTGGGACGACTGGCTGCAGTTACCAGGTTTGTTTTGGTACAGACTTCATGGTTAGATCTGGACATGTTGCTTAATATCCTGCTGTTTTCCTTCTCAGTTTCTATGATGCTTGAAGATACAAAATTAACATCCAAAAGGTACCTACGTGCTACAGCACTAAGGAAGGAGCTCTGAGTTCACACCATGTGACAGCATGTCAATGACACCAGGTGCCTTCCAAGTTTCAACTACTAACTTCAGGAGTAGATGAAATTGCACAGGATTTGCCCCCACTCCGATATCAACTGACAGCATGAGAAAGGTAGGAATCCTGAAGTTCATTGCCAATCTTTAGAATATCCTTTGTTTCTCTGAGGGCTTTCAAACTGTCCCATTTTTCTTTCTGAACCATCTGTAGGACCCAGAATTTTAATTGCTTGAATATAAAATGTAATTTAGAAGACATGTAAAGGCAGGAGAGCATGAGCACACTGAGTCATTTTCCTCCCTTAATGAAATTGAAGAAGCACAATTTACATTATCTCCCTTGGTTTATAGTTGAATTGCAGTGTAACATGAATGAATAAAGAGAAAAACCTTTGATGTTAAAAAAAAATAATGCTAAATAATTTATTTTGTCTGAATCATTAGGGGTTAAAATTTATCTGGTCATAAGTATTCATGATACTTGATCTGAGATTCTGTGTGTAATAAGGTGAGAGACAATGGGATTAAAAGTTTGTTTAAGATGGGCAGAAATGTAGATGTTTCTGCCTGTTGAATCTCTGGACCAGTTTCAATGAGGCTATGTACCAGTCACTGCTAAAACTCTACAGGAAATATCCTGGGGAAAGGCACAGGAACAAGCACAACATTACTGCAGTCTGCGAGTGTGTCCTGTTATCTGTTCTTCCTGGAAAGATGTTCAACACTGGATTAAAATAGCAGCAAGGGTAGCTGTGCCTAGGAAACCATATAGTCTTCTGTTAGCTTCCTACACAATGCTGAGCAGAGGAGACTTCCCCTGAAGTTTTGCATGCTGCTGCCACTTATGTAATTTCTCTCTGCGTCAACTAGGTTTAGATGGCTTTCTTAAGCATTTCAGGCTGTTTTTCACCATCAGGGAGGGTGCTGAGGATGTAGAAGGATGGAAAGGCCCCTTCAGGTATTTAACAGAGAGCCTGCTAAATTGGAGCTGCTTTTGGTGTTACTGATCTGTATGGTCAGCCTGTGCTCGAGAGCTCTGGGTTCTTTCTGCCCCATAGAGAGCAGGATAAGCTGGGAGGCAACATCCTGCAGCAGCGTGAGCAGTGTTTGGCTCAAGGGAAAACACTCTGGGAAACTGAACCGTAATCTATTTTACTCAAATTGGAGATAATTATACTTGCAGTGCTTGCCTGCAGGTATGCAGCCATGTTGTGCTGCTGGCTCTGCCCTGCAAGTCAGAGGATGTTTTGTGGAAGGGGGATTTAGGGTCCCTAGATCTGAAGAGCAGCCATTTTTAAAAGATTTATTTCTCTCTTGCTTTTAAGAAAATAAAACCCAGATAATGAAAGTTGGTTTTGTTTCCAGGTTTCCTGACTGAGCAGATACAAGCTATGCAGCTGTCAGTGGCATGCAAAGCAAATACAGGCATGGAAAGATCTGACTGATGGAAAGCTTCAGTTGGCAGTGACAGCAAGAGAGACTGGCTGAAGCTCTACCACAGAGAGCAATATGGGGAGAAAGCAGAAAGGTGGTACAGAAGAAAGACAAAAGACAGGTAGATATCTAGGCAGAAGGGTAGGAAGAAATAAGCCGGGTTGTGCTAGCAAGGATAAAAGATATCCCTGCTGTCTTGGTCCTAAGGGTCTACCCATATGTTGGTAAAGAGGTTACAATGGGTAGAGAAATTATGTAAATAAGAGATGGAGAGAAGTTATGCCAAAGCCTTGCCCAGATGGAACAGGAGATGGTCACAGCACAGGAGGGGTAACAGATGCAAAGTCAAGGAACAAGGTTTTGACATGTTGAAAGGAGAACAATACATCTGGGAACTGACTGAATGTGTTGAAAAAAAGCTAAGATCAATAGCTGAATGTGACTCAGATTATATAATTATTTAACAAATGCTTACATTTAGTAAGTGAGCAAGTACTAAATGTCAGAGACCTGTACAAGCTCTCTTCATTGCTTAATGTCCCAACTGTGACCTGGCTAACAGTTAACCCTGCGGTCACAGCATGACTTTGGTCTTCTCTGTTGACCTAAGTGTTTAAGGCTGATCTTCCTAAGGCATGTTTACATAATTTTTATAGTACATAACTGATATTTCCCTTTTCGCTTATTCCGTTTGATTTTGCTGTCACAGTCTCCCTTCCCAGCTCTCTTAAAACCTGGTAGGGGAATTGAAAAGCTAGTTACTAATTGTGGAAATCCTTGCCTTAGAGAGTTAGCAGCGCTCTTAAAGTAAACGTTATTGCATTGAAAGCTATGTAAAATCCTAGGAGGCCCAGGGAGGTTTTCTCTGAAATTCTCTGCTCCAGTTTCAGACAAAGAGTCCACCAATGTCTCAAAAGCAGGAGGGAGGGAAGGGAGTGAGTGAGCTCCAGCCATTTGATGTAACATCTCTGGTGGAGATAAACATAACACCTCAGATTGTCAAAACCCAGTCTCCTCCATAAAGGTGCAAAAGACCTATTTTCAGTTACAATGCTGTGTGCAAAGCTTTTGCAGAGCTTTCCTCTGACATACAGTACATAAAAACACATATGAATATAGCAACAGGGTTGCTGTGAACTCCTGCTGGCTTTAGTATTTTTATTTCACCTCTGAGGTGCACAGTCCCAGTAAACCGATAGTGTTTTGACACAGCTCCCTCGGTAGGTTAGTATCTACACAGCCAAAAAGCAGGTAACAGATCTGGCAACATTCATGCAAATTGTTCACCACTTTCCTCCAGGAGGCCCCAGACTCAGCTGATTTGTTGGACAGATGCTGGCAGGCTGCTGGTTTCACACCAGCCTCCTTCTCCAGCACTGTCCCAGTAGCATCAGGTGTACCAAGAATCAGCCTTGCATGCCACAGCCTGACAACAAACAGCAGAGACAGCCTGAGAAGCCTGTTCATTCCTGCCAGGGAGGTTTGCATTGTTGCTCGTGAGAGTTATCTATTAGATTTTCCCATGCTAAGTGCTGCATTCCTGCCCTCTAAATTCAAGTATGTTGATTCTATTTCCTGAAACTGAGCAGGAGTGTTTAAAAACAAATCTTCTATATTCCCACCATAAAACCTGCCTCAGGATGGGATTTAACTTTGCTGTTGATGAATTCCTTCTGAGGAAAGTCACAATTCTGATGTGGGAAACCAAGAAACAAGCTGTGGAGATCCTCTCCCCATCCCACAAAAGATAAAGGTAAAAAATAAAATACCATAAGACCAAAAGCTCAACAGTCCTCTCCTCCATAGCCACACAGATAACCTCAGCTTTACTTTTTTAGAGACCACAAAGGATAAAATAACTTACTCCTGTGTTGAAAGTGTCATGCCAGTGGCTGTTAGCACTGAATAGGTGCAGAACCTGATGCATAAAACTAATGTCCAACAGGATGGATTTTGGTCCAACAAAATACTTTAGTCTTATGCCTTTTGGAGTATGCAAAATCATATTTTAGTAGAAAGTTTGGTGTAGCCTTAATGATTGTTTCGTGACCGCAAGAATAATCGTTATTTATAAACAAGGCTCAGGCTGTTCCGCGATAGCATTAATCCCCTGCCGGGCAGCGTGCAAACCTGGTGCCCCTAAAGATCTCAAAAAGCCACGCTAATGATTTTTTACGCCATCGGTGAGGGGGTTCCCAGCAAGGATAAGGAGTTGGGGGTCCTGCAGCACAAGCTCTTTCCCCGCCCGAGACTGCCCCCCATCTGTGCCCCGCTTCCCTTTAGCTCTAGGTTTGGGGGTGCGGGGGCCCGGCAGGTGCAGTCCGGCTGGGCTGAGGGGCACCTCTAGGGGCTGCTGTGCCGCCGTCAGTGCGGGGAGCGGGAGAAGCGGCGAAGTTGTGTGAGGGCGCAGCGGCGGCCGGACATCCCGCGGCGGGCACGGCTCCTTACCGATGTGCTCGATGAGGTTCCTCCAGGAGTCGGCCGTCATGGGGTGTGCTGGCGGTGTCTGGGCCGTGCCGGCGGCGAGGGTCTCCTGAGCGGCGGCGGGGTCCCTGCGGGGAGGCGGAGGCACCCTCAGAGCAGCGGCGGGACAGCGGCGGGAAAGCG
>WEIU01008903.1:136384-235095 GCA_013389925.1 Aegithalos caudatus
GGCGCCCCCGCAGCCGCGCTCCCCCCGGCTCTCTGAGCCCCCAAGTCTCCTCAGAGTCTCTCTTCAGACACCCCCTTCTCCCAAAGCGTCCCCATGGCTCTCCCCTAAAATCTCTAGACAGCCTCCTCAAATCCTCTCAGAGCCCCCTCAGAGCCTCCCCTCAGACTCTCTTCAAAGGCTCCCCACAGATTTTCCACAGAGACCTCCTCGAAATCCCCTCAGAGCCTCCCCGCGGGCTTCCACCATCCCCTCAGAGCCCCCGCAGCCCCTTGCAGCCCCTCTCCTCGTTCCCAAATTTCCTCCGAGGCTCCACGGAGTTCTGCCAAATCCCAGCGGAGCTCCCTCAGCCTTCCCCAAAATCCCTCCTGAGACCTCTCGAAGCCGGCAATTCCCAGCCCCGCTCCCTCGGATCCCTAAGAGCTCCAGCCTGACCCCTGAGTTCCCCCAGAGCTTCTCAGAGCCCCCGACTGCAGACCCTCTCAACGCCACCAAAATCTTTTCCGAGCCCCCGCAGACCCCTCAGATGTCGTGTCGTTCCCCTCCTCCCCAAGCTCCCCTGCCCGCAGAGCCCCCCATCCCGGTCTCGGTGCCCCTGCCCGCAGAGACCTCCTCAGTCCCGCGGTTCCCCTACAGCGCTCCAGCGCAGGTCCCTCCTCCGCCGGGAGGCTGGCTCCCTCCTCCCCACGGGCCCCCCCAAAAGGCAGCAATCCCTGCCCCAGAGGCCCCCCACCTTCACAGCCCCCCCTACCTCCATTCCCCCTGAGCTCCTGCAGCGGGGTTTCTTCCCTCGATGCAGGGAAGCCCTTTTCTCCGTTCGCTCCCTCCCTCCCCAGCAAGGCACCCTCCCTCAGCGAGCACCCACACACCCCGTCCCACCTCATGCCACAGCCCCTCTCCTCCATGCACGGCCACCCCACAGAGGGAGGGTGTCCTGCCCCGCCACTGACCTCCCGTCCCTCAGCCCCGGGGCGCAGCGCTGCCTCCCATCCCCTGCACCTCTCTGCTTATGTGTGGATGGCGCCGGCTTTGAGAGAGGAAAGGGGGTGGCAGAGGGGGGTTCTCCTGAACTGCTTCCAGATCTGGTGCATATGGTGCATTTCTTCTTCAGGAGTGAAACCCTGAGATGGAGGAATGTAACTGGGAAACTCAGCCTAATCCCTCCTGCCGGGAAGCGCACTCCTGATTACACCACAGGATTGGCTGCTATCCGCCTCTCCTTCTCCGGCAGGGCTTCGCACCCGCTCGGTCATTTCCCTCATCTCCCCTTCCTTAGCGTCGCTACTTCCATAAGGATGTATTCCCTCGTTTAGGAAGTAAGTATCTCAGTACTCAGTAATCCATATCTGTCTTCGTTCAGGTAATTGTTTTTCTGCCTCAGGGATAAATCCTCTTGAGCTCCAGAGTACGGTTACATCCTTGCATCAGTTCAAGTGCTTGTAGACAGGTTTGGGTGCAGCTCTTCACCACACCTTAATAACCCTCAGCAAAAAAAAGGAAAACTGATCTGCACCATGTTGCAACTGAGGAGTTAACAGAGGGAAAATGCTCTGCTATTCCTTGTGCTTGCTCTCTCCCTGTTGCATAAATAACAGTGATTTTTTTCTGTATGTGGTAAAGTAATTTATGCAACAACATAAAATCCGTGCGTTGGTCTGTATATGTAAAATGGTTTCCTTTTTATCATTTTTATATTGGTTTTGCTAAATGATATGTCAGGATAGCTTTTAATCAGCACATGATGATACGTCCAGAGAAACTCCTTCAGCTATGTGAACTAGATCTAGATCTGGCACACTGAAGAGCTCAGTTGTTAAGTCATTAAGGAGCAGAACGGGAAAGAAAAACAGCTGGAAATGTCATTGAGGGCTCAGAGAGGGCTGCGAGTGTGGTCCTTGTCCAGTCCCAGACCAGGTCAGAAGAACCAGGCAACCAAAAGGAAATACCAGGGTGAGGGTGAGAGCTGGAGCCTGTGCTGTACTTCCAGAGCAGGATGAGAGCCTGAGAGCTGTGGCTGAGATTGTCACTGGATAGATGGTCAGTGTGAGTTATCAGCCATTAAACACTGGGGATTAGGAGTTGGGGGAGCCAGGTGAGTGAGGGGGCAGCCAAAACCTTGTGGAAGGGATAAAGCAGCAGCAACTATCTGAAGCTCATTTTTTGGTGGCTTGCTGCCAGGGCAAGAATATTGTCAAGGGTTTTAGAGAGCGGGTAGGCTTCTAAAATGTTTCTTTCTTAGAAAAAGGGAGCCTCTTCATTACCCTGAAATCTGGAAAATCAGATATGCTGTTTACTGTTTTCTCAAGGGAAGGACCAAGAACAGTGAGGAGTTCTCTCTAGTATGCAAAGTGAAATCAGTGTATAAGCTCTTAACTGACACTACTAGAATGAACATATATCTAAATATAATTTTGGATGTATTATCTAAAAAAAAATTAATCTTTCAAAAGTATGCTTTAAGACTTTAATAGATTCCTAATCCCTCGCATTGTTTCACTCTCAAGGGTTAAATCTGTTGGAAATTGAAATTTCTTCTTAGAAAAATGTCTGGGTCATGCTATGAAAAACATTCAGAAATAGAAAGCATCTTCTCATGATCCCATAACTGGTAATTTGATCCTGTCTTGTCTTCCTTTTCCTTTCACTTTTTCCAACAAAATTTTACTTTTGGTCTGAGATGAAAACTTGAAAATATCACAGAAAGAATAATGATAATAAACCCAGTGGAAGCTCTGAAGAGGTGAAACACCAGCTAGGAGTGAAATGCCCCCTGTGGCCCAGTTTGGCAGGCCCAGGTTGTGTTTCTGTGTCTCAGAGAGCTGTTACACTGTGTAGCAATGACCAGTACCCTACTTTTCCTTCCTTTCAGGCTGTTTCTTTTTTAAGTGTAATTTGATCTTTCAAAGATGTTGTTCTTTCTTCCTTCCCAGCCTTATTCTTGGACTGCACAGTGACAGAGAATATCCATAAACAAAACAAGTGCCCGAGAAATACTTTTTCTCCCAACTGAGGTGACAGAGTGTTCCCAGCACTCATGGGACTGGAAGAAAAAAATTATATTTAGCAAGAAGGAGATATTTTTGTCCTACAAAATTTGCTGGGATTTTCTAAGTCTTGCTTTTCTGTTTGAGGACAAAACAGAAAGCTTTTAGAGTTTGACACGGAAACTAAAGGCAGGCAAACAAGTGATTGTCACAGTGGTCTGGTGACTGGGATCTTCATGCTGGGGATGGGGGATGCAGGTCAGAGTCAGAGATGTGTTATTCCCTTGCATCCCATGTACTGCCTGTTCCAGGGCAAGTCAGCCTCTTCCTCTGGTCACTCAGAAAGGTTCTTGACCATGCTGAATGCCTTATTCACTTTATTCAGACACCACTTTAAGTTAGTCAATACTGAACTATTTCTATGAACAATAGCTATAAGATGCCTTCCTACTTCCACAATTGTCAGGATTTTGTATGCAGTTTAAGCTGACCTAAGCTGCTCAATTCCACTTTTCACTCAACTCCCCGAGGCAGATTTCTACCTCTGCTTTTATGCCAGCACTCACTCAAACTTATCCCATTCATAGTAAGCAAGTCTGGGCAGCTAAATTCTTGGATAATGATTTTTTTTTTTTTTTTTTGGTAGAACTAGATCTGTGTGTGTATTGTCTCATTAGAGAGTGAGCTCAAAGTGATTGCCAGCAGAGCAGAGGTGGCAGACGTGCAGATGGATGTCAAGACCATGGCAGTGCCACCTTGGATAATTTTTCACTGCTGTGAAATGGCAGGCTCAGGCCTGGAGAGGTTCCTACTCCACCTAATCTTAAACATGAGGTAGGAGTTTAGAGCAGGTGTACTTTTTTTCTCTCAGTGTAACAAGAAGCAATTTGATCCAGAGCCTGAAAAGTTTTTCCCCAGGTACCAAAATCAGTACAAACTCATGGTGACAAACCAGTTTTCTCACCAAAATCCCTCTAAATCATCCTAACATTCCTTGTCTAGTTGTAGGGAGAAAAAAAGAACTAGAACAACCTACATTAAAGCCCCAAAATAATCCTCCCTCAGCACTGTAGAAGCCATGCAATGCCCCAATAGACCAAACTCCAGTTTTGTCTCTAGAACTCTTAGGGTCTACAAGCATAAAGGTACTGGAAATGATCCTTGGTGGCCATGCTCTATTGACATGGAGCATGACCATGGTTCAGCTCCCTGTGAACAAAGGGAAAGGGTTTAAGCTTGTGAATGTTCTGAAAGGAAGGGTTGTGTTGTTGCAGACTGGTTCCAGCTTCACTTTACTGCTGCTGGAAAAGATTTTAAATACTGGCTGACCTGGCCCACGTTGTGTCAAAAATGTGATGATTGATGAGAGTTTATAATTAGTCACAATTACCACATTTAAGTTACACTTGAGGGATGAATTCCTAATCTTGGTTTGTATTTTCAGGCACTAGTAATTTTGAAAAATGAGTAATCATTTGAATTAAGATTTATTATGTGTATTTCAACTCCTTAGAAGCAATCCTTAGAATAAAGCCATGCAAAAATCTTGTTTTCGAATGAAATTGAAATGCATTTTATAAATGTTGTCCTATAGCAATTTTTAGAAATTAGATCTCCTCTTCTAGCAACTAAAAAGAGAAGCAGCAGCCCAGGAGATCTTATTCATGAAAAATTCCCCAAACTCTTCCAGTCAGTGGGAGTTTCACACCAAGAAAGGCCACAAGATGAGGTAAGAAGCACTTTTTAAATCTGAGCTAACCAAATTATTGAGAAGTGTGAAGTTACTAAGAGATTTGCATGTTATACCTAGTCAAGGACTTTTTCATACCTCAGTTTCATTCAGGTTCCCTCTGTTCACGTGTATTTTTTAACAGTGATTTTGGCAATCAGTATATCTGGGCACTTTCTATTCCTGATTTTTGACTTTTTAATGGTAGACGGGTGGATATTCTCATCCCTAGTATTTTTAGATCCTAAAGGTTAGGAACATATCTGTTCTCCTGAAGCTCCTTAAGCTTTCATCAAAGCACCTTAATTATATCTGTTGGGAATGGCAGCCTTACCAATAACTAAAAATGTTCAGAAATGCCATTTATGAGATCTTTATGTGCTTCTAACCTTTTGATGCTCATAATCATCAGGGTTACACTTTTACTTAGTGACCATCTGCCAGAGACAAGTTATTTTTATATATTAAAAAGAAGAACTATTTATTAGACTTAGGAAAATATTACTGGGTCTCTGTTAAAGGAAAACAGAAATCCTGTTGTTCTCTCCTTCAAGAAACTTTGCTTTCTGTTGATATGCAAAATGAAATTTTGGGGTTGCAAGGGTTTTATCTTTTCCACACTCACAAAAATCCATAGATTGATAGGCCCTTTTCCACTGTCCACAATGTACGCAAATTTTAGACTTAGATTTTAGCACCTAAAAATCCTGAGCTCCTGCCCATTGAGAGAATGTGTGTTTGTTGAGGGCTGAGAGAATTTCTGATATTGTAGCTGTAAAAGTTGCCTGGTCCAGATCTAGGCACTGTGAATAAAGGCCATTTCTGTGATCATGAGAGATGATAAAAACACTTGACTGAAAAACAGAAGAGGCAAGACTCAAGCATGGAGAGGAAGACGCCTACTTCTGGACCAGGGGACTGCTATGAAGAGAGGAACTCACTCACAGCTGGATGCTTCAGGAAATGGTGAGTTGGAAAAGACTGTAAAATTTGGCATTGGAGCTAGAGGAGGAGTGGGATCCTAAGATTGTATTAGGAGCCAAATGGTGAAGACCCTGTGGGCCAAAAGGACACTGAGATATGAGCCACATGGGGGAAGTGAGAAGAATGTGTCTAGGAAATAGTAGGCTGAGGAAACTGTTTGGGGAATTACAAGTTGAAGCTGATAGAAAAGGAATGAAACAAAGAGATTGATGGAGAACTTGGGGATCAAGACATATCCAGATGAAGCAGATCAGATTGGGAAGCCTGGAGGGCAAAGCCTAGACCTTGCACAGTAATGAAAATATGAGTGGGCTGAAAAACCTGGCAAGCAGAGACTGGGTGGAATAGTTGGGCAGGCTGGGATTGGGATCTCCACTGGCTATATGCTGGAAGGATGCTTTATTAGAATTGTGTATGTTATTGCTTGTTATTCTGTGCAATCTTGTGAAATATGAGATTTTGACAGTAATGACATTTAATTATCTACAGTGGCTATTTTTACTGAAAATCTATTAGTTTTCAAAATACTTCTCCCTGAAAATATGGTTGCTCTTAGACTTTTTAAGATGCCAATTGCACAAAAATAGGGGTAGAAATAAATCTATTTATCTGTCTCTGAAAGAAAAAAAAATGTTGTAGAGCAACAAAATTTAAAGATTTGGTCAACAGGTGTTTCCACCAGCTATTCCTGACTTCACCATTTGCAAATTGAAGCACCATTAGCAGCATAAAGAGGAGGTAACTTTAAGAAATGTATTTCAAGAATGGTATAAATCCTTTTGCAATCCAGGTCCCGGACTCTCCAGAGGCTTTCCCTGCTCTTCTGGTTAAATCAGGCTATAAAAGCAGTGCCCTCTGCTGCCCAGGACCGAGAGTGCTGGGCTAAGGGATGCTGGCCCAAGCTCACGTGAGCACCCTTCGGAGTGCTGTGCTATTTCACGTGTACTGCTTCTCTCTAATACGTGTGTTCGCAGGAATTCAAGCAAGCTAGATTCCCTCTTGCTGCTGGAGGTGACTATTTGTATTCACTGTTGTAGTACTTCCATTCTTTGAGCTCAGATCAAATGTGATCAAAGGGTTTTTAAATGGTCCTTGTTTGTCTGAATTGGAGGTTTCATAAGCAGCATAAAGAAATAGTTTGCTCTGCACTGGTAGATCAATGGCCTCCACGACCTTTGCAAAGAGAAATTTCACACTGTGTTTCTCTTCCAATGTATCTCCTGTGACAGCTCTCTATGATCTCTACAGAACTGCTGCCATACCAGAGCTGGAAGGACTGATCCCAGTGAAAAAGAGCAGCTTTCTATGAGTTCAGCTCCTTCCAGGGCTTTGGCTCTGGTTTCTCTGGGAAGTAGAAGTTGTGCTAGAAGCTCATCACTGAGATGTTCAGGACAAATCAGCTGAGTTGTTGGGAAGTGGCTTGTCATTGTAGGGGTTTGGACCTTTGTACGATGGGCAAGACTGAGAGGGGGCTGTGGAAGGTTGTGGAGAACTCTAGAGTGCTTTGGGGAGGCTGGAGGTCACATAAGAGAAAGGTCATGGGGAAAAATACCATTTGAGCATAGTTAGACATAAAAACCTCTCTTAGGAAGTATCTTATGGATGGCCCATGGCCATCCAGAGTTTGGAACACCAGCAATAATGTTGGAGGACATCTTTTGTCCAGCCATCAATGTTCTGAGATCAATGAATTACTCTACTATTCTCAGGGCCTTGAAAGGCATATAGATTCAAATCAAAATCCCATCTGAGTACAGTGCAGATGACAATTCCTTTCCCTGAGCTCTTTACTATGTTCCCCAGTTGTGTTTACTTCCTGCCCTGAATTATGTAGCATGGCTATATGTGAAATGACATCCTTGCCTGTGAAGAACCCATTTGTGTCAGACCTGCTGGTTATCTTCATGCAAGGAGAAGGGATTGTGACTGCCCAGCCCTAGTATTTATATGGTTGCTGTAGGATGCCTCTGAATGTGAAGAGATGCAGCACTGCTGCCCCACTTGCCCTCAGGACTGTGGTGATCCACTCCTGAGAATGTCATGGACCTTCCCAGTCCTGGTCAGAGGAGCCTGTACTGTCCCTTCTGCAGAACTGCTAGCTTCTGCTTTCAGAAGAATGGTTAGCTGGCAGGCACCAGATTTATTATTTTGGAGAGAAATTACGTGCATGTCTTGAGACCAGCAATAATATTTTAAATGTCTTGTCTGCATAATGGCCATTTTCCCAAATAGAAGTGAGGTGCTATTGATTATTACAAATAATGTCAATTTTTTAGGCTCTTGCAGGCTTTCCTAATTCAGATTTTTAGTGGTTCTCTTATAAATTGCAACTGATCTTTTGGAGAAGGAAAGAGGACATGGGTTGAATTTGAGCTGGAACTTTGGTCTCATTCTCTGTTAAATCTCTGTGCTCAGTTTCAAGAGATGCCACTCAGCAGGACTGCCTGCTTTTAGCAAACACATGACTTAGAACCTGTACTGACCTGCCAGGCTCTGTGCACAGCAGCATCTTTGATAAAACTAACTCCTAGCACAGGCTCATTGTTTCCAGCTCCAGGGAGAATTAGAAATTGCACATTTCAGAGCTGCCTAAGTGCCAGTGTCAGAATGTCAGACTGACAGTGATGATTATGCCCCAAGGAGAGGAAGACAGATGGATTTAACATTGCAGCAGACTGTGGCTGTCTAGTTTCATATGCTCAGCTTATGGCCAAGGGGCAATCAATTTTAGCCAAGGCAATTAATTTACTTAAATACAACTTGACATTTGGCTGAAATTGTTCTGTTAGAGTCCTCTCCATAAGGAAAGGTGCCTGGGAAAGCACTCTGTATTACCCCAATACAGCTGGTGTCAGTAATTAGGACCAGACGGTGCAGCAGGATGCATACACCCTTAGAGGACAAGCGCTTACTGCTCCCAGCTTGGTCTACAATAGAAGGAGGAATTATCTCCCAGTTGTACACACAGGAGGTGAGTAGTTGAAGAAGGAGTTGGGGAGAAAACCTCAGATATATTTGAAAATTTAGGGGTAGGTAGCTGCTTCTCTCTCTGTCTGGCTGCAGTGGCAAGAGGGCAGGAGTGAGGGGTCTATGAGATGTATGTAAATTTCTGAGTTATGGGACCAGAGTCTTCTGCTAGACCTTTGCTGTTGAGGGATTTAAGCAAAAATGGACTACCTCACTGAAAGCCTCTGTTGCTTATCAGTTCTTTAAAGTAAACAGCAAACAAAAAGTCTGGCTACTTTAGAAAACATCTTTGTAGCTACTTCTTCAGCTATGAAATCCTGTTTTTTATGAGAGGCTGTGTAACAGGCTTCAGGAGAGCTCTCTATGAAGGCCAAGAATGGGATTAACCTGATGTTGGAATGTTCCATAACAAAATCCCTACAGGTTCTCCTTATTCTCAAGAAACTGCTTAAGGCAGTCTCCCAGTTTGCTAACACTGCTGGGTGATCCTGCATCACATTCCCCTTTTTTCCATCTTCCACAACTGTCTTCTTGCTCCCCCTTTTTCCTTTGCTCTCTTCCCCAAACCCACAGATAAGACTCTTTTACCACCATGCTAATACTATGCTGTATTAGTCATTAAGAGTGAAAGCAGCACCACAAGCCAGGGTGAGAAGGCAAGGATCAGAGCTACAGCTTAGTCCAGCTGTCCTTCCCAAAAGAAGCATTCTCACTCTGACACCACTCTGACTAATTTTCAGGGAAGGCATGGGGAATACCCTGCATGGGAACCTCCTTACCTTTGGATCAGTAATTCATCTAATGCTGTTGGATCAGAGTTTGCTGGAGATGGTGATCCTTTATGAGATAAAACATTCAGAGGCTCTTTGATGGGCTCATAATTTTTGAGTGAACCTGTGATATAAGAGAAAGCCAAGAGGGTGTTAAAAGTAATTTTCTTAATTTACCTTTACTGTATGTAGTGGTTTCCAGACACCAAAGGCAACAGGAAGACCACAGACACAAAGGTTATAACATTTTAGCTTTGATTTTCAAAGAAGATCAAAATGTCATCTGCTTGTAGAGTGCAAATGCAGCTGAGAAAAGGTGAAGTTGGATTTAGGGTATCAGTAACACTTTCACCCCTGCAGGCTGGGTCCCAACAAGAGTGATTTTCAGTGCAATTATTTAAGCAGAAAATGTTCAGCTCTGTGTGTGTGTGCATGCCAATATTTGGTTTCCCAAATCAAGGCTTCATTACTGCTCTGCTTTCAGGCACATGGTAGATGTTCAGTTTACTAGACAAATCAAGGTTAGATTTGGTGAGAGAGGAGCTTTACTTTTAATTGCTTCTCCAGTTTCCCTCAGATGAACCACTGATCTTTTCACAGGCAGTCAAAGTCACATTAAGTCCAAGGCTTACTACTGCAGTAGTTGGCAGGAGAGGATGCATCTCACTTTTCAAATTAAATCTCCCATTGTTTGAGGCTTGTTGATAAATGGCCTTGCTGCATTTTATTAGAAATATTTTGGTCTAAGTCATAATTGTGTTTGTCTTTCACACTGGTGAAAGCACATTCAGGTCAGTGCTCTGACTGAAGCACACTTCTGATGCACATTTTTAATCAATTTTCAGAGGGAAGGGATGACATACAGAGTTTTTAAAATTCCTAAAATAGAGCCAAGGCCTTATGAAACAGAAGTCTGAGTTATTCACTTTGAATAGTTTAAACACTTTATCCTTCTGTCAAAGAAGATTGATTAAGAAAAAAAAACAAACAAACAAACAAACAAAAAAAAAACCTCAACAATTCTTTTTCCAGTTAAAGAAAAGCATCTATTATGTTTTACAGCTCCTAGGCTATAAGGCAAAGCTGGGCTGGTGCAAAGAGTGCCTATATGGAAGTCTTTCCCTCAGCTGGATTTAGATAATTTAAAATTGTTTTCTGTGATCTCATTCCTTGTGTCTTTTTAAAATAATTTTGTATCCTACTCTGTCTTTTCTGTCTCTTCCTGTCTTCTTGCCTTCCCCTCTCCTGCCCTCCAGTTGTTCCCTGTGCAGAATGAGGACAGGTTTAACATTTGAGCTTGAGTCACATTCTTGGATAGTTGCTGTTCAAATGGGTTGGAAGGCAGTATAAAACAGCTCACCCATCCCTTGCTTCCATGCACGTCAGCAAATGTTGTTAGAAGTTTCTGCTACAAAGGAGGCTGGTTTGGAAGCACCCACTGTCCAGTTTCAGGGAGAGGGCATGGATTCAGGGAAGTAGAGAGAGCAGAAATGCTGTTTACACAATCCTAGCTGAGTTTAAAGGCCATAGCTCTGAGGAGGACTTGCTACAGTTACCTTGGAGAAAGAACTATTGCTCCTAGCCCAGGTCTTGCTGTACAGGTGGACAAGACACATTCCCAGTGTGTCTTGCTGAACAATTGCAAGCATGGAAGGAAAAGCCCTGTTTGGAACCAGTCGTGTTTCTGTAGTGGTAATACAGGGATGGGAGTGGCAGAGAAGCACAGGTCAGCCTCACAGATGCTCTAATGAGTTGCTAAGACAGAAGCCCTTCTCTTAGCTTGTCCTTCCTCAATGACACAGGCCAAACATAAGGGATGTCCTCCTCTGCCAACGTCCTGTTGCCATGATGCTGCAGGTCTGTGAAGAAGGTCCTTCCGTGCTGGTGCTGCTGCACTGGCAGCTGCAGGTCCTTGGGTGCCCCTCCTCGGCAGCTGTGGGGACGCGGTGCACGGGAGCGGGAGGGAGGGCGGGTCTGTGCTGTGCTTGCTCTGCAGCAGTGCTCTGGGAGGTGGGGAGAGGGTGGCTCTGCTCTGGTCCCGTCTGCACCCGCAGGGTGGAGAGCAGCTCTGCTCTGGCATAGGCAACACTCAGTTTATCCACCAACTTCATTGCAACAGTAGTAGAATATTCAACAGGAGCTCTTTGATGCTGTCTGCTTGGAAACTTGGAGAAAGGAGGGAGTTTTCCTTCTGTCCATGCCACGGGATTGAATGGACCTTTATACTGCTGAAATAGCATGGCTCCCTTGGCGAAGCAGACAGGACACACCTGTTTTCTTGGAGACATTTCCCACACCCCTTTTATTTGGGGGTTTATTTGGATGTCTGTTGTTTTTTTTCTTAAGGAACTTGATCTATTTTCAGGAGCTGAAGAGGTGGCTTGACTGCTACAAAACAGAGCAATAGCTTTCAGTGTTTTGCACAGCAGTGGAACATAAGCAGTGGTGTATCATTTTCATTCATACAGCTATCCAAAGTTCATAGCCCAGTGCATTGATTCTGTTAGATTATAACCTGAAGATAGGATAGTGGATCCTTTGCAAACTTTGCTGTTGAAGGAGTTTTAAAATACAGTTTCTCGAAGCACCTGGGAGATAGAAGCAAAGGGGGTTTTCTACATTCCCAGTCCCAGGTCTCTCTCATTTAGGATTTAAATTAAAACCACCTCAATTTCCTTCATGCAGTCCTATTTCCAGTGCTTCTCAGTGTGTTGTAGTAGCTCGTTTCCTGTCTCTCTCTTAATTTCTCCTCTTTCTCTTGCTTCTTTCACAGACATCTGCTCAGACAAGGTTCCAGCTTTGGAACCAGGGAGATGTCTCGTTCCAGCCTGGCCTTGCAGTCATGCTCTGTACTGTTCATACTCAGGGAAAGCCAACTCATTCCTTTTCTACTGAAGCCATGACTGAATGTGTATGAAAGTTCTGGATGGTGTTCCTGTTATTTCAGCCTCCTTGTTTAAAGGGAGCCTAGGTGTTTCTTACAGCTCTCTTCAGTGCAAAGTAGCAATAACTGCACTTTCACAGAAGTCTTGTTCCTTCCTCATAAGGAATCATTGTAATTTCCTCTGGTTTTGCTGACTGTTTTCTGTACTTTTGAGTATGTCATTTCAGTATGCTAAAGAAGTCCCTACTTCATTGACAGTTTCATGTCTTTCTCCAAGTTATTTTTCTCTTACAGAGCAGAGGGGTGGCAATGCAGAGTCCCACATACATTTAGATTCTCTGTCATCAAGTGTCTTTAAACATCCAACCATTTTACATTTCCAAGCTGAGAAAAGAAGGATGGCACTCCTCTGCCTGCTGTGCTGTAGGGCAGAGGTATTTTGTTAAGTGTCTTTAAACATCCAACCATTTTACATTTCCAAGCTGAGAAAAGAAGGATGGCACTCCTCTGCCTGCTCTGCTGTAGGGCAGAGGTATTTTGTTAAGTGTCTTTAAACATCCAACCATTTTACGTTTCCAGGCTGAGAAAAGAAGGATGGCACTCCTCTGCCTGCTGTGCTGTAGGGCAGAGGCATTTTGCTATGTGCTGACAGCTGAGCTGTGTTCTATCTGCCTGTCCTTCTTTCCATTGACTCCTCTAGTTCCTAATCTCACTGGAAGAAGAAGCATAATGCTGTTTGGGTCAGAACTCACCTGTAGCATGCTGCATGTGCACTGCCTCTCTCGAAGTCTTTCTTTTCCCTCTGTTTGGCAGCCTCATGGATCGGTAGTATCTGGAATTTCTTTGAATAGCAATGTAATGTGTGTGCAAGTCCCCCTCGTGCGCCACTGGGTTAGCACCTGCTGACTCTTCCTCACCTTCAGAGACCGAACCTGACTCCCTCAGTACCTGCTGAGAGTGGCCCTGCCAGAGCCCACCAGTGGAGAGCCTGTGGGTGCCTTCTCCCCCATTCTCCTCCATGGCTTCCAGAGCTTGTCTCTATGGCAACTGAGATGGTGGATCAGCAGCAGAGCAGCAGAAGACAGGTAGTCTCCACAACTCCATCAGCTTTTTTCTGAATTAGAGCTGGAGACAGACAAAACAGAACGTAACAGGAGATGACAGAACAAAGTTCTGGTTAGTTCAAAGGTCATAGTCCATCATCTGTTTAGGATAACAGGGACTTTACAGGACTTCTTATCGGAGATCATTCTGAGGTCATCACCTTATAAGCCTTATTCTAATGTCCTGAACATTGCTTTGATATGCTCATGGTTGTCATGGCATGGCATATGACAGATGTTACTGGAAAAATGTTCTATTTTGGTTTGGTATTACTGGCTGATTTAGAGTGTGTAACAGAGAGTGGCCATGTCACTTTTTATGAGGGTTAAAATGCTATGGGATAGAAGGTAAAAACTGGAGAGAAATCTCTATAAATATGTCTATTATCTATGTACTTCTCCATGTAATAGAAGAATTAATGCCCTTTATAGGGCTGGGTGCCATCTAATACTTATCAACAGCATTCACTCCTGCCATGCAGGTGAGTGAAGAAAAATCCATAACTGTTGAGCATGGAGGTAGAGTAGACAAGATTATATAGTGCAGGGGCTTGATTTGCTTTCCCAGAGCTCCCGTTAAGTGCCAGTGCACCTCCTCATTCACACAGGGACTTCACAAAAATCCTTTGCTCTGTGTGTCAGTGTGGGGACTATATAGGATCACGACTCCCAGGAATTTTTAGGATGCACAATACAACAGCAAAACGTCCGTTGATCCTTCAGCCTTTGTAGGACTGGGTAAAATGTGAACAGATTACTTAAGCATTCTCTGGTCCTTTGCTGAATTCTTTCAGCTGTCAAATTCTTTCTGAATATATAACATGATTTTGTGACTGATGGGGCTGTCATGAGTAGTAGAAAGAGATGCTGTATAGGAGATATGAATATAAAATTGACAGCAGGCTGAGAGAAGGGCATAAAATTGTGCTGTGGATTAGTTAGATGCTGTTTTAAGAAGTCACATGTATCACTGGTTTGTTATGTTACAGTATATCCAAGATACAAGATAGCTTAGAAAGTAGGTGTTTAAATTTTTATGGGTCTTCTGCAATCTCTGTGAACTCATGTGTTCCACAAATATTTCCCATGCTTGTCCCCAGGGTCACTCCAGCAGACCCTGGGACATCATCTGTGAATCCTCTGCTTCCCAACATTTTTGAAGGTGCTATGATTTATCCTTATAAAGAGAAGGTTACTCCCTGAAATCATGCACTGGGCATGAGCTTCTTGGCTTTATGGAGGAGAATGTCTGCTTTCTTCTTTCATAACCTGAACCACAGCATGCAGCTCTAAATTTGGATCCTGATTTCAGTTCTGCCTTTTGGACTGTTTGGAACTATGGTGGTTGCTCTGGGACTATTTCCAGTGTTAATGGAAGTGTATGAAGGACCTATTTGTTGTTGGTGGTGTTAAGTTTGGTTTGTAAACTACGCTGAGGTACAGAGACTCACAAAGCCTGTTTCTTTTTTTGTGGGTGTGTGGAACAACAGAAAAAAAAAGAGCTGCAGTGGGAGATGGTTTGAAAAGAAAGAGGAGGCTATTTCTTTTCCTGTGCCTTTCTTTCTGTCCCAAGACTAAGGCCCCAAAGGCTTGATCCTTGCAACTGTGATGGAAGTATGTCTTCTAACTGGATTACAATTAATATTACAGCTGTAATCCTACTTAACTCCAAACTCTAACAATTGCTAAATTTTTATTTATTTCTCTTCTACAGATTATTTTATGCCTTGGCACTCAAGGAGATGATCTCTTCTACATCAAAGTTCCTCTGTGCTCCAAGTGGCCACCCCTGGTCAATGTGACTCAGACTGGGGCCTGTCTTTCTCATGACCTTTGCAAAGCTGATGTAGCTTGCAATGCTTTGCAAATTGCTCCTGGTGTTTTATTGAAAAAATAGATAAAGTTTTCACAGGAACTTCTCACCAGTCAGGAGTAGTTTCCAAACCATGTAAATGTCCAAAGAGATCATTAGGCAAAGAGATGCACATGGGTGAATGGAGAAGGCTGTTTTCCCCTTTCACCTATCTGGTGAATATGAGAGTACATGGATGTTGTTGGGATTTTACAAAGATCCTTGCCAGAAAAGGAGACCCCTGCATGGCCAGGTGACACTCAGCTGGGTTACCCAAAGACTTATCTGTATGTTCAGTACCCCTGGCAAACCTGTGTGCTTTGCCAGATACTCCTTCTGTTCATCAGAAGAGTGAAGGGTTCTTGTCCTGAAAACTTAACTTGTTTCCAGGTTATCAAACCTGACAAACAAGATCCTTGACCAGAAGCAAAGATAGCAATGGATGAGAGAGAGACTTTCACCTTTTCCAGGAGAGGCAGAGGGGGCACTTGTTTAATGTGGTGGTTATAAACAAAATATACTGGTTTTTATTTTCTTCAATGAAGAATTCAAGAACAAAATGCATTTCTGAAGTTAATACTTCTGATTTCAAAATTGATACTCTAAGAAGTAAGAGAAACCATCTACTGATATGTCAATTAAATAGTCCTGACTTTTCCAGATGTTTAGGTATATTAAAAAACTAGGGATATGTTTAAAGGATGCATTCAAATTTAGTATTACATTTTCTGGTAGCATTCAAATTATTCAGTGACAGAGAATGGCTCAGGCACAAGGAGTGGACTTTAACTACCCCTGTCTGAGTGTTTGTAGAGATTCTTTGAAGAAGATGTTCCTCTCTGACAGTCAGAGGTAGGTGAGTGCCAGGCCTTTTGTCAGCAGTACCCCCTCCCCAGTATATACACATGCCACCTTGAAATCACATGGCTTGAGTCACCACCCACCTGAATGTGCTTGGCAGGTAAACACTTCCCTGGAGCTCCTGGAGACCAAGGTAGCTGTCTGTAGGGAAAAGGGAAAGATGACAACAGTGAAGCCAGCAAGTGATGCACATACAGCAACACTGGAAATATGCGTTTTGACTCACACATAGTCCAGCCTCCAGGAATTTGGCTGTATAGAAATTTTACTTGCTTATATAAAAAACTGGCATTTACCAGCAAATGCCATGAATTTGTACAAGAACAGCTGAACTCAGGGATGTTGGGTAAGATGCTAATATAAGCTGGAAAAGGGACTGAGGTTCCTAGAACAGTGTAGACCTGGACAAATGAATGAGTGTAGGAAACAGGGAGCACTGCTGCCCCTGGGAAGGTGGGACCAGAGGTGTTTTCAAGGCATAGGCTGGCTGTGGATGTGACTACTGTACAAAGAGAGTGGACTTAGAGGGATATGAAGGGTATCAGATGTACCAAAGGTGTATTAGGTGTAACTTCTGTTAACCAGCTAGGGCTAATCAAAGATAAGGATGCTTTTAGTAGCAGAAGCTGCAGACTGAAAGCTGAGATTGCAGCTGTGCAGACCTGCAGGTATTTCAAATGGGTTTATTATGGGCAGTTTGGTGTGGGAGTCAGGAGCAGGAGGTACATTCTGGCACCAGTTGAGCATCTCTCCCTCATCCCATGACGTGCCAAGCAGGCACAGCCAAACGAGCCGTGGCAGAGGCAGACTGTGTGGTCTGTCGCTGGTGGCAGCCATGGTGGGCACTGGTAGCAGAGGGAGCTGCTGGGGTCTGGCAGTCCTGGAAAGCCAGGCTGGCTGCCTCAGCTGTTGCTGAGACAGGAGGGGTGCAAGTGGTGTTTGAGCTGCTGGAAAGAGCCACCTCTTTCCCTGCCAAACCTGCGGCTCCACATGCCCTGGCCCCTCTCTCAGTGGCAGTTTTCCAGAGCTCCAGCACAGCAGAGCAGGCAGCTGGATCTATGACAGAGGATTTTGTGCCTCCCTAGTACTTTGCTGTCCTGGAAAATGGGCTATTTTGGTGTGCCTGGTGCTGGTCCTGATCTGACAGCCTGTGCCTCTGGGAGAATTTTTTCTGCACCTTCTCTTCCACTGCCACAAGGCAATCATATGTGTGGCTCCCTGCTCTCAGTCTTCCCTGTGATGGAAGGGGTGCAGCAGGAGACTGGTGGCTCTTCTTGCTGGTGAATCCAGTCCTTCAATAAATTCCTAATTCCTTTTTAAAGTGGGGAGGTGTATTGGCTGACTGAAAAGTGTTAAGTACTGTAATAAGGAAGTTAACACAAGGATTTTGAAATGAAAACTGCTCAATTTGCTGATATTATACAACGCTGTTGCCCAGCCTGGGAGAGTAATGAAGATTGCTTAATTAAAACTAGAGACAGACTGAAATCTCCAGCTGTGTGACTCAGGGATGTTTCAAAGCAGAAAATAACAAGTATGAGTACAACTTGACTGAATGGTTTGCCTATATAGGGACATGAAGTCACAGAAGAATTGCTCTTGTCTGACTGTATAATGAGTTCCTACCATGACCAGGAGTAAAGATAACAGTATTGATGTGTCTGACTGTCCACTCAAATATGCAGGTGGGTGCTCTCAGCACAGAGGGCAATGAACTCCTACTCTGAGTTACCTAGTGCTGTGTTAGTTTTGCCATCAGCTCAAATCCATCCATGGCTGGATGCCCCTTTAAATGATGTCTAGCTCCACATTATTTTGTTTTGGGGCTCAATGAAGAAATTGCTGTCTTGGCTGTAGTGTGTTTGTGCTGTAGAAAGGCAGAAAAAAAACTTATAATATTTTCTTCCTTTTTATGTGTGAAATTGTTTCAAGTGTAAAAGCCCTATTAATGACTCATTTGGAAGGTTTTGCATGCTGAATATAGGGATGCACCTTTCATGTATATTTGATGAACCAGATAGAGCTCTTTTAAGACAGAATTTTGACTTCAAGCCCTTATAAAAAACATGGGTCCTTTAATATTTCTTCTTTAAATACTGTCTGAATGTACATGCAAATGCCAATTTAGCTGCATCTTAATGGCTTAATTTCAAAATGCTTTTCCTAAAGTCTTGTGCAAACCAAAACCAAACCTCTGTCTCCCACCAGCAACAGTCCCCCATTACATCCCTGCTCATGTGTTAGGCAGTGGCTTTTGTCCATCTTACTTAGTTTTAACTGGAGCTGAATGTCATATCCAAACTCCTTCACTGTGCATGATAATGAGGCAAACCCAGCTCTGCTGGCTTGCAGCACAGTCCAAAATCCAGCAGCAGGCCTTACTCATCGGCAGCCACTCTTGCTCATCCAGTGCCAAACCCTTAAGGAGTGCCACATGTGAGAGGACCCTGACAGAGGCTCTGGGGCTCTGCACAAGCTCAGGCCTGCATTTGCATCGGGAGATATTTCTGTCTGAGTCAGGGGAATAGTAACACCCACAGACTCAGCCCTAGGCTCTGGCAGATTTAGCTCTTAGCAGATGCAGCTATGAATTCATTTAGCTTCATCAGTGGCTGAGGTGAAGGTACAGACTTGGAGTCAGTGTGAGTGTGGTGCTCTCACATGTCCTACTGAGCCATCCCTGCCCCAGGGGGACTGACTGCCAGCAGAAGGATGTGTGGGCATGGTAACATCTTACCCTAAAGCTCTCACAGTCCTCAGCTGCCTGACTGTACAAATATTTATATTTCCATTGTTCCTGGTTGGGATTGCCATCCTCGGAAGCATTTATAATCCTGACACTTTCTATTAGGTGGTGGCAAAAGACAGTTAAGCACATGTCCCTGTCCAGAGAAAGGTACATGACAAAGGAATTTCAACTATTTGGGTCCAAGGCCAAGGTATTATTTGATTAAGGCACAGAGGTGGAGACAAACAGGTGGAGGATGAGAACAGACTGACCGGGGAGAAAGACATGGACCAAAGAGGATTGCAGAAGAAGCCAGAGAAAATTAGACAAGAAGTTTGGGAATGTTGGCTGAAAGAATATCAAATAGTTTGACCCCATATGTTTCCAGAAATTAAACATTTTGTACTTATTGTGTAAATAACATTGAATTCTATAATCAGGCTTAACAGAATCAAACTACAACCACTCTGATTTTGAGATAGTCTTTCAGCTGAGGAAGCTAACATAATGGTTCTATTGCCATGATTTAGTGCTGATACCTTATTTATAGCAAGCAAAACAAGACAGAATTATATAGTTCATTACACTTTTGTGACAAAAAAAAATCCTTTTTGTCTTGCACATATGTTACAAAGAACCTGTTTTAGAAACACTTCAGACTAAAAATAAATACATTGGACCCATATAATAAATCCTCCAAACCATGTGCTTTAGAAACCCTGAGACCAAGTGAATGGGGATGGAAAGGGAAACCAGTACATTTAAAGTGGCTAAAAATGTCTCAAATGTTCTCACTAGATCTAAAAATGTTTCTGGAATTAAGTCCAGCATTGTGGGTAGTTCTATGCATGAAGGTAAGCCATGTGTCCACAGGACCACCAAATAAGTGTGTTCTACAAATGTTACAATGTGTGACAGAAGAGGATACATGCCTACATACAATTCCCTCTGCATGAAACATGGACTATTTCACTACTTTGTGTAAATTAAGTAATATATATCAGTATATACTTAATAAATAACACTAAAAAGCTGCATATTTTTCTGCTGCAGCATAGTTTATCTTTTTTACTTTTTATTGATTCTTTATCATTCAAGAACAGTGATCTAAAAAGGTTATTTCTTACATGCCACTACTAATTGTCATCCCTGCTTAATCCATGCAACTTAGTGTGTGGTCCAGCCCTATCCTACTGAATTCCATTCTTCATCCCCTGGGTCACATGTGGTAGATGTAGCCATGGGCAATAGCTAAGGTATTAAAGAATTTTGCCTCTGGAGCTATAGTACATATGTGTATATGTACATATATACACATACATAAACACACATGTTATCTGCAGCTGTGTAGGAGTCAACCTCATTTTTAAATCATACAGAAGAGCACAAGTGGAAATCTACAAACTCTACTGCTTTTTATTATAAAACTAATAAACAAAAAATCTGACCTTATTTTTTCCTTTCTTTAAATCATTACACATGCAATGGTGAAAATGCATCTTTCCTTGAAGATTTTGAGAGTCCTGAGAAGTAAAATGTATAAAACTCATCCTTGTTCTTCTGACTTAAGTGATACCTCCCTACTGATAAGAACTACTGCCTCTGGAGGAAGCCCCCTTTCCTTCTTCCTGCTGTTTATGAAATGTTCTTGCCATTGATGCCATCCCATTCCTTATTTTTGTTGAGAAGAAACTAGTGAAATTGTTACTAAGTAGCTGTGGTTGAAAACTCATGAGGCTTTCCAGGCTTATCTCTGGAAGGTGAGTGAATAATTAAAAAACAAATCACTGCATCTCCTAGGCTGGGTGGAGTACACAACTGTCAGCTCAGGGCTTAGGCGCAAATCGCAGGACGTATCCTCAAATCAGGAGATACCCATGTACTCTGCAAGAACGTACACAGGAAGGCTCTCAGCAGTTTGCCTGATGATCTCTTCTGTTTTGCAGGATTGCACGTGGGAGTTGCGAGTCCTTGTTCCTTTTTGTTTGTTCTGTTTGGGCTTCGTGAAGCCTTCTAGCTGTGGAATGTGTATGCAATGTAGAACTTACTTAAAAACTTGAAGGACTAAGGTATAGAAGCTTTAGTCTCTGGTGAAATGATTTAGAAATCAAAAGCATAGTACGAGAAATAATATCCAGGGTGTAATGCCTTGGTGAAAGCAGAGAGATTTAGTAATGCTAGGGTACTTGGACAAAGAGGATTAGCAGATGTCTTGCTTGAAGCTTTTCAAAACAGACTCATCAGTAAGCAGACAGGCCAAGTATCCCTTGGGTAGACAAGACCCGTGCTGCACTTGGGGAAAGAATATAATGATGCCTCTATTTCTAGATTTTCTGGTTGTTATGGAAGGAATAAGCATGAGTGGTTGTCTGAACTGCAGAGAGGTAAGAATTTACAGGGTTTTTCATTTGAAAGCTTCCTTACAGAAAACAGGGAAAGAGAACACTAATTTTGTTGATCAAGAAATAGTAGAGTTCTCACTTTTTCCTGCCTTGGTGTTTGTTGGGTGGAGGGTCCAAGGAGTGCCTGTTTGGTGAATCTACTTGCAAATGCATAGCTGCAAGGGAGCCAGAAGTCACTAAGACATCAGAATCCTGTTAGGCTGGTTACTGCTAGTTTGAAAAGCCAGGCATGCTTGGAGCGCTGCCATGCCATGCTATCCTTGTCAACTGCATCAAGCTAATTTCAGCTAATTTCAAACATGACATAAGCTGATTCTATTCTTACAGCCTGTTGCTCTGGGTTTTTAGTAACTCAGGAAAAGCACTTGATACACAACTCTGGAAACTCATTAGCAAACAGCACTGACGGATGCAAACTTCCCCTTCAGAACGGCCGTTTTTAGACCCTGGCGTGAAGAGAAGCTTGCTGGACTGCAGCTCCTAACACAGAGCAGCCTCTTCTCTCCCAGTACTGGGGGACTAGCCCAGGGCTTAGGCAGTCAACCCCAAGCCTTCCCCACTTGCCCCAGCTGCAGTACTAGCCAGCATGGCACTGGAGAAAACGAGGGACATGTGCAGTGCTCTGGCTGTATGTATATCCATCCACAGGGAGTCTCCATCTTCTTGTCAAATTAGTGCCATGGTGTCTGCAACTGCAATTCTGTAGTTCACTTTACCCAAGCACTGGGAAAGGGTGGCAAAACTTTCCCTTCTGGATCTTTGCTTCTAGCAGCAGTTTTTACCCTTCTCTTCATTCCCAGTTTTTAAGCACAGAAAGGCTGGGATGAGGGTACTGAATCTCATGGCTGTGGCATGGGATCAGGTTCTGGGAGAGTAGATGTAATTTCTTAGCTCTGCTGCAGTTCCCTACAATCTTGAGCATGTCAGTCTTAGTTCCCCATCTCTAGACTGGGAGCAGTACATTATAGTTTGTGAATACTCCCACATTATTCTATAGTCTTTTTTCTTCTGTGTTACTTAAGCAGGAGCTCAATGTAAGTGCAAGAGCATGAATGAGATAACCTGATGTGTTCAAAAGAACTCTGGAACATACTGTAATTAAAGGGAAAAATGAACCAGTTTAAATATTCTCTTGGTTTTTGTTATTTTTCATTTGATGTTTTCTACATTTCAGTCCCCAAGTGAAAAGCAAGCATCTTGTTTAGATTTCCAGTTCCTCAGTGGCCCTCTTGTTCTTTTTAAGTTTTATTTGAGCTGACTGCAACTGCTCTTAAAAAGGGTTCTTGTTTTAGGAATCGCTCCCTTTTGGAACAGCAAAGTCCAAGTTTTGCAGATTGAGTAACCTGCTTGACCTGTTTCTTCATAGGTATCTGTTTCCAACATGATTTCACATAGGAAAGAGAAAGGCAAGAAGGAGATGAGACTTCCAGATTGTTTCAGGATTTACTGAGTCTTGTCAGTTTTCCTTATTTTAGAGATGACAGGGCAGTTTCCATGGGATGCTGCCTGGATACATGATTTTTTTTCTCCAATAACTATTGGGGGGAAAATGATAATTGCCTATAGAAATCAGAGAACAAGCTACTTTGAAAAGGAAAACCTGAGTGAAATCCCCAGGCACTGGCCACACACTTAGGGACAGATGAGGGTAATTATATAGTTAAAGCATTTTACATTGTCTTGCAAATGTCCTCATCAAAATATAGTAGTTGGGACAACGTGTTCTATTCTTTTTGTCAGGCAGTTACTTTGGTGTTTCACACATGCTCCTGTATTTACAGTTTTTACAATCCCAGTTTGAATCTGTAGAAAATCAGCCCTGAATAAAATTCCTGTCTCTTAAAATGGATGCCAGCCAATTAGTACTTCTTGCAGGTTCAGCAAAATATTCTAAATAGCTTTCATTATTTCAGTACAATTTCCTACTTTGAACTTGGTCTGGAAGTGACAGCTCCGTTATGACGGTTGAAACTGTTGATAGTTTAAGATCAGAAGAGCTAGCTTGTTCTTATGAAATTTGAGTCCTTGTTTACTTTGTATATTTAAAAAAATACAAAATTGCTGGGACAGAGTTCAGAGCTACACTGGATTCACAGCAATTGGCCTCCTGAGAGTGAAAGGAAAAATAGGCTCAGGGGAAGGATCAGCCTGGAGTTAAGAGGAAAACAGGCTGTTTTTTGTATTTCCTGTCTTTATTTATATATATTTTTTTTAAAGCAAGATCACACATAAACGTTTGACAGGAAAAAATCACAACTTGCGCTGCCCCTGGAAAAAGCCACACAGCTTGGTTGATTTTGGAATGTTTGCTGTTCAACTGGTCACATTAATGCCATTCTGTGCAGTCTGGGTCTCCCCTCTGACTAGGCTTCCTCCCTGTGGGTGGTGGGTTTTATGCCTACCAGCTTGTGCCAGTGGTGTCTCTCCTCCCTCTCAGCCAATATTTCCACAGTGTCACAACTGTGCTCTCTCTGGTTTGCACAGGACTCCTTCAGTGTGACTTTGCTTGTAGAGCAAAGTCAGTTCTTCCTTGGGCCCTGGATTTGTGCCTTTGTGGCCTGAGGTTTCTTCCTCAGGCAGTTCCTCTTCCAGCATCCCCCCAGAACAGGATTTTACTCACCTGACATTCAGGTGCTGATCCAGTCTCTCATTTGCCATTGGGAAGTGGTATGTCCAAAAAGTCTGAATTAAACTCCCCCAAACTGTTAAGGATTTGCAATTCAGATGTGAATCCAGTGGCAGGTATGTCCTACAGAAGTTTGCTGTCCTTCAGTCTTTGTACCTTCCTGTCAGTTCTGCTTGAGAGTAAAGTGTCCCTCCGATTTTGTTTGCTCAGTTTCCAGAGTCACAGCAAACACAGTTTAAAGGAACAGCTTTCTCTTTACCCAGATAAGTTAGTACAAATATGCCCTGAATGTCCTTTGCACTGCTTGTGCCAAGGCTTAATGACAGGGGATTGTTAAACCTCCCGTATAAATCTTTAACAACTGGGCGAAACTTCGGTCCAAATCTGCAAACTCAAGTGGAAACAGTACATAGTATTTGCTACCACTTTTAAGGGCCACTGGCTGAGAAACTGCTCTTGCTTTACATTATTTACGGCCATTTGAGATGAAAAGACCTACATGTTTATGACTATTTTTAGATTGCCATTTCTTAATTTCATGTGTGTTCACATACCTGGGCACTGGGGCGGATATCGTAGAGGCAGCCTGGTTTTATTTTTAAGGCTTTTTGGATCAGTTCAAATGCCTGTGATACTTTTCCCTCTTGAAATAATTTCTTATTACCAGGCTACTTGCTTGCTATGATTTGAATGTCCCTCTCCTGGGGGCAACTTAGGCCCAGTGCTTCAAAAGGAAGACAAAAAATAGTGATTGCTTAGATCAGCGCTATACCTAGGAGAGAATTTTCCCCTCATCCTCAGATACCTCGCTTTGTATTTTTAAGACTGCCTTTGGATTGACTCTTAGAAAAAGCACACATAGCCTGCTGAATTTGATGCTAATCTTTCCTTTGGGTTTTATTTTCTTTTTGAAGTTCACTGAACTTGCCAATTGTTTTGTTCATTTCAAAATATTTTAATTGGTCACAACATTACTCTTTTTAAAATGCAGCTGTATGCCCAGCCTACTCCGTGGAAGATGTTCACTGAGTTAAGCTTGGGTTAATCTGCACTCAGACATCATAGAATCATGGTCACCAGTGTCAGTGTCCCTTTATACCAGCTGAAGGCCTGGCCTGGGCATAGAGGGCTGCTAACAATTCATCCTGTAATGATTAATCAAGGTCACCATCAGGCCTGTGCAGTCCTGGTCTGAGAGTTGGCAGGACTCAGGAATGAGGGATGCAGTGGAATTTGTGCTCCTCTCTGTTGCAAGAGTTGCTCAGGGTGAATCTAGCTAGCCTTGTTCTTCAGACTTGCTTATCTGGGTGTCCAAGCACTGCAGAATACATGAAGCAAAGAGCTATGGTTTTATTATAATTTCCAGTCATTAAATTGCTGCAGTGACTCCTCAGTGTTTTTTTGAGGGCTAAATAAATCCTGCTTCTAACAATCCTCTTTTTGTACTCAAACCTCACCGCCTCTCTTCTTTTGCTTCCCATAGATTGTGCCATTCATTTTGTTAACAAAAATAAAGTGTATTTTCTTTTTTGTTCCAATTGGGCAAAGTAAATGGAGAAATGGTGTAATGTGTATAATAGGCAGGCTGTTTATTGGGTGTTGTCTCTCACAGGGTGATGAAGCTTCCCTGTGACAAACCCATGACTCATCATGGAGTGGCAGAAAGCTTACAGGTCTGCTGTGGGTTAATGCTGTTGCCCTTTGAGTTAAAGTATTTTTTTTTTTAATTTTGTCCAATTTTTTCCACAAGGTGAGGAAATAAATTGTATTTACTGCAAGAGAGGCACCAGCAGCAGGATTCTGTGCTTACTCCTCCTGATGGAAATCAAAACTAATGAAAATGGAGTTAGTGGAGTTAGTGGAGTGTGAAGGAGTACAAACCCAAAGAGTACCTGCTCCTCATGCCTGTTGCACCTACAGTTGATAAGGATAGGGAGGTGCTGGTCTCAAATGTGCTCAGAGGCTCTTTTCCCTCACTAGAATTGGCATTAAAAGGAAACAGTGAAAGTTTTCCCATCCAGTGGACCCTGTTTCCCAAAGAGCTCTGCCATTAGCATTTGCTTGTTACATCCATAATTATAATTTCTTTGGCTTTTTCTTGCTTGTCTTTATTTTTTTTTTTTTTTTTTCCATTCCTGGGCAGAAAAGACTTTGAACCAAAGGATTTGGTCTATAGGATTTATCTTCTGCACCAACGATGCCATGTTCCTCAATGCCTGGAAAGCAGCACACGTTTTAACTTAAAATTGTAGTACTGTGTAATTGCTGCTTCATATGATCTGACCCCACAGACCTCTTGATTTGAACTACAGCTCCCTGACAACAGCAGCTACACTGTACACCATAGCAAGAACACTGAATTACCTGAGCCAGCCTTGCCTTTCTAATGATGTTGGGAATCAATGGAATCAGGTTTGAGCGTTTTGCAAGGGGAATATACATTGACAATTTTTAATGGACTGCATGTCACTCACTAGATGTGCCACCTCTTGTTTTCCTGCTAATTTCTTTTCACATACACTCATGAGCATTAGCTTCTGAATTCTTTTCTTCAGCCTCCATTTGCAGCTATTGCCGTAGCTTTCCTAAGAGGTGGCACCCAAAACTGAACACGGTCCTCCAAATTCAAATGCTCCATTGTTCAGGATTCTGTCATTATGTTATCTTCTGCATTATTTTTATATCCTCTTATTAATGCACCCACACACCCTATTTGCATTTTTTAACCTTTTTAAAAACGTTTTCATTACAACAATCAGATATAAGGGCAATGAAGTGAATGTGGAACAATAGAAGTGAAGATTTTGATCCTCCTCAGACCTAAACCTGTTTTAAACTTCAGTGGTGACACTGATTTTGATTTACACTGAAAGAGAGAGGATCAGGCTGTACTTGTCTACAGTGGGACATCCATTTTTGATAGTTAATAAGGAACAGTTTTGTAAAATAGTTTCAGAACACAGCATGTTGTTTGGGAAAAGCACTTTTTCTTTTATCAGAAAGGAGGGGTTTTGCAAATTGAGGTCTGTGCTGTGGGCTGGAGGCTGAAGAGCAGCACTGGAGCCTGGATGCTGGTAGTAGTGTTGGCAGCTGCAGGGAAGCAGTGCAGGGTGCCCACATGTTGATTGTGGGACTGTGGCACTGGGATTCACTCATTTTAACCTCATAACAGGACTAAGCAGCACATCCTTCATTTTAGGAGTAGATTCAGCCTTTCTAGACTGTTAGCTTCTGCACAGCCATGTCTAATACTGACTGTTCCAGGGGAGTGGGTCAAAGGCAGGGCACCCCAGCTGGCTGCAGGGGAATGTATGGAATCTTACTTAGAGAGGAAGAGATGATAAGAGAAGGTGAGAGGTGGCCAGAGGCAGAGTTACTTTGCCATATGCATGCTGCCACCATATCCCATGGAACCCTTGCCACCATACCAAGCCATGCTTGGGACTTCCACTCAGAAGAGATGGACAACCAGTTTTAAGCTGCAGATAGGAAAGATGATTTCTATGAAGCAGATGAGTATATGGGTTGTCTGGCTGCAGAAGCCAAGCGTGTGACTCAGAAAATCACCTGAATAATAATGCTGCTAGACAAGGAGAAGAAAAAAGGTGAAGAAATGCATAAAGCAATCATTCATGTCTTGCTTTCTGGCAGACTGCACCTTAGCAGTTTCTTCAATGTCTTCCTTCCTCCATTAATTGCTTCTGCTTTAGTTGACTCTAGATTTTCCCCAGGAGCCGCTGTTAAATGTTAGTATCTGGTGGGTATCAATGACATTGTCCCTGGAGGGACTTTTCCCTCACACTGTTTGATTCCAGGTAATGCATTGAGATACAAATGCCTTTGGTCTTCTCTTGTGTGCCCCAATTAAGGCCATACTTTACTTGCCCAGTTAGGCAAGGTTAAACAAGGGGTGTGGTTTTATGATGCAGATGCAATGGCTAAGTGCTAGTCTGGGTGGTGAGTCTGCTCCTCCTGTCAGCAGCCTGATGCTCCTGCTCCATCTGCAGACTGCTGCTTGATGGACTCCTGCTGACGCAGTCCAGGACAATGACCCAGCAGAAACTGCTCTTTTTTTTTTTTNNNTTTTTTTTTTTTTTTCTGGATTAGTTTTCTGCCAGTCTGATATCCTCTGATGGCTTGCCAAGGTAAGATGAGCATTCCTGCTGGCACAGGAAAGGATGTAGGTTGCTCAAGAGAATCAGAGTAATATAGAAGCATTACCTTCATTTGGTTGGTCAGCTGATTGGTTGTAAATCCACACCTTTCCAGTTTCCTATTTGGCTTGCACAGATCAACCACAACTACCATCAAATGAGGAGACTTTTCTTACTCTTTTTCCATGGCTAGCAAGATCTGTTCACAGGATTGTTATTCTCATTCTTTCAGATCACTTCAAAGACAAGAAGTGTTAATGGCAGCAATGGAAACTGAGTAGAAAAGGGGGGAAAGCAAGGGATGCAGCAGGAACCGGGATACTGCTGTCATCTGTGACAGCAGTAGCACAATGTCGTTGTGAAATCATTGGCTCGGGTACTTGCAGCAGCTGCAGGTGCTGCCTCTCTGCCAGCCAGGGCACAGCTGGGAGAAGGGCTGCTGCCGTCCCTTTTTTCCTCAGGGGAGACCTTAGGCTTGTACTCTCCTCCCTGTTTCCCTGCTTGGTTCCCCCCAGTAACTCCTTGCCTGCTGGGATAGTTTGGCCTCGGAACACTTCCACAGAGGCTCTGGGAGCTGCACTGGAATGTATCAGTGTATCATTCCTGCCTGGGCACCCCTGTGTTAACCCATTGCTTATCCAGAAAGAACATCTTGATGGCTCGGAGGTGTGTGGAGCCAGAATGTTAGATTATCACAGCACCATCACCTGTTGGTTATAACGATTCTGTGGGTCCTTTAGGCAAACTAAAGCACTTTAGGGTTCTTTTCCCAGAGCTCAGTACTCTGAGAGAAAGCACTGGGAGTCTGCATGCTGCAACCGGGGGAACCTTGCCTTCCTCAGCACCAGGGGAGTAGAGGACCAAGAAATAAGACAGCACGCTGAACTGTATAGAACCAACAGCTGTTCCACAGTGGGACAACCCATGCAGGTAGAAATACGCTGCTTAATTACTATGATAATGTCAAAGTCTTTCCCTATTGTTTGTCTGGCTCACAAGGAACCACACCTTACATGCAAAACAGGTTTGCTATTTAAATGTAAGCTTGTGTTTATATGCTACCTGATAGCTTTTTTGGGGGATCCAAGACACCTGACATTGCAGCCAACAAATAATTTTGCAGGTTGGAGACTACTTGGTAAGAGTGTGGTGGACCTCCCTTTTGTCTAATCCAATAGGAGTGCTTTTTGTTTCTGTATTTTTTTTCTTTTGACGTGACTTCCAGAAGACACAGAATAAAAAAGGTATTTTCCTTTTTTTTCTTCCTTTATTCTTTTAATTTTCTTTTTCTTCTTTTTCCTTTCCTTTTTTCCCTTTCTTGTTTTTCATTTCTTCTTTTTCCTTTCTTCTTTTTTTTTTTTTTTTTTTTTTTATAAAAANTTTTTTTTTTTTTTTTTTTTTTTTGTCATAACTGGACATTACTAGGAACTAAAAAGGTAAATATAAGATTTTGTAGGTTCAAGTAGAAATGCAGTTTGTGTATTCCTCCACCAAATATATTTTAAAAAAATACTTCTGCTTCATGTAATTCTCCTGCTAAGAAAATCTCCCCTTTATGGCACAGGAGCTACTGCCAAGCAGAGCCACAACAGTTTGAAAAGCAGACCCTGACTGATTGTTTAGGAAAACATGTACTGGGGAGATGGAAAATCCCCTTGTAAATGTGGTGTGAAGTTTTTACCACATAAGAAACTTTCTGTTTCTACTGTGGTTAAAAAGTTTAGTTGATTTGGCTGATAGATTAAAGTAATTCCAGTGTTGTGTCTTTTTCAGTTTTCAATTCTGAATGGTTTTGTTTAAGGTTTATTGTTTGACAGTTTTTGCTGATAACATCTTTCTGACTTTACATTTAGTAGACTAAATTAATGTGTGTTACCTGGCTTGTTAAGAAATTCCATAGCCTAGATTTAGTGTAGGGTCTGGTCTAAGGGCATAAGCAGGCTGGAGATGCAGTGCTCTGTTCTGGGCTCTGGCAGAAACAGGCACAGTCATGCTGCTTAGGAGGGAGGAAAACTTCCACACAGGAATGCACTGTGCAGCAATTATTCTAGAAGCAAACAGGGTCTTCTATTTATTAGCCCTATACAACTGGAATGTGACTACTTCTGGGACCCCTCTATGCAGTATCCCAATGGAAATGTCTTACTTCCCTTTAAGTGAGACAAGGAGTGTGTTTTGGCATAATGCTTGGTTGACTTTATACATTTAGAAAACACTGTAAGTCGAGGTCTGATGTCGACTAGGGAACAACCAGTCCTGGGTTCTTGTGCTTGCCTTGAAAAGTAGAATTTTAGTTGAGTTTTGCACGTGACCCTCTCTGGGTTTTTTGATTGTGTTTTTCCCCCCGGAGTCTCCCTGAATGGGTTGGATAGTTCTTTTGGGACCTATCTGAAACCATTCAAGAACAAGCTACCTGCTGCACAGAGCATAGAGCTCTCTGACAGGGACCAAGGGATTGAGTTTAGCCTATTACCTTATTTCTGTTGGTTTGTTTTAAAGACATGCTGTCATTTCAGCTTGGTTCTGATCATGTTCAGAACAGGTTTTTACAGAAGCTGAGGCCAGTGGAAATGTTATGCTTTTTACTCACTTTTCTTGGAGAGGATTAAAGCAAATAAACATGCAATGGGTCATCCTGCTCCAAGCTCCAAGAGCTGCCTTGAAGGACGGAAGTGGAAGGAACAAGTACCCTCTCCTGGTGTATACAAGCACCTTTTCCTTACTGCCACTTGGGCTCTTTCCAGGCATTAAATCCACCATAAATTCATTTGTTGGTAACTGTTATTTCTTTTGACTCTTCTGGTGTGCTGGAAACAGTCTCTGCTTTGGAAATCATTACAACTGTGTAACTTGCAAATGATGAGTAATGGCTTCTTCCAGTTTAACTCTCCCTTCTCTTAGTGTTTCCAGTGTGCTCATTTTGCCCTGTCTGCCCAGTCCTGCCCAGAGGTGAGGTACTGCATCTCAGTGCAGCAGCTTCCCTCGTGCCTTGGAGAGTAAAACATCAGCCTCCTGAACAAGACACTTTGCAAGGATAAGCCTGGAAAATAAATCAAAGACTCCAGTAAATACCAAAACGCAGTAGGGGATATTGGCTTAATGGCTACATGATAAATGTCCCTTCTCCTCACTAGCACTTCTGTCATCCAGAAGGAGGTGACTACCCATGTTCTTTTCTCTTAGGAAAAAAAATTACTACATCCAGTTTCCTTTCTTACTCCTGTAGTTCACAAAAGTACAGCTAACTCTTCTCTCCAAGGTTGTTGAGTGGATATGGGTCTGAGCAACTTTTGTCTTCATGTGTACAGCTCTCCAGTCTCTTGCTTGTGTTTCAGACCTTTGTATTCCCAGAAGCTTATCTTTTTTTTTTCCCAATATAGCTCTTAGTATTTCAAAAGATATTGCTGTGATCTTTGTCTTGCCCATGTCCTTGGGGTATGCTGGCTGCAACACTCTTTTCTTCCTTGCAGGCCAGACAGTGCTATTTCAGTAGGGTTTAGGAACCTAGCAGAATGGTACACACATTGCATCCCCTGGCAATGTAGCCTTGGGAGGACTAACATGTGTGATATGAATTCCTGCAGTCCTGGAGTATGAGCATTGGAACACTCTTCATGTGGCTGTCCAGTCAATGATTTGCCAATTTTATTTCTTTTTTATTTAGGAGAGTCTAGTTAGTGGGCATGCCTTTGAATATAGGTTGTGGTCAAAAGAAAAATCAATTCCTTTCAGTTGGCTGGACAAGTAACTAAAGCAGCACTGTTTTGCTTTGATATATATATATATATTATGAACTTTAAGCTTATTTAAAGATCCTGCATTTTTGATTCCGTGTGAAACTCAACTGTTATGACTCAATCTCTGCATGAAAATCCACAAGGGAGAATGTAGAAGAAGCTGAATACTGACTTTGTGTGTTTAAAAAAGGATGGAAAAGTTTCTTGCAAATGGGTACATAGCATGTATATATATGCATACAGCCATAATACCCACACTGTGTGCAGAGAGTGTATCTACAAGTGTATGTACACACACAGTCGTACATATTTCTGTTTAGTTTCTGGATAGATGGAAATGTCACTTGATTCCAGTATTTTCCTTGATTATAGTTGCTGTGTCCAGGAACCTCAGGCTTGTTTCTATGGCAGCTATTCCCAGTTCAGCTATTTCCTCAATCCCCACTTGGCAGTAAGTGGAAGATGTTGTGACACTCACAGTGAGCATGTCACAGAGGGGCTGAGAGTGTGGGCAGAGCTGTGTGCAGGTGACAGGCTCAGATGGGAGGGACATGTGCAGCAGGCTGCAGCATGGCCTCCCGTGGCACCAGTCTCTTGGCTTCCCATCAAGGGCTTCACAGGCCAGCCCAGAACTCCCTCTCTCTCCCTTTCTTCCTCTCCTTTATTTTTTTTTTTCCTTTCCTTCCCCATTGCCCTGCTCTGAAGCAGGACTTCAGGATCAGGATGTCATCATGAGCAGGAATGCTAGGGAACCTGTGCTGCACTAGACAGGCTGACTAATCTCCCTTTAAATAATCTCCCTTTAAATAGGCTGGAAGCACACTGGTGAGTTCTGTTTCAGGAGCCATAAATAGCCAGATCCATGCTGGTAAGTAGCGAACAGCACAGTTATTTGTTCTAGGAAGGTCTTGCTATTTCCTTCATGTTATTGCATGGATAGCTGTGATCTGGTTCTGGTAACACTCTGTATAGTAGCAGTGCTGCTGCCTTTCCTGACACTGCTGTATCTTCTGAGACAGTGAGGAGGGAGCAGCTGCTCCTGGGAGATAGACTTCCCTCTCCAGTGCCTTTGGATCAGGGTGGCAATGGAGCTGTGGCTTGCTATGAACTGTACAGCTGGCTTTAGCTAGAGCACTGCAGTTCAGACCCTTCTGAGCAGTGCTGTGGGTTCAAAAATCTCACTGATATTTATAGCATCTGGAAGGTGAAAGCAAGGAATATTTGAACACTTACTGCCTAGCTGTGGATCTAGATAGAATGGAATGTACAGTCCTGTGAGCTAGCTAGCCTTGTACTTCAGACTTGTCTGAAGGATAAACTCAGTTTGTTTCTGTCTTCCTAAGTCAGAAACAAACACTGTAATTAAAAAAAAATTGGCCAAGTCTATGTTAGTTAGGCTGGCTAATATAATCTTCTTAAAGATGGAAGAGTGAACTATTCTCCAGGTAGGTACAAGCACTCTGAAGCTGCCTCCATGTCTGATCCTGAATTATCTAGGCAGCCTTCAAGAACATCAGGAGCTTGTCTGTGTCCGGTAGCTGCTATAGCATTTCCCAAGATTTAGGTAAATAGGAGAATCCTTAACAAACAGGGCAGCAAGTCTTGCCTCAGCGAGGTAGGAGGCATTTGAATTTCTTACTCATAGTGTATTGTCATCTTCTTCCTGCCATCCTACCCACTCAATGCGTCAGAGATTTAAGGCTTGATTTTTAAATTTTTTTTTTCTTTTTTTTTCTTCCCCGCCTTCTCTGCTGAGCAGGGAATATCCAAGCCTTCAGTTTCTGGTGCATCATGTGAGAATTTTATTTTTTTTCCTTTTATATTTTTCTTTTTTTTCTTTCTTACTTTTTCCCCCATCTGCTGAGACATAATTCCCTCAATCTACTGTCTTTTTTACTGGGGTGAGTTGGCTCACTGGTGCAAGAGGGCCAAGTAGGTCTGAAGAGGGGAAGAGAGGATATGTGGGGGCATAGCACAGACCAGTTACACAGAGGCATCTTCCTTACATTGTCCCTCATGTTTCCTTTCCTTCATAACATTGCTTTTAAATCATTGTAAAGGGGACAAGGTTTCTGCCTGGCCTGAAGATCCATCCCAAGTGATGTGACACCATTCAGACTGTTCTTTGATCTTATGGAAGGAGGGGTGTTCTTTTCCTTTCCTTATTCATGCTCAGTGAGGCACTTGCCATCCTCAAACTGAGGCACACCTGGGCCCAGGGATTGCCTCAGTGTGTAATTTATACAGGATTTTAATTTCATATTTGGCAAAGCAGAAGTTTTGTGCCAAGTTTTGGATACATCATCAACAGAGAAATTAATGTTCTTTAGAAGGAAAGTACTACAATGTCCTATTATCAACAGTCTTCTGAATTACGGAGCAAACAAAAAAAAAAAAAACAAAAACCCAAACCCCCAGCCTGTGCATTTAATTAAAAAGACAAAACAAAGCACAGCTTTTTCTTTAACTGTATTTGGTGTACTTACCTTGCGACACTCCAGTCAGACCAACCAGGCTGTTCCTGAGGTAAGTTTGGCCTGGGTTCCAGCTACTGTGCTATGAATAGGTTCTCTTTGGAAAAGAAGAAGGAAAAGACAAAACTGAAAGTAGCAGAAAGTATGTTTTAATGCAGGACAGGTCCCACTGAGCAGAGAGAGCAAAAAGCAGCGGACTCTGCCCCATCACACTTTGCTGGCTCAAAATGCAGTGTGCTTTGTCCTCTTCCCTCCAGCACAATGGCTACGTTCCCTGTCTTGGAGCAAGAAACATTATTCCGGAACGGCAGCTGGAGCTATCGCATTCCAGCGCTGCTGTACCTGCCGCGGTTCAGCATGATCCTGGCCTTTGCCGAGGAACGAGAGGACCCTGTGGATGAGCACGCCAAGCTGATCGCCATGCGCAGAGGCACGTATGACCCAGCCACGCAGCACGTGCAGGTACGGTGCAGGGAGGAAGGGGGACACTGCACCCTCCTCTGCCCACTGCCCCCACCGAGTTCAATGTATTTGCCCTCTTGCTGTAGGGACAGGGCAGCTTCTCCTCCCCAGGTACAGGAGACAAATCTGCCTAGAAATAATGCACATACAGTTATAACTGCTGGGATTCAACCCTACGGGCAGCTGTTGGGGGGACTAAAATGGAGTAGATATTCTAGGGGTGGCTTTGACCCATCATTGCAGAGCTGGGGATGCAGATACAGAGATAGGACAAAAGTCCTGTTGTAGCAGGAAAAATGAGGTGGAGAGGCAGAAATACCTCACGAAAGAAGAAGAAATGCCCCAATGATGGGAAAGAGTAAGTTAGAGATCACTGACTATTCTTTTTTATTTTAATTCATCATTTTAGGACTAATTTCTGGTTTAAAAAACAATTGAGAATAGCTAGTCTCCCCATGCAAAAAAAAAAGTGTCTGGTTTGTTGGTGCCAGTGAATTGGCTACCTAATTAACCTACCAGTTATTATTAACAGTTATGCTGCTGGTTGGCTGGGGGTGGTGGAAACTCTATTTATAATAATTTTTTGCATATGCAAAGGCATTAATGTCTTGGGGAAAAAAAAAAAGTAATTATATTTTTCTATTCCAAACATTCGTTGGTTGTCTTAGATTATAGGCTCTTAAGAGCTGGAGTCTGCCTAGCAGAAGCAGCCTCTGAGCACACCTGCAGTGTCATACCATTCAGGTAACATCTTGTGTAACTCCCTGTAATTCAGTTAGTGGGGTTCAGTTGATCGTAAACTTAGTAATTTGTGTTCACATGCTAGAGTTTCTTAAAATGGAAATACTGAATTTTCAATAAAAGTGAATATTAGTTGGATAGAAAAAGATAAAATATGAACAAAAAGGCTAATCAGCAAATCAGGGCAGAAAAGCTAATTAATATAATCTTACTGAAAACTACTGTTTTGCTTACCAAGCCAATAACATTATGTAGTCATAGTTTTCTAATTGCAATGCTGTGTTAGAAACATGATTATGTTATGTACTATTCATTTGAGGAAAACAGGGCTTACTGGGTAGTTATACCAGCTCTGTGACCTATTTTCTGAGTCAGACAGCTCAGGGTCCAAATCTCCACACCACAGCCACGCAATCAGCCCTTAGCAAAGGTGCCTCAGTGTAGGCTGGGTTCACATCAAAGTGGAGGAAGAGAAGCCCAGATGAAAAGGGATTTGTCATCATCCAGGATGCTTGAAAAGGGCTTGGGTTTCTCTGTGACTTCCTAAAAAACATTGACACAGCACAATGTGTCAGTACTAACACACTTTGACCACCGGGCATGTCTGTGTGTCATATATATATTTGTGAGGATTTCTGAAAATTCAGCTGCTGTAGCTTTTTAATGGGTGTCATCAGCCACCAGCTGCATCAAGATAAGGAGCTATCAGTTCCTCAGGGAGCAGTAATTGAAAAGGACATAACCCACATGCTTGGTGAAGTATTCCTGCTTTGTGTCATCTAAATAATTTTCACTTGCCTTTGGTGATGCCAGGTTATTTTCTTCCCGTTTCTTGCTCTATCCATTATCCTGTTTCTGTTCCTCCCATGCTCTTCTGTAGCTTTTATCCAGACATCCTCGCACTATAATGTGGATCTCTTTGTAACAGTGTGTTCCATTCTTGTCTCCCTTCCCATGGGCCCCGGCAGTGGAAAAGGATGGAGACCCTTGTGAGCGCACAGCTGGAAGGCCACCGATCCATGAACCCCTGCCCAGTATATGACGAGGTCTCGGGGAAACTCATCTTGTTCTTCATAGCCGTCCCAGGAAAGATCTCTGAGCAGCATCAGCTGAAGACAAAGATCAACCTGGTACGTCTCTGCTATGTCACTAGCACGGACCAAGGGCGCACCTGGAGCCCTGCCCAGGATGTCACCGACAGGACCATTAGGAATGAGTACAAGAACTGGGCCACGTTTGCAGTGGGGCCGGGTCATGGATTACAGCTGCTCAACGAGGCCCGGAGCCTTGTGATTCCTGCCTATGCCTATCGTATCTTGGACCCCAAGCAACACCCCACCCCTCATGCCTTCTGCTTCATCAGCTCTGACCATGGGACAACATGGGAGAAGGGGAACTTTGTGGGGGAGGAGAGCGCGGTGGAGTGCCAGGTAGCAGAGGTGCATACCTGTGGCAGAAAGGTCCTTTACTGCAATGCAAGGAGCAACAAGGGAGCCAGGATCCAGGCTGTCAGCTACAACCACGGGCTGGACTTCGAGGGAGGCCAGCGGGTTGAAATGCTAACAGAACCTCCCTCTGGATGCCATGGAAGTATTACTGCCTTTCCACCTCCCCCAGATGCCAGATGTCGAGACAGTTGGTTACTCTACGCTCATCCTACAGACCCAAGGGGTCGAAAAGATTTAGGAATTTACCTCAACAAAAGCCCTTTAAATCCAGCACACTGGACAAAGCCCAGCATACTCTTCAAGGGCCTGTGTGCTTATTCGGATCTGCAGTACATGGGTGTTGGGCCCGATGGCTCACCTTTGTTCTCCTGCCTCTTTGAATATGGGACCCACAGACAATGTGAAGAGATGATTTTTGTCATGTTCACCTTGAAGCAAGCCTTTCCCTCAGAACTCTGAGTCTCAAGCCTTTCCATCAGCATCCCTCTGAAAACCATCTTTGCTGATGCTTTTTACTGTCATTTCTCATCCCTCAGTAAAAGGTCTTTTTTTTAACTCCTGCTGCACACAGGAGTTTGGTGTTGGCTTGTTGTATCTGTAGATTGTGAAGTCCATTAAACATACCACAACTTAACATGCTTGGTTTTGTTTTCTATTGCCTGTTCTTCCTTTTTGCCTTTCTCTTTGGCTGCCTTTTTTTGTATCACGTGCCTAAAACAAGTATGACCTTTGTATAGGGCTTCTTACCTTGAGGTCTCTGATAGGCTTCATCAGGGACATGTCTGCTGACAGCACAGGGACTGCAAGAGAACAGGTGGCAGCAGGGTTATGCTGTGTGGTATTTAGTAAGTTCTGGAGAAACTTCTAGAGCGGGCACTGGGCTTACTACTCTATATCTGCTGTCATCTTCTTCAGGAAACTGCTTTGGCTCTGGTAAGGAGCATGGCTTCTTGCAGCTGTGGTGTAGGAATGTGGGCACCTGTAATTTCCAGGACTTTCTGTCTCCTTATTTCAGCAAGGCCATGTGATGCCTTGCTCTTGGGATATTTCTTGCCAACTGCTTCAATGTGTTTGGGGCTGCTTTGCTGTGTTCCCAGGCACCCCAGTGGCTTCTGTCTAACTTTACCTTCTCCTTACTTCCATGCTGTGTTTCCGTGCTTACTTGTCCTTTTGCTTACACTGCATTGAGAAGGTGCAGTTTCTCATGTGTAAGAAAACCACAGCCTTGTGTCCTCTGGCTGCTCCCTCTCCCTGAGCAGTGACAGTAGGAGTCATTGAGGGCACCAGGACCTTCCATGTTGGGGGACAGAGCAAGTGGCAAAAATGGCATTTTGCCTATATGGGAACTGCAGGATCAGGACAGGTCTGCAGAGGGAGCTCCCAATTTAGAGTCAGGAGGGGAAGTGCTTGCTGGTCTTTCTAATGCAAGTGCCAAGCTATGATCCACATAGCAACTATTCTTATTGTTGACAACTTTGTTTCTTGTTATTACAGAGTATTATTGGCACATGAGGCACTATGTCAAACAAATAACATTGCCCCACTTTCAACAAAAAACCACCAGTGTCAGAGGAAGGAGAACTGACCAAGGCCAGAGTAGCATAAAACTCTCAAGCTGGAAGGCTTTCCAATGTAGGCAGTTTTAAAGCAGATTTCTGCAGGAAACAGCTCTAGTTTTGGTGAAAGAGATGCTATTCTACCACTATACAGTGTGTTTTGAAAGGGGGCATTATACAATGACTAGACAAGGGACTGACCAGAAACAAATGGCTATCAGGCAAGACACATCAGAGCAGATGGAGCTAAGAAAGTGCTATCCACGCCTCTGGACAAAATTCTTCATATGAACCAGTCTGTGCTTTTTTCCTATGTGTTGTATTCTGTGTGTGTACACACATTTAATGACTGCAAGGATAATATATTTGTTTGCCCTCTTGGTGAAGAAAAACACCTGCTTTTCAGAGGTCTCTCAGAACACATCCCCTTTGGTGAACACTAGCAAGTCCCATAGGGTCCTTTGCAGTGTTACTGCTCAGGTCTGAGAGTCTGCTTGCACAGTGCTCCTACCCTTGCCTTTTACTACTGACAGCTTTCATGGGTGGTGGGAGAAGAGGCCCTGACTTTCCTCACTATGGAGATTTGTTTCAGGGCACCTGGATGCTGTATATACCAAGGGAGTGAAGGGAGCTCATGACCTTCACAGGTACACCTGTAACTTGTCAAGCCTTTCCCAAGCAGCAGGTCAGTAACACCCTGGGCTGGAATAGCAGAGAGGCTCAGGTAGCCAGTACTTTTTTGGGTATTACTCATATGTTCTTTAGATGTAGGCCAGAGTCTAAATAACCTTTGTGGCCAACAACCTGTCACTGATGCCTAATTAGTGAATGTTATATTTAGATTTCAGCAGAGCTAACTGCTGCCCTATAGACTTAACCTCCTCATCAGGTGCTATGGAATACTTTAGTTTCATGACATGGAAATGCATACTTAAGCTTTTATTTGGCCAAGCCTGGCAGTTCCCATGCTGATGCAATGCACAGGCCTAATATAAGGGCGGTGGAGGGATATTGGGTGACCACAGTACATCTTAAATGATGTCACGCTATTTTTTTACTAGTTCTGGAGAGGCTGGTGCATGGACACCCACCTGGTACAGTACTACCTGGACATCTGTAGCAAAACCAGTTTCGATAAAGTGTCTATTGTAGTGTCTTGGAGATAAGATATTCTTCCAAGCTAATAAGCCATTAGGGATCACAGAGCTGTTTCTATTAGGGGATTGGGATTCACCTTTTGAGCAGCTGGAGCTGTACTGTGCTTTCTTTTAGGACCAACAAATACTCACAGAAACCAGCCTGCACATCCAGTTGCCATAATGATCATTTGTACTTGAAACCCTTCCCCTTGTTTTTGTCTCCAAATCAAGCAGTAGTGTGTGCCTGGACATGGGATTTGAAAGAAACAGCAAAACAGCAGCAGCTTGCTAAAAATCTATGTTGGTGGTGGGGTGGTTAGGAGCTAAGTATGCAGGTAATTATTCTCAGATGTCTAATGAGGGCTGGTACCTGTTACCTGGTGTTAGTTTGCAGATCAGGAGAAGCTCTCCAAACAGTTTTATTCTATCAAAACTCATGTTGTGAGCAGCTCTGTCCACTTTGCATCCAGATACATGTCTGTTGCATGGAGAGCACTGTGAGGTCAAGTGGTGGTTGACATTCAGAGCTGTTCTGCTTCCTGCTACAGCTGTGCTCCAGAGAAGCTACTGGAGGTACCAGAAATCCCAAGGATTTGGTGCAGGTAAGGTTAGCAGTGCACTGTGGCTAGAAAGGGCTGTCAAAGCAACTGCATGGTGCATTTGCCATATGTAGATTCTCATTTTGGTTGAGAGAATAGAGTTTGTAACCACTCTGTAGCTTACAGGTACTGTCCACTGGCAGAGCCGCTTCATGGCATTCAGTGTCTGACTCCATTTAGGCACGTGAATCCATAGGAGTTTGTCTGCTAAAGGCCTGTGTGGATGTTGGTGGGGCTGAAGGCCAGGTTCAGCTGAGCTAATTTTGGTGTGCAGGCAGTGCTTGCTCACAGACAGGAAGCCCTGCATGATGCAGTTCTGCTCATCGAGCAGGGCCCTGCTTTGGGCTGCACTGCCCAGTTTCATCTCAGAGCAGAGGTTAAGGTGGACACTGCAGACCAAGCCTCTGCATAACTGAAAGCCACAAGAAAGCTTACAGGGATGGATGCTGGATTGTGCTGGTTCACTCACTCTCTCCCCACCCACACATTCTAGCCTGCCTCTGTGCAGTGACAGTCTGTTCTCTCCTGCCTTGCTGTCCATGCAATGCACAGCATAGCACTTCATGCATGCTCCAGGTACTGCCGTTCCAGGACTTCTCCTGGCTTTGGGAACCAAGGGTTGCTTAGGGCTAGCAGGGTTTGCACCTTTGCCTCTGGACCTTGAGTCCCATCTCAGCTGCTGCTTCCAGGTATAGCTCAAATGTGGATGTTCAGAGGGCAGAGTTGTAGGAGGTGCAGGATAGACAACCAAAAATGCCATGCAGGCAGTGCCCCTGTAGGAATGTCCTGGCATTGCTGCAGATATGTCTTGGAGATGCAGCACTAAGCATGCCACGCAGCAGAGCTGAGGGACAGATGTACAGACAAAGAAAAGGGAAGTGAAAGATCCAGTACACCCCTCTCTGACGCAGGTTGCAAGACATGGCTTTGCTCTATCCCAGCTTGTAGGATTTAGAGTAGGAAAGATCTTTGAATCAATCTCACAGTAGCTGACAGGGAGCTTTGGTGAAAAATCCTCAGCACAAATCAGCCTTTCAGTCTGCTTTTATGCATGGAGACATGCACTAGTAATTTTATTTTTTTCAATTCTTTGAAGTCCCCTCCTCACACCTAGTTAGATATGAGGACTAGTCAAGGCAGGAATGGGGCAGTCAGTACTATGTATCCTAATGCACAGCGTGTTTCTGGTCAGAGGTTTATTTATTCCCCATGGAGACCTGCAGTGGGTAGGACTGACAGACAGGAAAAAGATTAAAAACTCAAAGGATCTGGCAGGAGATCGTAAATTGGACAGCAGGCCACTAAAGCCTGGGGGACTGAATCTACGAGGAATCAGAAGAGATCACCAGCTGGAATTTTTGGACACAGAGCAGGAGGGAAAGGCAGGGAACATGGGCTTGCTAGTCACTTCAGCGGCAGCATGAAGAGGGAGAATGGGGGCTGCAGGGATATGTCACACTCCCTCTCCGAGCTGTTTGAGTTGAGGAAGTTGTCCGTGGCTGAGTTTCCTTTCCCTCTCTGTGCTATTGAAACAGGAAGCTGGTGAGCTGAAGCTGGCTGATCGTTACACACAGACACACAGGCGGCTCTGGCAGCTCCTGTGTTGGCATTCAGGTTTCCTCCAGCTCCAGCGATGGATCAGTGCTGGTACCACGGCAACATCACTCGCTCCAGAGCTGAAGACCTGCTCTCCAAAGTAGGCAAGGACGGCAGCTTTCTTGTGCGGGCCAGTGAGTCAATTGCTTCGGCATATGCACTCTGCGTGCTGTAAGTACAGCGTTCACCGCGCCCTCAGCCCACACTGCTGTCCCTGCTGGGCAGGGGTCACCCCTGCCTCCTCCCCAGCACAGAGGCAAACAGGTGCTGCACGCACTGGGAATGTGCAGCCCTCGCCAGAACACAGCTGGTTTCACCACACTGGGCCACGGGGTGGGGAAGGGTTAGGAGCCAGGCTGAATAAACCCATAGTTATGTACTGCTGTACTGCTCATGCTGCTCTTGCCCTTGATTCAAAAGGAGAGAATGGTCAAAGGCACTGCTGCTGTGCTCTGAGAGAAAATAACCTCTTGAACTTTTGGAGTGTCTTAACAACTTGGGTCAAGTATTTATCTTTAGTGACCCCAGTCCTGAGCCTGGGACCTCCCAGGCACTTTTCTCGCTCTGGTTCAGTGTATGTTTGAGCTACCTGCTTGTACTGTCTTGCATTCAGCAAAAGGCTTGAAATAGTTCCTGGAGCTGTGCATAGTATACCCAGCACAGCAGTGATTCCACCTGCATCATTAATGTGGCCCATGGGATAAACGTTTCATGTGGGAAATAGGGAGAGAAGTCCTGGCAGCACTGATCCCCCCCATTGTGGGTTAGGTCAGGGACCAGAGAGCAAGGCCTCCTGCCCTGGGTTTGTGAGGAGCAGGCTTTTTTCCTGGATGCAAGAGAGCAGGGGTGAGAGAAGACTGAAGTCAATAAGTAAAATCTGAGACATTTGACTTTGTCTTAGAGAGAGATCAGACAGTTGCTGCTTGCTTAGGAGAGATCAAGAGAGCCCTTGTGGGACCCTATCAGATCTTCTTTGCTGCCATTTTGCAGCAGATCAATGAAACTCATTTCATCCTTACCCCACATTATATTAGAAGCAGGTTTCTCATTTTCTGTCTGAGAGCATATTTCTTGTAGTGGTGAAGGTGGTGCTGCTGTTTATAACTCTGGGCTAACTGTTTGTCTCTGAGGTAAGATTCTGGTGACAGCACTGTCTGCTGTTGAGCAGCACAGGGCTGGGAATCTGCCCCATGGGTGTAGGTGTTGGACTGCCAGGGAGCGGTGGCTGGGGAGTGGGCGTCTTCACAAGGTGCAGGCAGCCTTGGTGCCTGCCTGTTAAGGTGCTTGTAATAACACAGGGAAGAGTTTTGTCTTTCTGGAGGGAGCAGAGAAAGAAGGGCAGCTGCAAATTAATAGCCAGTACTAGCAGGAGGGAGGAGAGACAATCCTTTCACAGGGGCTGAGGGCCCAAGTGGTCAGTCAGGGAACAATTTACTAGAACAGACTTGCTTCCATGGACTAATTTTTGGATTACACTATTGTTTTGACTTGTAACCAGTATGTACACAAAATATTTTCACCGAGTGATGGTGGGTATTATAGAAAGGGAAGGTGCTGCAAAAATGCCTACTAACATGCATTTGCATAAGTTTTTCCATTGTAAATGTTTATGCAGTCAGCTTTGAAAGCCTTTTGTGACTTGAGAGACATGGGATCAGGAAATAGAAACAATATAATGACCATGATTTTCTGAACCGGGAGCCAAAGGTTATATTCTTAAATCCATTCTGAGGTAGTTAATATGAACGACTTGATTAAAGAATTGGGGAGCACCCAGCCTTTCCAGCCAAGAGCAGCTGGATCAGAAGTGCAAGGGCTGGCATTAATTACAGTCTGAGAAACCTCACACAGACTGCTGTCAAATGATCTGACAAGCTTTCATCTTATGCTGGTTTGCATCTAGCTTGTGGAGAGGTGGTGAATAAGTCTTTCCCTCTGAATGTCATCTCCAAAAAATGGGCACCTTTGCTGAAGCTTAAAACTTCCTCAGAGATGTATCAGTTTCAGCTGTGCTATTGACTGGGAGGTGTTTGAAGTTTGAGCTCTTCAGTTACTTCTGTTTAAAAAATAGAGAGGCTGGAGACAAAGAACGGGAGAGTGGGGAATTGAAAGGCTGACTGCAAATTGTTTCCACAAAAGAGAATTATGTTTAAAAGGAGCAGGTGTCAACTGTGTATACATATGGAAAACAAAAAAAACATGAAATTTGCTCTGAAAAAGAAATGTCATATTCTACAAAGCTGTAATATTTATTGTGCAGATCAATAAAAATCCAGCAAAAGCATTTATTATTATAATATCATAGAATGAAATTATGATTTCTTTGAAGAGCTGCTTTGGAAAACAGGGTTTGTATAAATATAGACAAGTAGGGGAGGTGTATTTGGAGAGCCTTTTAAGAGTGCCTTGCCTCCTTTTCTGAAATTTAGAGCAGCAGCATTTAGACAGTGAAAGGCTGGGGAATGCTCCTCCCCCTGCACGGCTTTCCCCTACTCTGGTCACACTGCCCCATAAAAGGCAAGAAGCAAAGCCCTTTTCCTCCTCCTTTCTCTGTGCCTAAATCATTTGACCTGTCAGTTTATTGACAAGAAATGGGCTCTTTTTCTCACCTGGAGGTGAATACCTGAATCCTAAAAACCAAAAGAACCTGTTTTGTGTTCCCTATTCAGTGCTCCTGACACTCCCAATGTGCACATCATCACCGGTGTATAAAAACATATACTGGAGAGAAAGGAGAAAATGCCCACCTTGTCACACTGTTACCTCCTCTGGTTGGCTGAGAGGACAGAGAGATGACAAATACTTGGAGACTTGTTTAAACTGAGGCTGATGTTTTATTTACCCTCCACATGGACAGCCTGAACAATGGCTGAGCAATTCTGAACCTAACCCGGCTTTTAGGGAGGACCTAGAATGTGGTGGTAACTGGGACCCCATAACTTGACAGTCAGGATGCTGAGGAGAGGAAGCCTAAGGGTGAAAATGGAGTAAGAGTCCCAGTCTTCACCCACACACACTAAATTAGGGAACTGGCAAAGAGGATTCCTCCTTTTCATCCTAGGAGTGCTCCTCCCTTCTCCTGACTCACCCAACCATCCTTCTTTCATTGTTCTTATACTGATCTTACTTGTCCTCAGCATAAACCTCTTTACAAGCATTATGACAACAGCCTTGTACGGTCTGTGTGATGGGGCACTTTCTGTGAAGGCCACATGAGGGTCCTCTTGTGAGCAGGAGCCATTGAGCTGCTTCATTTATCAGTTTCATAATCTACACACACAAGTTTTCTCTATTGCATAAGTAATCCTGCTTAGCCCTATCTGCATATCAGCAGGAGTAAATGGTGTAAGAGAGCTGCATTGACACATAAAAACAAACCCCATACCCTTCCTTGGGGCATATCCTCACCTGGCACTGATTGCCTTGGTATTGGGGAAATTAGCAGTGCTGTAGCTGCTCTAGAGTTAGGGATCATGTCTGTGACTTCCAGCTCTGTACCAGATGTGTGAGTAAATAGATGCCTGTGAAATGAGCTCTTGAAATAGCTTGACTTCTTCTGCATCCTTTGCATTAATGCTATCAAAAGACAGATGTTCATATGGATACATGACCCAATCATCTAGACATCCTGAAAAAACTCAGCTATGATCTACAAGGAATTTATTTTCATTTCCAATGTCTCTTTGTAACTCCTCATATAAGGCTGCCTGAAATCCTGGCAGTCTCCTCTCTCCTGTGTGCAATGATTCTGAAAGGTGTATGATGAATAGACTCACTTCACAACTCTAAGAGAGTTTATTAGGACAATAATAGGATAAACATTAGTATGTTTATTGATTTGCCTGATCTCCCCAGCTGGAGGGCTGACCTCAGCCCACATTTTGTGACAATTCCACAGGTACTGCAGTGTTTCTGTTACAATCAAAGAAGATCTGAGCATAGATTCTGTTTCTTTTGAGAAGGAAGGGTTGAACCAGCACCTTTTACTGGCTCAAAGTGATACTGTATCTTTTAAATACTTTGCAGATGACTTAAAAGATTTGATCAATCTGTTGTTGTGAGAAAGGTAAAAATATATTTTCTAGTCAATACTTTTTGGGTGAAGTGCAAAAAGCTCAGCAGCTGCTGAGGAAGGTCCAGCTTACAGTGGTGTTCAGGCTTCCCTTGGGCTCCCATGCATTGATGTGACCCTCCACTGAACACAAGGCTCCTCCATCCCCCCTTAAATAAGAATCTAATTAAATTTAGCTGTGACTAAATATTTCCTGTGGGTCCTCTACAGGTGCACATGTACAGTGTTCATCCACACCAGGATGGTGAGATGGGTTTTCATTTAGGCTGTTGTTTAGGATTTGTGGATAAAAATAAGCCTGGCAATCAGCTGTTGTAATTTAGCTGAAATATATTGTTTGCTTTTTCCAATATAACTCAATGCACTAGCCCTTCAGTTTACTCATTTATTCCTGATTTTGGCCCTTTGCCTTTTGGATTTCTGCTTTTTCATTTCTTCCTGAGATGCCTGCTCTACTGACAGCTAAAGCCGCTTGGTGTTTTCTCTCTTTCTGGCCAGAAGAAGAGTGAAATAACTCCCTCTGAGCTAATGCTGATATCACTTTCTGCAGTGACATCTGCCAGCAGATATTCCTGTTTCAGTGACCAGGAACACTTCAGGTTTGTGTTAGTCTGCAGACTTCAGGGAAAGAAAGTAACAAAGAGAAATGGTTTTAAACCCTTGTGCATGAAGCAATCTATGTGTCTCAGGATTTTCCAATGTCTTTTCTCATGGGGAGAGAGGCCATGGTGAGATTCTTTTACCTACACGGTCTGACCATATCACCTGTGGTCTGTTCCAGGTACCGAAATTGCGTTTATACCTACCGAATTCTGCCTGATAAAGAAAAGAAGCTTATTGTCCAGGTAAGCCATCTCTCTACTATTTGGTCCCACAAAAATGTACTTGAAAACTGCTGGTTTTCAAAGTAATTCTAACACCAACAGAAAAAAAAGATATAAGGAATTAAACTAATGTCAGGCCAGCACAGTGCTGGTCTGCAGTTCACTGCTGTGGAGATTTCAGTCTCTGGTCCGGTCCATAGCTGTGGCCATTAGCACACTTGTTAACACTCATGCCTTCAATTCAGTGGCACAGCCATGTTTTATGTAACTGAGAAGCTCAGCATGTGGAGTAACTTTTCCTCTGAAGTCGCCTTCTCATCAATACATCATGGATCTTTTAAATTCAAAATTGCAGCACAGTTGCTGTACTGTGCAACACCCAGAGGATCTAAATTGAGTTCTGATCTCAGAATCCAGAAAGTACCAAGACTGAGGGGAAGAGTTTCAGATGTTCTGTTTATTCCTATTTTGATTTAGAAGCCTAAATGAGCCACTTCCCCTTGCGGTGTGACCTCTCAGCACCTTTATTTTTTAATATAAATAATAAAACTTGGGGTGGGGAGGAAGGCATGGTCTCCTACAGCCCCAAGATTTGGGCATGGGTTTACTGGGCAACACTGAGGGCTGCAACTGACTCATGCTCTTGGCACATTCAGAGCTGCATGGACATTCCCTGCTAAACAGAATGGAAATGCCCATGCTACTCAGTCTGCCTTGCTAGTCAGAGTGGTTCTACAATAATTCCTTCCCATTTCAGATGACAGCTAGCTTCCCACACTAGAAATCAGATTTCTACCAACTTCATGAGCAGCTTGTATGTCTGATGCACCATGTTGTGTATTTCCTCCTGTATGTGCTTTGTGGTTATCATTGTTTCTTTGAGATCTCCACTAAGAGGCAACATATCTGAAACTAGAGTCATGAGTTAGTGAGAACAGCTGTGTGCTGGCAGCTTGCTTTTAGCTGTGTTTGATAAGAATGGTGAATTGTGCATCCCGGGTGCACACATCCATCTTGGCTCCTTCAAGGCCCACCTTTGGGTAGCTTGGGCTGTTCTCAGGAGCCCCACTCAGAGGCAGCTCTGCACAGACACAGCTGTATTGCCTGCAAGGCTAATTCCAGGCTCCTGGCACTGTGCTCCCGAGGACTGTGTGCCCAGGGCCAGGCACCATGGCCCTGTCGGCCTTGACAGCTGGATTCCCCAGAGCCACTGAGATTCCTCTGCCTCACTTGCACTTCTGTTTCTGAGGAGGAACTGGCAGCAGGAGTCTATGCTGGACTTGACCTGGGTCTGTAGTGTTACTATGGCACATCACCAGAGTTCATCCCTCTTCATGGAGCACTGGGTGACTGTGCACAGGAACTCTGCAGGCTCAGCTGGATGCAAGCACCCAGCTGGAACCAATAACTTGCCATTCCCACCTGGTTCCACACAGTGCTGTAGGCTCTTTGTAGTGATACTTGATCATCTTCTGATATATCCCAGCCATTCTGTCCTAAAGAGTGTGTTTTGGTGCATTGTGCTGGTGTGATGTGGTGGTGGTAAGAGCCCAGAGGGTGATACGGTGTTTATCTTTGACAGTACCCAGAGCAACTGCAGAGATCAGGGCCTCACTGTGCCAGAGAGCTCACAGATGGACTCCATAGGCAGGGAGAGTATTAGGGGACACCTGAGGCCCAGACAATGGGCACAAATATCTATGTCCCACACCAGCTCTGTGGCATGGCCAGCGTGGGGCCCTGGCACTTCTAATGGTGTCCTTGCTCTTTGCACTGGCAACAGTATGATGAAGGGAACTTGTGGAACCCTAATTCTGAATAACTTTGGGGTATGAGTTTGACAGCTGCTTCGTCTTTTTGGAAAATAAGCACATAAATGATCCTATGTTGGGTTTTCCCCTGTGGGAGAGGAAGAAGGGCAGGCCAGAAGGTATCTGCAAAGGCAGACACAGCCACACACTTGGTCCCTCTGTGCCCTGGGCAAGCCCTGTCCCCTCCTTGTCCCTCAGCTGCCCTGCTGACAGATCATGTGAGAAATGCTGGACGTGCAGCCTGGCCTGCAGCCTGTTCTAGCAGGACACAGATGCCACGAGTGACAGGGGAGTTTGAAACCTGAGCAGAGAGCAGTGTGCCTGTGTGCAGCCACTCTGGAGAGCCCTGGGCACAGGCTGCTCGCAGCACCTGCCAGTGAAGGTCTGTGCAGGGCGTTCTGTGCGTTACAACCCAGGGAGGTGCAAGTTGCTCTTCCCAGTTTGTACTGGATCCATGGTTGTTTCTGCTGTGACAAAGGGCCTGTTTCCATGTGCAACTCTTGTCTGCAGAGTTGTACATGTACAGTGCTCAGAGCACCTCGGCCATAAGAAATCTCTGTGCTGTAGCAATGGGCAGGTCTCATGCTGAATCAAGGTTTATGAACAAGAAATTTGTAAGGTTATTTTGGCCCCATGCTGTGATTTTGAGGGCTTTTTCTTGTTCTTGTGTCAGAATACAGAGGGACTGTGGTGGAGTACCTTTGTAAGCTGGGTTGCCAGGAGCTGTAGGTTGAATATCAGGAGTAGGCTAAATAAAATGTGTTGTTAACTCATGTTTTGAAGACACACCACCTCCTCCTTTGTGCTGCCTAATTCCAGTTCTTGGTACAATGTTCCAGCTGGGCCAGGCTTTTTTTTGGTCTGTTGTCTATTGACTTTTGGATAAAATAAAAACTACTCCATGTGTCTTAAAAGATCAGATTTTTGAAAAGATTTATTCTTTGCAAGGATGTAAAAGCTGTTGAATAGGATAGAATGTGGACATTTTAAAAAATCCAGTTAAAAAAGGAAAGGGTCTATTAATCTTATGGAACTAGATCAGGTGTTAAATTAATACAGCCATCAGTAGATGCTTCTTGTTTCTGGGTTTATAAAAATTATATAGGAAAGATTCAATACTCAATCTTGAGATTAGCCTGTATTTGTTACAAATATGAGCCCTGATTATCAGTGTGATTTTTTTTTTTTTTTTTTACCTGCACAGTGCTTCTTCCTAATAAAAGGGCTGTCTTCCTGCCCAGGTCTGGGCTGTTGTCTTCAGGAATTTTTCTTGATGACAGCAGGTTTAGAAGATCTGTCATATCACAGCTACATACACAGCACATGACAGCTCCCTCTGCTACTCTGTGGAGGTTTTTCACTCTTAAAGGTGCAAGTTCCATCACTTTTTTGTTAAGTCTTGGAGAGTACATTTCATTTTTATTGAGTCTGGTCCCACTCTAGTGGAATGATAATGTCTTTTTTTTTTTTTTTTTTTTTTTTTAATGGTTAAATTAACTGTTCAAGGACAGCTGGCAGAAGGGGAAGTTCCTATTTTTGCATGCAAAGGTGTACTTTTGCATTCAGGCTGAAAAAAAAAAAATATTAGCATATGTCCTTCCAGCATTTTGTGGCATGGTTTATTATTTGCCATTGGGATTCTACATCTGCAGTACCTCTACAGCAGTTAGCATGGTCAGGAATCTCTCTTGCCTGCTCTATCTGGAATTCATTTGGTGTCCTCCCAAAGCATACTGAGCTGTAGAAGTCACTGTCATAGGCTGTTTTTTTTAAACACAAATAGAATTTTTGCCTTTCTTTTCTGATGAATTTTCTCCTTTCATTACTTGAGACTCCAGAATATATGAAAGCATGGCTTGGATGAATCAAACTTGCATCCTGCTGATGAAAACATTTAAGGAAGGAGGGTAGGGCTAAATGAAAACCTCTTGAAACACAGGATCTGTAACAGCAAGTAGAGATCTTTGGGCTGAGTCATCAAGATAGTCATCAAGATATCCCTGCTAGTTTGCAAACTCTTGCTGTAATAAGAGAGAACAGGAAGAGAGAAAAAAACACAGTTGCACAGAGATCCAGGAGCAGGGACTGGAGGCTGGAAAAAGCTGCCCCTGAGTGAGCTCAGCTGCTGCCTGCCTATGGGCAAGTCACAGATGGGGTACTTCACTTTCTTCTCTGTGAAAACAGATATGATTTTCCCTTGCTCATATGGGGAGACATAATTAATGTGGAGTTATTGAATGTTTGATTAGCTAAATGTAATCATGTTTGTCTAAAGAGGGGTGAAGCAGAAAAGAAATCCTTGGGCATCACAGGATCAAACTAAACGCTGGAGACAAACTGAAGACACTAAAAATTGCCTTTCTCAACTAGGCATCTATGGTCAGTTCTTGTGTCCAGATTCACAGAAGATAAAACTTCCCTGTGCTGTCACTGAAAGCATCTCATTTATTCAACTGGCTGAGGTGTCAACATGACCCTCATCAGTGCCCACTCTGCATTCCTTATGACCTTAGCATCCCCTCAACAAATAGGGAATTTGGCCCAGTTGAGGATTGGGTTACTGAAACAATTTTGAACATCCGTCCCTGGCTGTCCTTACCAGGATTAGAGAATATGTGTGATACATCACTATTCATCCCCCCTCATTTTGGACGTGCAGTCAAAGCTGTCACATAGTCAAAGCTGAGTTGTATCTGTAGTCAGCAGGAAAGAAATCAGTTTCTCATCTGGGTGGGCTAAACTGTCCTTGGCAGGTCCTGTCTCTGTTGCCTAAAGATAACCCCCTTAAACTGCCAGCCTTGGCAGGCTGCAGTCAGGTGAAGATATTCCCAGTACAACTGACTCTAACTCCATGTGAGAAGGAGCTGAGGTCAAGAACTGCTGTTCAAAACCTGTGGTACTACCCCTGCCTAATGCTTTACCCCCTATTGCCTTTATACTTCACCTTCAAAGGGTCACTGCCAAGAATATAACCTGCCTCATGAGTGAGGATGCTTGAAAGAGGTGCTGAGAAGGAACAAGACACTGGTCTTGGCTGGTCAGTGAATATGGATTGGAACGTATAGGGCCAATGTCCTTTGATTTCTGGTGCATCTCAAACAGGTGTTCACAGGTCTTGTTATCTGCTGGTGCAGTGAAATCAATCATTTCTCAGGGGCAGCTAAATTGCATCTTATGTTCTGCGTGTAGTCTGCCAGATAGCACTTCACAGGTAATTTGCAGGATCAAGCACTGGCCTTGTGCCACTCTGTGTGAAGGCTGAGGGAGATATCCTGATGGAGAGGTGGTAACACTGCACAAACAGGGCTGGCACCAAAGATGTCCTTTGTAAAAACCACTGAGAGAGTGAACCTAGTAGTTACAGGAGCAGCTTTGGCTTGTGGATAAAGGTGGAGTCTCCTTAAGAAACTGGGGCACCTGCAAACCAGCCTTTTGATAGCCTGTGCAACCTCACCTTGAGTCCTGTGGGCAGTTTCAGGTACCACAATATTAAAAAGACATGAAACTATTGGAGAGTGCCCAGAGGAGGCCATGAAGATGGTGAAGGTCTGGAGGGGCCGTATGAGGTGTGGCTGAGGGCACTTGGTCTGTTCAGCTTGAGCAGAGGAGACTGCATGGAGACTCAGTGCAGTTACAACTTCCCTGTGAGGGGAAGAGTGGGGACAGGTACTGATCTCTCCACTCCAGTGACCAGTGGCAGGACCTGAGGGAACAGCTGGAGCTGTGTCAGGGGAGGATCAGGTTGGATATCAGGGAAAGGTTCTTCCCCTAGGGGGTGGTGGGGCACTGAGAAGGCTCCCCAGGGAATGGTGGCATCCTCAAGGCTGCCAGAGCTCCAGGAGCATTTGGTCAATGCTCCCAGGCACATGGTGGGCTGTTTGTGCAGGGCCAGCAGTTGGACTTGATGATCCTGTGGGTCCCTTCCAGCTCAGCATATTCCACGGTTCTCTGGTTCTATAATATATGTATAATATAAATATATTTTTATTGTAATATATAATGTGCTGTATCTATCCTGTGCTGTGTGGCAGTCTGAGGAAGGTGCAGCCCGAGGAAGGTGCAGTCTCATGGTGCTTTCCTGTGGGCATGACCCGGCATCTCGCAGCATTTCTGTAGTTCCAAAGAGAAAGCCCCTGAGCTAACAGACTGCAGCCAGCTGCACCCTTCCCCCTCTGCCATGGCTGCATCTTTTGTCTCTCTTAAGTTATCATCTCTTAGGCAACGAATGGGAGAAAATTCCCTGAAAGAAAGGAATAAAACTGAAAAAATCCTAACTATCGTCTTTTTTTACATTGATAGGGGGAAATGGTGTTGAACCAAGACTATGCCTTGCACAGCACATGCTCGAAGCCCCTTCATTTTTTAAATAACTTATTTTTGCTCTGAGCAAAACTGTTTGAGCAACTCCAGAGTTTTGTAGATTACCTTGTTGTTAGAAGGGATCACGAAAAGCAGCCTTCTCATGCTGTACAAAAGACTGTATTACAGTAAGGAAACCATTAGTTGTTTTAGTTACAGCCTGTCTCTTTCTTTCCTCTTGCCCTCTGTGGGCTGTCCTAGCTCCCCAGTTCTTTGACAGAAGGCAGCAGTGTGTGTGCATCCTGCTCCATGGGGAAGCATGAGAAATGTTAATTTTGCAGTCATAGTGCCATTCCTGTGTGCATGAGCACTTCTGGCATTCGTGTTGAAATTCACTATTTTAAAACATTACTTATGTTTATACTTATTACCTGTTGCAAAAGGAGGGCCAGACCCTTTTTACTTGTGGGTTTTGCTAACTTCAGTGAAAATTATAGATGCCCTGGCAGCACTGTTTTACAGTGGGTGAGCTATAGTGTTTTTTTTCTCTTTCTGTTAATTTTCTTCTGATCTGACATGGGGTTTTGTGCAACAGGAAACAAATAGTGCTATGTGAGCAGTTAGACAGCAGGCCAGCAGCTGTGACTCACTGTGCCAGCTGACACTAAGAGCAGATCACTGTGGCTCCCAGGAGGTATGAGAAGCCCTAAACACTGTGTAGGGTTTTCTGCTGAAACCTTCCCCCCTCAGTGCACTTCTAGAAACACTTTTTTTTTTTTTTTGAACCATCTTGATTTATACATTGTATATGGGTTGACTAAATATGCCAGAACAAATTAAGTTCTCTCTCCTGGGACGGGCAAGACGCACAATGAGAGGGGTGCCTGTCACATCACTGTCGGCAGGATTGTGCCTGCTCCTGAGCAGGATTGGTTCTGCCTTCTGTTTACAAGTCCTGCAGGGTGGAGCTGGGCACAGGCCCCATCCGGTGTGCAAACCCGCTTTGGAGAGCAGGCTGCTGTCCTGATAGTAGCATCTGATAAGAGCTATGAGTTTAGATCAGTTCCTGCATTCCTGCTGTCACTGCTGCTGCCACCAACGTCAGAGACACTGTCTGCCTGTGCCAGATCAAGTACCAAGTCCATTGTCAGCCCTTGGCAGAGGGGTCCATTGTTCTCTTTGTTGCTGCACCGTAATCTCAGCGTGCTGTGCTGCTCTGGCTCATGTGGCCGTGAAAACGTTTTCTGTAACAGGACTTTGTGGTTTGCTGTGGACTTTGCTAATCTATCTGTAATTGATCAAACCTTTTCTACTGGGAAATTGCTCTGGAGCTGGTTTCATTGGGTGATAAAGTAAAGTAAAATGCTTCAGGTGAGGCTCAGCCATCCACTGCTTACAGCTTCTGTCACAGCTCTGCGAGGCGTTTGTACCTGCTCAGCTCTAATGGTGTAACCTTGTGAGCACCAGTGAACACAGGGCAGGTGCAAGTCTGCCCAAAGTGACACTTGCAGATTGCACAGAGGCTGTCTTAAGAAAAGATAATTATGAGAATGGAACAGATTTTACCTAAGTTATCTGTTATCACAGAAAACTCGCTGTGCTCATGGGACTATTGATACTGCAGGGCTGAGATAATCAGGGTGGTAACTTTTCTTGGATAGAAAGAAGGGACAAGTGAACAACCAGACAATACTTATAAGCAGTGTATTGAAGCATAGTTAGGGCAGCACATTTCTATGTCCAAAACCATAATTTAATTATATTAAGCTTCATTTTATTACTAAAATTTGTATATATTAAAATTTGGATATTTTTCAACATAATTTAATGTTGATTTAAATCAATTTGCAAAACACTTTACATGTAGGACTGAAAATATTTTACAATCAGGGCTTAGCAAAATCCATATATTTCATGTTTCTGCAATCTATCCAAATCTGTTTATACAAGGAAAATGTTTTTTCCATTCTTTCATCTGAGGTAGGAATGAATATAATGCGCTACACAGATTTTGGAAAGCTGAAAGAAGCAGCATTTAATAAGAGAACTAGGTATTTCCTGAAACATGCACATTCCTGCTACTGAATCTCTCAGTATACAAAATTCTTCATACAGACAAACCATATACAGCTTTTGTTTAGTTTAAACCCTTCCAGAATGTTTCCAGTTTCCTGAAATATTAAAAAAAATCCAGAGAATATGGTCTAAATCAAGTTAAAGTGGTATTATTATGTTTTTCAACATTCAAAAAGTGTAATCAGGTATTTGGAAGCTAATGCATGCCATGAAGTGAAATCCCTTTTCCTTTTATCTGGATGTGCTATCAGACGAAATCTCCCTCTAACGAGTTCAATGCAAATGAATGTTATCAATTTCTTTTGCTGTTTGCCCTCCAATAATTGTGTTATGTTGTAAAGCCTTCATCATGTTCAAACAAATGAAAATTGCAAATAGCCAATCCTCACTGAAGGTACAAAGCAGCTTCCAGGAGCTGCAAAATCCTTCCAGACTCAGAAGACAAGAATTATGGCTGTTATACAGTAAGCAATTTAACAATTACAGTTTAATTGTTTCACCTGTTATCCTTTGGAAAGGCTTTGACCACCCAATATCACATACCCAGCAGCTCTTTCCTATCCTTTCCTACCCTGCTGGATCTTCCCCCTGGCTCTCTTACGAGAGCTCAGGTGTGCAAACAATCGAGTTACAAACAGGTATAACCCTGAGATGAGCCCCTGGGACACACCCACCCCAATGTCTCCTGGACTAGCAAAAGGAAAATCTCTTCTTCAGAGAGCTCCCTTGATTTGCTGATGAGATGGATCATTGCAGGCTGCATCCTTCTCCATGCAGGCATGGAACTCATCCAGCACATCACAAGTGACATGTAGGCTCCAGTTAGATCTCATTCAGTCAGTCTGTGCTGCACCTGTGGGAAAAGGGACCAATACACTCTACATGGGCTGCAACGTATTGCTGACATAAATGTGAAATAGAAAGATACAATCACCTTTGAATAGCAACTGGAAGTATTGTCCTGGTTGCACTTGTTTTATGTTAACAGGGTCTGCTTCACCAGTACTCTTTAAATTTGCCTTTTGGTGGTTGAAGTTATTACAGCTTTTAAATGGAATTTAGCATCCTTGAGTTTTCAGATTGCTGCATAAATGCATGCAAGGCTTGGTTTTAAATGACAAAATATTTTAGGGAAATGAAACAGACTTTAGCAAAGATAGCTCAGACTCAGTTTTTTCAGTCCCTCTGAAAGAATGAAGTCATAATGCAGTTTTTGCTTGTTCCCGGACCTTTGCCCAGCTGTCTGACTTCTTATGTCTTCAGTTTGTACTTCTGTCAGAGTTTTCAGTCTTGGTTCTCCTCTGAAAGTCTAAACTGTTGACGTCTGTTCCATCCCAGGGTTCTGAAGCTGTTCCTCTGCAGTATTTTAAAAACCAACATGCAGCACAGCTGGGTTCAGCAAACCCCATGGTGAAGCTCCTTGTGGGTTGGGGTTGCTCTGTTAGCAGACTTGTAAGCCTGAGTTAAAATTTCCAAGTAATTCTGCATTAAGCCTTATTCTCCAAAACTTGATGGGGCTATAGTGACCGGTGCTGTGTAACAGTCTTAATACCAAGTGTTATTTGTGATCAGACACAGCAGGAGCCACAGGCTGGCACTGGTTGCTCACAGGGGCACTGGGTAGCCTGTTGTCATTGTACATTCCTGTGCATGCAAACCCAGAAACCATGAGTCCAATTTTAGATGCCAAAGTGTAACAAAAATTGTGTAACATCCACTATTTTTATTCCAGAAGTGTGGTTCAGGGGAGAACATAAAAGCAGAGGGTTTGAAGGTGTTATCTTTCTGGTTTTAGCTTTGTGGTTAGTTTTGCTAAATGATGATGCTCCTTCAGGCTGGGTTTTATATCTGTTTAGTCAGCAACTGTGGCTCAGGGCTTCCAAATGATTGAGTAGGGGTTTGCAGTAGCTGAATGAAATAAGGGACAGCCCCTTGAAAGAAAGTGGTCATCCTTAGTGTCACAAACATAGTAATCAGCTGCTGTAGCTAAAGCCTGAGAAATTCTGCAGACTGAAGATAGGAAATTGTAACTGTGCATTGCTTAGGGGTTTGAATTATGCAATCCCAGAAAATGATGCAGTTCAATGTGGTGCATGCAGCTGCTTCCCATATACCTTCTGCCTGCATTGCTTTGCTTCAGCAGCATATTTTCAATAAGTATTATCTCTTAATCTTACATTTTTCCTTTCCCACTGGATAGTTCATGTAATTAATGCATCTTTAGTGTTTGGTGACAGTTGAAACTGGGATTCATTCAGCCAAGAGGACTATTGGAAAGTAGAGAGATCATTATGGATTCTCCACTGTCTGCTGCACAGGTTGGAGAAGATCCCCAGGAACTCAGTGTAAGATTGATGTGGGCTGAGGGATCCTGCCCAGCTGTGCAGACAGAGCCATTGTGGGCATGTCTTCACCTGTTTCAGGGAAAAGTTCTTTCTCCTAGGACATTGAACATCACACATGGTTGCCTGGGTACCTGTTTATTGCTTTCTACAGAGGAGAAAGCTGAAGGGAGCTTGGGAACTTCCACAAGAAGCAAGTAACCTGCAGTAGTTCTCCCAGCTCAGCTACTCTCCTACTCTCAGCTACAGCTGAGAGCTCTGACAGAATCACCATGCCCTCCACTGTGCCTTCAGAAACAATGTGTGGTACATTTACTGCCTTGGGTGACCTGATACCTCTTGGGGACCCATGTTTTCAAGCTTATCTTGGTAAGCACTAGAACTAGATACTTTATGAAGAAATTAAAATGGAAATTTTCATTTGACTTCAAGTGTTGAAGCTCTTCAGTGGAAAACCAAAAAGCACAAGGCTTATGATAAAATCACAGTTCTTAGAAGTAGCATGCTCTAAAACTTTTACTTAAATTCCACCTACACACTACAGAAGTGCTAAAAAATGCATCAGATCCTCACGGATCTGTAGTCCTTGCTCCTTCATCATCAACTCATCTGACTTGCACCCTGTAGCTAAATTTAATAACAGTCCTTCATGTTCCATCATGGAACTGCACTGTTGTTTGCTTTTTGTTGATGTAAATCTTATTTATTATAACACAGAGAAATGCTGAAAGGGTTGTTTGCTCAGCAGGTTTCTCTTGGTGCTACAAGCTGAATCATTGTGTGCTGTATTGGCAAAATCTTTTCTGAAGGCCAGAGTTGGGATGGTTTATTTAATGTGAAGAACTATCCAAGTACATGGTCTTGGTGCTTTCTAGAATTGGTGTTCTTCCTGGCTTTTATCTAACTATATTAGTTGGATATTTGGCAATTAAGATACTTCTTATGTGAACCATAGAAAGTACTGGAGTGCTGGAGCAGAGTTGAATGGGGTCTTTAAGTGGGATCTGAGTACATTGTTTTTATGATCTATGTCTCTATCATGTGTGGAGAATGCCAGTTCATAAGACTTCCACTTCTTTACCTTCCAGAGCTTCTAATATGTTTTTCTTTAGGATGTAGAATTTAGCAAGGAACTTGAGATAAAAATCTGGCAGCCAGTTATACTCTACTGAGAACTCCTTTCAATATTCCTTTCCTCCATCAGACTCTCCTAATCTGCAAATGTCCCAGTTCTGCCACGTTCACTGCCTACCTGTGAACTTGACTAGTCTTTGGGCTGCCAGAACGAAGCCTGGGTGAGACTACAGAAAGGAAATCTCTTGCTTGGCCAGAAGAGAGCAACAGTGGCAGATATGAGAGTCAGGATCTTTTTTAGGATTAACTGCAGCTGGGCTCACATTCCATACACACAGAACATGTTAAGCATTTGAAGCAAAGAATGCACTGTGCTTCTCAAGTCCTCTCTGTGACACTGCACATAGGAAAAAGTGAGATGGCCTTTCTCAAAATTGGAAACCTTCAGCATTCCCATTTTTATAATGTTTAATAAGAATGGAATTGTGGTGCAGTGTGAGTAATTAATATACAGAGTCTCTTAAGTCAGTATAACGCTTAAAGAAATGGAGCTTGTGGTAGTGTGTACTGGCATCCTTCTGTTGCACTGGAGGAATAGAGGGAATTTTATAGGATTGACAATACAGTAATTTCCTCTTTTTTCCTTTTTTAACTCAGACTTTTTTGGCTGTCTGATTTTCAGCCAGGATCACAAGCTGGAAGTAATATGTACTTAGTTATTATTAAATTGTAATTCCTTGTTTCCTTCCACTAATAATCTCTTTCAGAAATTCTGAATCCCTCTTTCCCAGAATTTTATGAATTCCATGACTTTCACCCAAAGTCTTAAAGGATCACTGTAGCAGAAGTGACATGTATTAACAGACTTGAACATCAGAACCAAACCAAATGTGGAATGAGACAGAAAGCCTCCATCATCTCTCACTTTGGAGGAGGCAGGGGCTGTTTGCCTTCCATTCCCTCCAACATTGTTCAAGGTGTATGACTTGTAACTGCACTTACACTATGCTATTCTCCCCAAAATTTGTATGATCTTTTTCCAAGTGAGGACATGGTGCTCTGGCCACCCACCAGCATCCTCTACCCATGTTCCCTAGATTCCTCCCCTTACCTCTTCTCTCATGCTTAGTTCCCTAACAGAGATCCTCTTGCTGAGCTTTATCCAGCAGCAGAACTCCCTTGCCAGCCCACAAGTTCCCACCTCTTATTAAAGTTCATTCCTTTATTGACCCTCCAGGTCACAGGAGCCCTCTTTTCCTCAGCCACACACTTGCTTCTCTCCCTCTGTGCTCCTAGGTAGCTCCATTTCTTCCAAGCCCCAGGTGTTGCATTCAAATTAGAGTACATTTCTGTGTGGATTATATTTTGGAAAGTAGCTGTTTCTCCCAGCTGTGATTCCTGTCTATGATCCCATTTTTGTGAAATGCTCCTGAAACTTCCTAGCACAAGACTTGATCTAAAAATAAGGCAGGTTTGCTAACAAAATGAAATTGAAACACAGCCAGATTGCTAAAAAATGCTTTAAAAATAATTTACCAGGAATTTCTTAGATCTTAGGTTCAATTCTTTGGTGGAATACAAAAAGCTTTTCTACATGAGAGCCAAACGTCAATTTAAAAATGCTACCTAGACTTCCTAGCTAACAGACAGTCTTGAAGACAACTTTTTTCCCAAACCTCAAAACATACTTTTTTTTTCAAATCTAAAAGAAGAGAAGAGTTCCTGCCAGCCTTTCTCACCACAGTAGAATTGACCTGATTTATTGCTTCCATTTAAGCTGGTGGGTATTTGAAAGAATTTTGTAACTTTGAAAACTTATTGCCTGTTACTGAAATGCCTGTGTGTTTAAATACCTGTCTTAAGGTCCTCTAGTTCTAGAAAAGATTGGCCTCAAGCAATATAACCAGATGATCAGTTTCCTAGTTCCTCCTTGTGCCTTGGCTCAGGAAAGGAAAACACTTCCTCTTCCTTCTGAGGGCCCCAGACTTCCTGTGCCATCTATTTATACAATTGTTTTAATGAACCCCAAGTTAACCAGTTCCTCTCCTAGTTTAGCATAGGCTTTACATCACTTTACTTCATGTCTTTATACTCCACTTGCAACTTCTCTTAAAGCCATGTTCAGACCTGCTCCTCACTAAACCTGTGTTTGGAGTGTCTTTGGCAAGGAGTTTTCTTGGCCAGAAGGCTTTACTTGAATACACAAGATACAAAGGGAGACCAGATTATCATAGCCATACAAAAACCTGTTGAAAAGTTCAGGTGGTTGAATTTGGAAAGGGGATCACAAGATTTAACCAAAGTCTAGTGATTAAAGGTGTTAGTTGTACCTGTCCTCATGAAATGAAAAGCCTAGAAGCCAGTTCAGCAGGAAAACAAGAGCAAGTTGTAGCTAGTTGTGTTCAGCCATTGTACTGTGAGCATACAGAGGACTGGAGGAAAGTGAAAACTGGAAGGACATGCAGAACTGGGGGCAGGCTCTGGGGGACAGGAGACACCAAGACGTCCTCTGGCAAAGAATGTTCACAGCTGAAAGGGCTGGAGTCAGAAGTGGAAGGTCTGAAAGTTGTGGTTTGGGATGCAGTTGAAATGGCAGGGCTGGTAGTGAAAAGCATGGTCATGTTCAGCTTTACCCAAAGGGTTCTGGATCTGGATAAAGGAAGCTGGAAGAATTGCAGAGGGCTTCCCGTAGTCACAGAGTTCAGAGTGGCTGGAGGCCTTGCAGGTGTCTGAGCCCAGTGTTGCCCTGGTTTTGGGCTGAGGCAGGATCAGCTGGCACTTGCCAGCTGGCTGTGAGGAGTGCCTGTGTGCTTGGCACTGCTGTCCCTTGGGGCCTTGCAGCACCTCTGGTTGCCATCTTCGTTAGAAGAGAATTTAAAACTTTTAAGACTGCTGCTGTGACATCTCCAGGCTGTCCCTTTGCCAGACATACAAGTCCCTTTCTTCTGAGCTTTCTGTGTGAAACCTATTTTCCAGCTCTTCAGTCTTCCTTGGAAATTTTCATTGGGACTTTCTATGGTACTTTATATGTTCTATAAAAATTGGTGTCCCATGCTGGTCACAGCAATCCAGCTAAAGCCTTATGGAACTAAGTACAGCAGAAGAATTTCTTCTTGCATCTTGTACGACACTCATTAATAGATCTTGGAGAGACTTCTGCTTTGGATGTAGCTTCCCACTATAAAATTGCTGCTCAGTCTCTGATTCACTGTTCTCCAGATTCCCGTGTGCAACTCTGCTGACTCGTGGGCTGTTCCCTAAATTGCATATGTTCACTAGGTGTTTCCTTTCCATATGTTGTGGCTGCCATCAGCACAAAGCCGAGGTACCAGCAGGGATGATGGAAGAATCCCCATGGAAGGAGAGCCTGCCCTCCACACTCTCTGGTGTCCCATGAGCCCCGTGAGCACATTTCTGGGGATGTGGTGTGTTGCCATGGAGATGACACTTGCCATCCATGTTCATAATGACTTGAAACAATTCACTGTGCAATTAAAACAAGATCTATCCTGTGATAATCCTGAGGAAACAGTTACTGACTGAATGCAGGCAGGGGGGCGGGAAGTGGATTTCATTGTTGTCTCTGCTGGGGTGGCTCCAGCTTACTCTACGCTGCCCCGTTTGTTCACTGTGCCCTGTTTTGCCTCTGCTTCCTGTCTCAAAATCCAGAACAAGCCTGTGTAAAGTTTAGGCTGCATTTTGCCTTGCTCCTGTTATCCAGTGCAGTTGTCTGGAGGATGTTTATTAATAGTTTACCATCAATCCAGTTTTTGGTAATGTTTTCCACAATCATCTACAACCTGACTCAATACCAGTACTTCATTATCCACCACCACTTCTCCTTCCCCACCTATAAACCTTTGCCACAAGTTCGACTGGGAAGAAAGCAGGTGTCCTAGCAAATTTCCCTGATTTAGGCTGCTTTCCTCACTTGCTGGCAGAGACTAACCTGGGGGTCATCTGGCAACCTGTGTACTCACAGCAACGTTACTGAACCAGACTTTATATGTTCAACTGATGGTGCTCAGGCATCATCCCTGCAGTCCCAGGCAGCGCTGGCTGGAAACACACCCCAGCTCAGCCGTGGTCCTATTGCTCTGTGACTGGAAGCAAAAGGATGAGCTGTTGGATTTGGAGGGGCTCACGCAGCACAGGCAGTATCTGAGTACCTTGCACTTGTGTCCCAAACAACGTGACTGTTGTCTGTCATGCAGGCTTTGCTCTCATCCCCTCCCCAAGGCGAGAAGCAAGTGCAACAACTTGCTTTTACTGTTCTCTCTCCTGTTTCAAGCAATGTACAGTGTTTGCTGTGCCTCTGTGCAGAGGGAGGCAGCACAAATCTCTCCTGTGGGGAGTGGGGATGTTTTGGGGGTGTTTGAACTGGGAGGAGCTCGTTTCATAGTGCAGGCAAAGGGCAGAGAGGGCTGCTGGGCATGGCTGTGTGTTGGAGGCATGCAGCCCTTCCCACACACTTCCTCTGTTGAGGTCCTTGCAAATAATAACAATTACAATACAAAGGAAAATGAATGAGAATAATCCAGTGATTTTGCTTTCAAAATTTTGTGATAGCTGAGCTGATGTGTAGCAAGGTAGTGCCACTACCTTTTGTGGTGTGGGGAAGGACCCTCAAGCTCCCCCACTTGAGTGTGTGCTGAGCAGGTTTGAGGCTGCCCATCCTTCCCTCTGTGCTTGGCCATGGCTGGTTGGAGCTCCCAACCCTGCTGGTTCCTCATTTTTTAATTTCAGCTCTCACTATCTCTGTGCAGCTGCTCAGGCCACATGTTCAGTTCTTTGCTGAATTCTCTCCTAAAATATGACATGCTGTCCTTTATTTTACTGTGTGCCGTGGGGAGTTAGTCCTTTTTCTCCTGACTGGAGTTGGGGAAGGTGGGCTGTCTGAGGACCTGGCACTGCTGGGATGGAGGCTGCCTCTCTTTAGGAATGAGCATCTGGATTCAGATGCATGCAAAGCCCAGCTCCTTGACACAGCCACAAATTCCAGTTATCCTTGAGGGAGGAGAAGAGGGGCTTCATCAAGAAAGGTGCCTGTGCACAATGGGCCAAGTTAACAGAGTAGAAGGGGTGCATAACAGCAGAGCCTCTCTGCTCATGTGTGCACCCAGCCAGGCTGCACGAGAGCTAGGGCTGATGGCCATGGGGGGATTTTGAGCTGGAACACAGCTTCAGACTGTGCAGTGAGTTAGAGGAAGAGGGCCCCTTGCAAAACACTCCTTCTGCTTACCACAGAGACTGGGACAGTTTCAGAGACTGACCTACCCCTGGCAGCAAAAAGTGCTAATTCAGCCTTACCAGCCACTTCTGTCAAGACTCTGTTTGGCCTTAAAAGAGCTGTTAATGGCAGTCTGTCTTCCTGCAGGCACCCTGGGAGAGCAGGAGCTGAGGGGCAGAAGAAGGCTAAGAAAATGTTTGGGCACTGAAGGTGGCAGGGATGCTGTGCAGGGACAGGACAGGGGCCTTCAGACACAGTCAGGGGTGATCTAGGGAAAGCAGGCAGGGGATGAAGTAGAAAAGAAAAGTGAAGGAGGAGTTTGGAAAGAGGAGGAGTGGAGTAAGCTGCAGTAATTGTAGAAGTGGGAGAGCATCGACAGCAAAGTTTTCCTCCTACGGGGATTCACATGGCAAACCCTGACCCTGTTTGTCCTTGGTGTTTTTTAGGGTCTCTGTGTGTGCTCTGATGGGGCTGATGCCTTTTCCCAAGTGCCCTTTCAGGTAGCTTAGGGCAAAGCAAGACACCCCAAACCTTGTGCTCCAGCCCATCTATGGGGGCTGCAGGTGGGCAGAAGGTAACCCAGGCAGGGTTATCAGAGGGTGAAGTGTGGGTAACACTGACACGGGCAGGGCACAGAGGCTGAGCATGCTGCTACTCTGCCACTGGAGTTGCTAAATGTGCCTTCTGGGCTGCTGGGGGGTGCTGGTCAATGAATACTCACAAAAATGGGAATCTCACTGCGGAAGAAGGAGATGGGAGATGAACAGAGAAGCATGGAAGACCAGCTGAACTATTCCAGGTCTGTTCCAATGCAGTACTGTGACTTCAGGATCCTTTCATACAATGGATTACAGCTGTTTTTCCTTGATGGTTTTCCCTGATTCCCAACCTTCACACTTGGCACCAAGAAGCAGAAGAGCCTGGGAAGACCCAGGTGTAAATGAGAAGTTATGCTGAATGTGCAGAGCCTGTGCTGCTCTAGCAGAGCAGGATGTGGCCTGCACTGGGTAGAATCATGAGAGGTTTTAGCCAGTGATGTGTTTCAACATCTCTGGCCTCACAAAAATATAATCCAGTGTTTGCCCAAACATTGCCTCCATGCTGAATATGATGTCTTCCAGTGCATGAGAATAATAAATCTTGTTAAATGCAGGAGCAGTTATATGGAAGATAGAAAAGGAGGCTGTACAGGCAGAGCTCTAGAAACATCACCCATGTTTGCTGTGAAAATGTGCCTTGCTGAGCTTTTAAAGACATGAAGGTGTAGCTAAAAATGAAAGGGTTTTTTTTAATGGCAGGCCTGAGGGCACTGATGACTTCAAATGCAGTTCATTATTGAAAGCACTGTCCTAATTTCTGGCCTGAGATCTTACTCTTTAGGAAAAGTTGAAAAGAAATCTTGTTGCTGCTAGGACTCAGTGAAGACATTTTCCTGTGTTCTGCTCTGGTTTTTGCTCATATCTTGCCTATTTAATTTCTTGGATTTTCTACATTTGCCTTTCAAACAAAAAAAAGTTCACAGAGAATAAGAAACTGAGCAAAGATGAATGGCAAGTAAATAAGCTTGTTCAAACATGTACTGAAACTTTGTGTGTGTTACTTTTTACAGGCAATCATTGCAATCCCAAAATAAATTTAAATACCTTGCCTGTTAGTCAGAGGCAGAATATAACAAGTTATGTCAAATTGGAGGCACAGCTTTAATTCCTTACTAATTAACCATGTTTCCTATGCAAAATCTAGTTTTATGCATGTGAAACAGTGCCAGTCAAGCCTCCTATATGGGTGATCAGTTCTTCCTTCAGAATGCCCAGTTGTGAACAATTCCCAGTGTTGCTCTTCTAAGTCAAGAACAACAGTCTTGTGGGGATGGAAAACAACTGCTCTCCACCATTCTGCCCCCACTTCTTGATCTTTTATGGCAGTTGTGGACAGGGCCTTCTTGGGTTGGTTTCTAGGGGAAAACCTTTTGTCCAGAAGAAGCACTCTGCCAAGAAGAGGGTTCCCCAAGGAGAGGGATCAGAGCTTTGAGTGTGTTGCTGTAGCCTTGGGATTGGATAGCATTTTGGGAGGTGATGCAGGGTCCTTTCCCTTGGTCAGAAGGTCTGTGCTAAACCATGGGAGACTCTGTCTGTCTTTTGGTAGGGTCTGTGGCTGAAGCAATGGGGCAGAGCTGCTGGGATAGCAGCTGTTCCTGCTGGCAGAGTCACTGTTTGTGCCAGTGTGTGGGATATAATTACACTGAAGCTTTTGCTCTGAACACCTCCAAAACCTTATGCCCGTGTCTGGCCTCTGTGGGTAACCATTTGCTGAGATTAGTGGCCAGGGTGTGCTCGAGGTGGGTTTGGTCACAGAATTCAGCTGGCACACACAGTGTCGTGCTATGCGGTTTGCAGCCCTGGCTGCTCTCTGAACCTCTGTCCCAGCATTTCGGTGTGGGGCCGTACCTTGTTTCATTTGAACCCAGTTCTGAGCCTTTGAATCCTGGAAGGGATGCTAATGTCTGGATTTAGCCATGTTTACCTTGCAATTTCACAGAAAAATTCTTCCTGGATACCACAAAATATAACACAGTCACGGGGCTTTGTGATCAGTAAAAGAGAGAATATAAAGATTAATTCAGGAGAATTATTTGTTTTTAAAATCTTCCTTTGCTGTGAAGCCAATCACCCTGAACCCAGTGAGAGAGCTCTTCTATTTGGCTTCAGTAAGTCTTTGAGGTTGGCATCTGTGCTGACTCTGGCTGGAACATGTGAGCTTATCTGTTTCTGTTTGTTCTGCACAGAGCCTGTGGTCAGACGTGCAGCAAGAGCAGGGCAGGTTCTCTTCTAGGCAGCAGCAGTGGCTTTTTCCTCTATGACTTTGTTTTTCTTTCTGCAAGGGGCAATGTTTGTGTGGTAGGAAATCCCATGCCATGACTGCATCTGTGTTTTGTTTTAGGCATCAGAGGGCGTCCCTGTGAAGTATTTTCAGAACCTGGAGGAACTGATAGAGTATTACAAGAAGGAGAACATGGGTCTGGTATGGCACCTCAAATATCCAGTGCCACGGGAAGAGGAGGAGGCTGCTGATGAGCTGGAGGAGGACACTGGTAAGAAACCCATGATGTGACTTGGTGATGCAGGCCCTTGACTCATACCTCTTGACTGGAGATATGCAGTGCAGGCAGGAGATTGGAACATATGCCATAAAATAGAGCAGAGCATAGCACAGAGAGGCCTGAGCTGGCAAGGCTGTGTGGCAGTGAACCCTCATGTCTCCTGTGGTATGGCACCTGGATCATCAGTTTAGCTCACCTGAGGGAATACACTGAGACCTTCTGTGGGTTCCTAACATGCACTGGTCTCAGATCATTCCTCAGATTTTTCCTGGATGTGTCACAGTTCTTCCATAGGAAGGTCATGTCCACAGAGGCATTCTTCCTGTCCTGTCTGATGTCTATCTGGAAATGATGAGCACTGTAATCAAATTTGTCTGAAGGACACAGTCCCTGGGACAGACAGACAGGCCCTGTGAACTGGGGCAGATTGATGTGCCTGTGCACCCCACTGTCTGTGTAACCCTTTGATGGAACTCACTGTATATCTAACAGGAGCTGGAAGATTTTGGTATGCAATTTTCTGGAAGAAATAGAACAAAATTTTGCAAAGCTGCTTAGGAAAGATATTCCTGGATTTTGGCCAGTTATACTGAGTCTTCAGCTCCCAGAGCCAGGGAGAGAACTGCAGCAAAAATAATACAGAGAGAGGCAAGCAGCAGGGAATGAAGTTCTAGCCAAGACTAAGAGCCTTCAGATGAAGACAGATTAGCACTGGGTCTGGGCTGCTCATATTTAGAATTTAGTTTTGTTAAGACAGTTTGTGCCATCACGATGGAGGCGTGTAGGGCCTACAGATGTCTGGTCATCTTAGATGTGAAACTGCAGAGGTGGAAGATAAGCACCCTACAGATTAACCACCCATGGCTCAGTGCTGTGGTGGCTCTGAATCACAGCACTGGCCCAGAAGCAGCGTGTCAGTCCTGGGGGTCTTTTTGTAATGCAAATTCCACCATTAGGAAATAACCAAACAAAACCTCACAACTCAACCAGCCATAGTACACCATGTGTAACAAAGTGCTGGAGCAATTGGTATGAAAAGATAGGTAACCATAGTTGGGATCAGTGGAGATGAACCCACTCTTCTCCCAGGAGAGAGAGATATGCTGAGCAGAAGGATGACACAGCAGGAAAATCCTTTTTCCTTCCTACTCAATGCCCACAAGACAAGGCAGGATATTCACCCTCTATGCACTGGGTCATTGGGTCTCTTTTCTCCATCTCTGTTTGCTTACTTTAGCTGTTCACTTCTTTCCATTAACAGCTTCTGGTGCTCCTTCCATCATGTCCCTCCATCCATTCTGCCTCAGTAGCAAATCCCCATGATAATAGGAATGATATGGGTGAGGTACAGCTATGTTCTCTAAGCATCAGCTTAACTAATTAACCTCCTGCAGCTGCTCTGCAGATGGGAGAGTCAAAACTGGCTGGGGTGGAGTTCACTGCAGGCAGAGGCAGAGGCATGTGCTGCCTGTAGGTGAGATCCAAGCCTGACACTTCATCCCACTGCTCTCACACTACTGCCATCCCTAGAAACACAGTGGGACCAGTGCTGAGCCCTAAGCTTCCCAGCTCTGACATCCCTCCACAGACCCACCAGAAAAGATGGCTTCTGCAAACACTGCCCCTTCAGGGTGGGCTCTGCCCTGCCTGGAGTGAGGGACAAGAGGTCCAATTTCCAAGCTGGAGTGAATGTGCCTTTTCTTTCCTTCTTGCTAGACGTGGTACCCACACCTCCCGTCCTGCCCCCACGCAACATCCTCATGGCAGCAGGGAGCAGTGAGACAAAGGAGGTCTCCTCTCTCCCTGAAAACTCCCGGGTGGCAGATGTGAACAAACTGTCCCTTTCTGAGACACTGCTCCAGAGACTGCAGTACCAGGACACAAGCAGGTAAGGAAGGGTAAGCAACAGGACTGCTGAACCAGCCTCCAGCCCAGTTCTGTGCTTGCTGGGCCTCTGTGTTTGGGACAGCTGAGGACCTCTTTGATTCAGTAAAATTACTCCTCATTTATACTACCAAATAAAGAACAGAATCAGATCAACAGTGCATTTACTGCTCTTTACAGTCCAGCTGTTGTCTAGAAAAAATGCATTTCTGAATTATTAAAATCACCCATATACTTTCTCCACTGAGGTATAGTTTTCTAATATGAAGGATGAGTAATATCTGAGAGAACTTGGTTTATTAGCCATGTGCCTAAACAGTGGGAATTTGAGAAAAGTAAAAAGGTTGTTTGATATTTGGGAGTAGAGAGAAGAGCTGGCTTTTGACCTGTCTGTTTCCTTCACAGTGTTTCTGATGAGCATCTTAAACTCATCCAGGATTACCTAAGAGTTCACATCATCAGTGACTTTGAGATCGTGCAGACTGGCTCAAGCAATCTTCCTCAACTGAAGAAATTACTTACAGCCCTTTGCAAAGGACTCTTCAGGTAACTTAGAAGCTGGTTTTCAGAGTGTAATGCCATACCACTGTAGTCTAACAAAGGTCCCACGTGCATGCAATCAGAACCCTCATTTCTGGCATAGGAAATTGGCTTGCCCTCAAAAGCAGTATATTTAGATCTCGTGACCCGTGATTCTGGTCCAAAGATATGAAATCTATATAGCAGAGACAGCTCTGACAATCAAGTTTCCTTGTAGGTGGTTTCAGACAGCAGAGTATTATATTTTATGCTTTGTTTAGAAAGAAACAAAACAAAAAATGCACTAACCGATTAACTGCATGATTTGGTAATGCATAAATGACACCCACAGGATTGTCAAGCACAAGCCGTTTATGGAAACAAGCACAAATTAGTGTATAACTAGATTTTAAACACTGATTTTCCTTCCCACTAATGCACTGTGAACTTGGAGTGATTCCACTGATGTTGGTGAAGGCCAGCTCAAATGAAAAAAGGAACAAGCCTACACTCTAGACTCTACAAATTTTACCTTTCCTGTTCATATACCTTCCATGTCACAAATAGAAAATTTCTGACAGGGAGCTAGAATATCGCAGGGCTCTCTCCTTCTCTGGTGGAAGGATGTTATTTCCCTCTTGCTGATTCTAAGCAAAGGGACCAGCCCACACTTGTGCAGAGCTCTTGGAGCACTCTGTAGCAGAGGACACATATTTCCAGACTTCTCTCTGTGGCTTGCTATACCCTTTTCTCTAGTGTAAGCAGAGGTGAGGCTGGTTGTGCTGCTGGCCTGATCCTGTTCTCCTAGAAGCCAGCTGCCCACAGACAAACTCCTGTGAGGACTGAGGACAGATTGTGCCAAGAGCTGCCCTTCTGCACCCTGTCTGAGCGTTTTGCATCTCTACACACATGGGAGTGGAGACCTAGGTGGCCAGCTAAGAATAAACCTGAACAATGGAAACTCAAATCGAATGAAATCACAAGTGAGAGTCTTGTGTTACTAAAATACCTCTGGTGCTGTTGTTGTAATGACGCTTGGCTTCTCCTATTTCCAACTTCTTATTCTACTTCAGCTTATCTGTGTTTCACTACTCTATTCCTCATAAATGCACATGGAGAGATGAAAGAAAGGAGATGCAACAAGGCTGTAATTCCCTCAACTGCCAGGAGATCTTTATAACATTTCCAGATTTTCTGTAGGATTTTTGGTGACTGGACATTGCAAAGTGGCATCCTAGAGCAGAGCTGGGCGAGTTCTGCCGCTGGTAGAAGCCTGCTGAGTATAGGGACACATCTTGGTTTGAAAGACAGGTGTGTGCCAAGGAAGGTGGGAACCTCCCTTAGAATGGAAAATATGATCCCCTTCCCTCTAAATGATTTAACTTTGAAATTAAGGGCTCTCAGGTAAAGATATGGGAAAAAGAATAACAGTTCTTTACTAGCATATATATATATATATATGTATGTATAAAACAAGACAAATTAAGAACAACAACAGCAGCAACAACAAACAAAACCAGAGACCAGTCCCAGCCCTCTCTTGGCTGCTGAGCCCTTTCCCATTGGTGCAGTTCCGGGCACAGCCACCTGGGGTGCTGCTGGCTCCCAGCTGGGCAGGGCACTGCCGTGATTCCTCCACAGCTGCAGGGGGCGCTGTGGCGCGGGCTTGGGGCCGTTCTGCACGTGGGTGATGGCGGGACAGAGGGAAAAGGGGCTTCCTTTGCAAAACCACAGGGGCAGCCGGTCTTGTGCTGTCAGGATAGTGAAATGGCCACAGCTGGGATGTGGAAAACAAAGTGTAGCAAAAACTCTGGGTGTTTGGTTACAGTGTAGCAAGAAGCCCAGAAGGAGCAGCAGAGAACAGTGAGGCTGGGCAGGGAATTGCTCCCATGTACAGCTCCCATGTACAGGTGTGCCATGGCTGATGCCCGGCCTGGGATGCGCACAATGAGCGGCCCTTCTGAGGGGGGGCGGGCAGGGCTGGCAAACTCCTGACACAGCATGCACTGGCTTTGGGCTTCCCAGCAAGCAAAGGGGCAGAGAAGTGGGCCAGTTAACTCCAGTCACAGAGCCAAAGGAAAATAAGAAAATATGGGTAAAAAAATCACCAGGCAACAGTATTTCTAGTCAGAGACACCGTCCTGTGCTGCATGGCCCTGGAGATGACCGCTCCGCCAGAAGGAAGCAGGCCCCCTTGCCCCAAGGGATCCTTGGGCTGGCTCTCACCCATCACGGTACTCCCGGAGCTGGGGGAAGGACAGTGACCACCCTGGACACAATACAAAAAATGGATATGGGGTAAAAACCATCCCCAAGACAGGACACTGCACCACCACAACTCCAGTAAAGGACAAGGGCCTGCCCTCTCCTGGTGACTGCACATAGCTATGGCAATGCATGCCCTCATGCAGTTCTTCCCCAGCATTTGCTCCCTATACCTGTATTATTTTGGTTTGTTGAAACTGCCTTCTCAATTTCTTCATGATGGTCCAGAACTGCAGGCTGTGGCTGCTTTCAGTCCCTGCCAAGTCTCACTGAGGGACCTCTCCCTCTCTGTTCACATGGATCTCTACCATCCAACCAGACTACTTGCATACCTTTAGCTGGCTGATGATCAGATGCTTGGGTATGCTACTGTTTTATTCTTAATCTCTGAGGCTGTCTAGGGATTAAGATTACTTCAGTCAGGAATATTAATCCACAAACACCAGAGGTTTATGTCCAAAATGGAGACAAAGGAGTCCTGTTACTTTATTCGAATAAAGGGAGAGGGCATGGGGCATTCCCCTGGGGTCTCTCAAATTGTTAGAGGACATAGCCTCCTTTTTATCCTAATTTCCTTCTCTCTTCCCCATTGGCTGAGGTACTTGCAAGGTACAGACTTCCCAAGTCCCTTAATTCAGACCCCCTTCTAATATATACCCTCCCCTTTTCTTTTTCTTGTGTCAGTCAGTGGAATTCCTATGGAATTCATGGTTCCTCCTACTACTTCTTTCATCTCTCGGTATCTACCTTTATTTATCAGCAGACCCACAGTTTGTTTCTAAAGACAAATCCCTCTCATTCCTTTCATCAATCAGTGGAATTCTTCCCATTGTTTCTTTTATCTCTCAGTATCTAGTTTTATTTATCAGCAGGCCCACAGTTTGTTTGTAAAGACAAATCCCTCTCATTCCTTTCACTTCTCTTATGTAACTTTTGAACTCAAATTTTGTCAGTGGCATTCCCTAAATTTAGTTTTTATTTCCCTGAGCTTCCTTCAGCTGTGCAGGGAATTCCAGCTGAAAGTACAGATTATTCCCAGGCTGCTTCTTGGTCTCTTCTTTTAATGTCCAATTCCATTATTTTCACACTGTTTGAGAATAGGTTAAAAAACCAAACAAAACCCGCAGAGCTGTTAATCAGCACAGCAGAACTCTTGCAGTGCAGCTGAAGCTCCTCTGAATTTCCTGGCGGTGCTGAGGGTTATGAGTGTGCAGCACAGACTCGTTGTGGCTGGACTGGCCCTGCTGCTGGGGAGCCACAGAGACGTGTATGGTCTGTGCTGCTCCCCACCTCACAGAGCTCAGCTGTGCCATCTCTGAGGGTCAGGCTCAGACTCGCTGCAGTCACTGCGAGAAAGGAGCATCTGGCTCCCTTTGCTGCCTCAGGCCTGTGCTGTGACCCCGGGCTGTGGGTGGGTGCTGACTGCCGAGGGCAGCAAGGCAGAGGGACAGTACTGGAGCTGCTCAGGGCTCAGGAGAAGGAAAGAGTTTATAGTGAGCAGTGGGGCTGGGAGAGGAACTGGACCAACTGTCTGTGAGCAGTCTGTGCCTTTGGCAGCTCAGGTATTGCCCATGGACAGGAGCAGGATGCACAACTGGCCAAGAAACTCAAGCACAGCTGGGCCACAGCAGACCAGAGTGCATAGTTTGTGAACTCTTCCCTCACCCTTTGTCTCTGATTAATTTAGCAAGGCCTGGACCCCAATGCTCATCAGGGACTGGAAAGCTGGTTTTAACTCTGCTGCTACTGTTGTTAGGGCTAGCAGTGGCCAAGGGGGTCAGGACAGCCATAGCACATCTCCTTATTGGAGCCTGGGGTACCAGGAACAGCCACCCTGGGGAGAGGCTGTCCTGAAAGATCTTACTCTGGAAGTATACAAACAAAACCAAGACCTGTAAGGCTGATGGGTACTTTTGTGAGGCATTCTGTGCTAAAGAAGTTGCCATACAAGGGTTTCCTTGGCCAGGGGAATCCTTCAGCATCTGGAAAGCTGACTCAGAGAGCAGGGACTAGCCATGCAAGGGGATTTGTTCAGCTTCCAGTGAAAAACACCAATAGTGGTCTGTTCAATCTGCTACTGTCTGAAGCCATCATTTGGTCATCAATTGCTGTTCTGCATATTCTTGTTTATTCTCCCTCAATAGATAATTTGCACATAGGGTTTTATAGGCAGTTTTTCAAGCACTTGTGCAACTGCATGTGGACACAACAGGCTTCTGACACTTCAGTGAAGATCACTAAAGGATTTTATACTGTCAGGAGAAGAAAACAAAAGTTACAAATGTAATTAAAACCACCCTGTGGTTTTAGTAGGCTTGAATACCCACAGGAGCTCTTCCTCCTCACACACAGCCTACATGTTGCACTGTGAACAGAGTGCAGTTTTCCCATGAGAAATCACCCCTGAGTTGCTTCAAACAGCTGCTGCTGTGTTTTCAAGAGATAGCCTGCACATTACAGTAAATATCCTTTCACTCTTTTCAAATTAAACCAAATGTTCCTGCAACTGCTTGCAGTCTCCTGGGGTCTGACTCTATGGCTGCAGTGGGGCTCTTGGGGCCAGAACTGTTTGCAGTGATACTGGCCCTAGGTAATCCAAAGCTGTATATTGGTACTGGAGGAATAAAATTAGCAGAACCAGATTCCCACATGTGCCTTGTACTCTTGTGTGTCCCACAGCAAGTCTTTCAGACTGAAATGTCAAACATGAATGTTTAATTTAGGCAATTAGTCATCCTTGGTTCGGCACCTAGACAAGTATCTTCAGGCAGGCACGCTTTTGCTTTGGAGCACTTTCCCTAACAAAGATGGAATAAAATCCAGTCCATTCAGACTTAGGAAAGTGAGGGAAATCTTTAACATCCACTGTTGACAAGCATCCCAGTGCTGCTCACCACCATCACCTTCCTTTTGACCTGTGCTCCCTGGCTGCTCTTTCCAGGATAAGTCTTGTCATTATCAGCATGCAGCTTCTGTGCCAAATTCACACAGCAGTGTTCCAACAAATGAGCATCCTGTGGAATCTCATTGGGAAGCACTGGAGGAATGTCATTGTTACCTGTAAATGGTTCTGCTCAGGAGATCAAGGGCTGCCTCTTCCACCCCCTTGCTGTGCCCAGCCCTCTTTGTCATGTGGGATGAAATATCTGCAAATTAGTTTCCTCTTTCCAGCATTGTCCCCAGCACTGTCCTCAGCAACCTCAACAGCTGGACAGGCCCTGTGCAGAACTGAGCTGCTCCATGACTGCGGTGCTCAGAGGCACCAGACTGTGCTGGGCTCTGAGGCATTTGTGTGCACTTGGATGTAGGGTTTGGCATAGTTGGATTGATGCTGCTTGTACACCGTTTTCAGGTTTTGCCCAGACTGGGATACCTTTCTGGGGAGATTTAGGAAGTTAGAATATCCAAAACAAAACCCAAGGAGCAGCAAGTATGACCATGTTCCAGCTCTGTAAGGCAATGTCAGCTGCCTGACTCACTCTGCACTGTTGACCATGTCCCCAAGCAGCTGGGATTTGCTCCCATCACGCGTCCCACAGTTCAGGAGGAACATGGCAAGGGCAGGCCCAGTGTGGGCGTGTGCCCAGCGTGAAGGTGTGCCTGTCATCCTGTCTGTGTGGCTTTGTGTGAGCATGAACAGACCCGGGGAGCTGCCTTAGCCCTGTGCTGTGTCTGTGTTCCCAGTGAGGCCTCGAGGACTCTCCCATCTCTGGAGTCCATCCAGAAGGTGTTTGAGCAGCAGCTGCACCCCAGTACCCACCAGCGCTCCCAGGTAAGGGGGCTGGGAGGTGGGAAGGGCAGGACAGGTGTGTGGGTGGCTGTCAGTGGGGGTGGGCACATGCCACTTCTGTTCTCTTTAGCCTCTTTCTGCTGCAGTGCAGAGAGCACCCAGTGAGTTCTATCCTGCAGTTTCACTTATCCCATAGCCCTCTGCACCTGCTCCCCCTTCCGGTCCTAGAGGAAAGTGCCACCAACTGCCTGAGGACTCCCACCTCCCCATCCTCCCTCAGAATGTGGGCTGGCATTGTACACTTCTTTTTCCATAAATCTCACTCCAGGATGTTTCACTGCTACATCTTTCCTTTTCCCAAGCCCACTTAAATCCCCTTGACTTTCCTTTCCCTGCCAGAAAACCAAAAGTCCAGGACTTTTGAGCCTCAGGCCTGGTTATGCAAACTTGCCTCCAGCAGCAAGCTGACTCCCATGCATGGCCAGCTGCCTGACCCTATGGAACAGGTTTGCAATTTGTCCTTCGAGCCTCCCACACTTCTGCATGTTCTGTACTCCTGTGCTGCCCGTTACAGATCAGAGTGGCAAAGGTACAAGTGCTGCTGCTTTGTCTGTGTGAGGTGTTCCTGGGACTGCACTCCAGGCTGTGCTCTGTGGGCTTGGTAATCACCCATCTCCCTCTCATTTTTTGTTCCTGTACTATGATTTCAGATGCATGGTGAAGCAAGTCCAGTCAATATTGTATCGAAACTCAACCAGCTGATTTCTTTGCTGTCTTCTATTGAAGAAAAGGTAGAGTTTTCAAGCTATTTTATATCATCTTGTCCTCCTTTGCCTCTAGTTTGTTTCTTGTTCATCATCAGTGCAGTGCTCTGATGTGCAGTGCCACAGTAAGATTGCTTTGTTCTGATTTCATTACTCTCAGTGTAGTGCAGAATCACCAAATGCAATAAATTACACAATTATTTTACAGGTGAAAACTCTGTTGATTGAAGGTCCTGATTCAACACACCGGCACTCCCTTATCCCCCCTGTCACTTTTGAGGTAAATTTACTCCTTTAATGATGCTGATCATAATGTGGAAGGACAGCAAAGCAGATTTATGTCAGTATCTCAGCTCTGGGGAAGTTTGCTGTGCTGCCACAGAGATAACAGCTATTCCTGGATGCTGCTTGGCACCATGAAAATGCCTAAGAGAAGTCTGGTGAGACAGGGATAATGATATGTGTCAAGGAATTGAGGGAAGTGCTGCATTTGTAATACATATGACTGAAGTGTAGAAGGTCCCTCATGGAAAACCTCTCTGTATTCCTCTAGGTGAAAACTGACTCCCTAGGAATTTTCTCAAAAATACAACTTAAAGTGGATGTGGAAATGGGAAAACTGATTATCAAGAGATCTAAGGATGGTCCAGAAGACAAGTTCTATACCCACAAGAAAAGTAAGATGTCAGCTTAGTGTCACAAATGCTGGACTAGGCTCTGGGTCCCTGCATGATGGGGAGAGGTTCCCTTCAGGCTCACTTGGGGCAAGGTCTGGCCCAGAGGACAGGGAATTCTGTTAGGTCCTGGATGCTGCATGAGCACCAGTCAGCAAGACACAGCTATCTCAGCACTGGGGATAACCAGCTTTCACAGATTATTTTAGACCCAGTTTCTGGGTCTAAATGAAGACACTGGCCTAAATCAGCACTGCAAGGGAGCAGGTTTTGGTAGAAGATTCCCCATAGAGCTGGTTGCAATAGAACTACTTTTCTTCTGAAAAGCAATGTCACTTGAAAAAAAGCACCCAACATTCTGCTGACTTCTGTGATGATTTTTGATGGTAAAAAAGCCAGACACTCAGTTTCAGTAACATTTTTCAGTGCATTTCCCTTGATTATTTTGTACGTAGATCAGTATCTCTCATCACGAGCAATGCCAGTTTGGTCTGTGATTGCTTGATTCAAACAACTTCCCCTTTTTCTGTTGTCTTTCTGAACAGGCAGCTCACTGAAGTTGAGACAAAGATATTTGTGAGAGAGTAGATGGTGCCCTTGGGCTCTCTCCTGCTAGAAAATCAACCTGTTGCTGGCAGTAATGGAAAAAATGAGCTTTCATGCATGGCTTTCTCCACCTGGTGTTCATAATAATTAGCTGCTAGTTTGGATGGGAGGAGTCACCTTTACCACCAAATGTGGTCTTACATCCTCTTTCACAGATGGGGAAGGAACACATGTAGGCTGGCTCAGGATACATGGGGATTCCCTGCATAAAGTTAAGGTTTCATTTCACACTCCAAGCCTTGGGATGGAAAAGAGCTCCAAGCAGAAGAGTTTTGGGGGGTCCTCTTCACTTAGAGTCCAGATCTGTTCCTATTTGGAACAGGATTAAACAACTTTAAAATGCAGGCCTGCTAGACAATCTGTACAGACAGGAAAGACAATGTAAATCCCAAGCCTTTGAGCAGGGTTCTGTTCATTTTCGTGGGACCCTTATTTCAGTGACTGCAGCTCATGACACCCAGCCTTCTGTTCAGTCTTGCAGCTCATCAAGTCCCAGAAGCTTCCAAACAAGCTGGTGATTGTTCTGGAAACAGAAAAAGAAAAAACACAGCGGAAGGAATATGTTTTTTCTGATTCTAAGGTACTTAGATGGTGTTTCTTTCCTGCCACCCTCGAGCAGGTACCCAGATGGGAGTCAAACATGGGGCATTCCTTGCTAGAAACAGAACTGTTGAAGGAGAGTAGTTGCCTTTGTAAAAATAATTTTTCCTTTGTTCTGGAAATATCCAGAAAATGAGCAAGTATGTTGTCTAAAGGGAGATACTGGATGCCTGAGTGCTGTCACTGAGACAGGAGGACAGAGGAAGCACTGAGGGAGAAGCAAGGAGTTGAGATGACCACTGGCAAAATGTTCATATAGACAAAGAGGGAAGAAAAGATTTTTTCTGACCAGCTCAGCATTTGTTAAAGCAATGCACAAGCTAAATGCCTTAAAAAGCACCACAGGAAAGGCAACCTCTTGGAATGTTTCAGAATAGTGTAGAGCTAATCTGCCCTTCTAGTGTGCTGGGAATTTCCTGGTTCAGCCAGTTTTTCAAGAGGTCATGTCTGAAGAGTTAAGTATCTCATTCATTTTCTCTGCTCCTCCCTGTCTAGAAGAGAGAAGGGTTCTGTCAGCTTCTGCAGCAGATGAAGAATAAACATTCGGAGCAACCAGAGCCTGATATGATCACCATCTTCACTGGCACCTGGAATATGGGTATGGGCTCCCTTCTGCCATGGGCACTCCCTCAGACACTGCCTAAAGGTGTGCTCAGCTGGCACAATGAGCTCCAGACTCTGTGCCCCATGGCAGGTCTGTACACCATGGCTGTCCTCTCCCTAGGACAGGGGAAGAGCTGATATCTAGACTTACTCTTGCATGTGGTTTGACACTTCTCATGGTTCCACTCAAAGGACTATGAAGTTGTCCTTGTTGGGTACTGAAGGACTGCTCCAGTGACAGGGAATTGTGGCTGGCACAAAGCTGGTGGAGCAGTGCACATCATCCTCCACCTTGCAGAAAGGACAGGAGCAATTCCACAAACTGCACATCAGCTGCTCTAATTTGACTAGGGTCAGTTCATGTCCAGCCTGGGAAGACAGCTGAGTGTCTGTGGTGCTTAGAGAAGGGGACAGGGTGTGGTTGAGGACAGTGGAATATAGGTTATTTTTCTCCCTTTTGGGACAGAAGCCTCATTCAGCTGCTATGAGCTGAGCTGCTGTGCTTGGCCATCCTTAAGGAGTAAGGTTAAGGTAGGGGCAGGCCAGGAGGAGTACAGCTCCCTGCCTTTACTCCTGGCTAGCCTTGGCCTTGGACAGCTGATCAACAAGAGGAAGGTGGTCAAAGCAGAATCACTCCTTTCTCAGTGATCAGGTGAGGGTAACATTGTCATCTTAGAGAGTGTGCCCTGGCTGATATGAAAGTGATACGAGATGTGAAGGCCATCATTTCTGTCCCCATGTGTTATCTTCATCCTGGTTTTGACAGGATATTCTCTGACTTCCTTTGGTGTTTGTTGTGTTAATAAAAGGTGCAGCCCCACCCCCAAAGAAGATCACCTCCTGGTTCCTCTCCAAGGGACAGGGGAGGACCCGTGATGACACTGCTGACTACATACCTCATGACATCTATGTGATTGGCACCCAGGAGGATCCCCAGGGGGAGAAGGAATGGCTGGAGACCCTAAGGCAATCTCTGCAGGAAATCACCAGTATCAGCTTCAAAGTGGTGAGGGGTTATTCCAGCTATTGCATGGAACTCAGGAGATGAGGATGTATGTGTTGTACAAATGAAAGCGATGGGAATAAGTGGGATTTTGCCTGTACCTCCTCCTTTTCCCTCCCTTTATTGTCATTGCATTTGGGTGAGGGAGAGTGAACTGAGTATGTCTGTGGGCTCCACAAGGTGCCCATCCTGGAGGTGGCTAGATGGACCTGTTGCTATGGACAGTGACCCCCCACTGCCAAAGCAGGGACACTGCCAGCCTAGGGGCAAGGGGAGGTGTTGAACGCTTAAGTCAAGTGCTGGTGTTATTTTGACTTTCAGAAAGGAGGAGACTGTTAAACTTCCTGACTCAATTGTAGCCTAGATCTCGCCCTAGGCTATTGCACTTTCAAAGTAGGATGTAACAGTACACAGGCAGAGTCAGAAGAGAAACTGAACCTTATTAAGACCAGCTTTGGACATTCCTGGGTTTCAGTGATGTCAAGAAACAAATCTAAGCATATCTGGAAAATTAACTCGCATGGTGATTGGGAAACTACTTTGTAGAAGCAAGATAATCCAAAGATTAACTAGAATAAAGGACTAGAAAATAGCAAGGCCCTTCCTTCCAGCATTGATTAAAATGACTGAAAACATATCCTGAGCACAGAAAGAAAATTTCAGTAGAAGTGCTATCAAAGGAGTCAGGAAGGCTGCAGCCACAGAGCAGCTTGGCAGGTATTTACAGCAGTATAACCTCTGCCCTTCCCATTCCTGCAGATAGCCATCCATACCCTCTGGAACATCAGGATCGTTGTCCTGGCCAAGCCAGAACATGAGAACCGCATCAGCCACATCTGCACAGCCAATGTGAAGACAGGCATTGCCAACACGCTGGGTGAGGCACGGGCAGGTCCTGCCCAGGCAGCTGCAGTCTGCTCAGCACACATGGAGCAGCTCTTCTACAGCACTCCTTGGGCAGCACTTATGTGACACTCCTAAAGTTGTATCCCACTAACTCTGATTGTATTTTACCCTGTAAGAGAGGAAATCTATTTGTGTGTATACTTAGCATACATGTATATATATATAGATATATACATATATATATTTATATACCCAGCAAACACTTTTCACTGGCTATTGGATTGCTCTTTCTTGGGTTTCACAAGGAAGTTGCACTTCTTTCCCTTCAACTAATTTTTTAACACCCTTAAAAATTTGTTCCCACAATCTGTGCTGTATGGACTAATTTTTTCTGTGCTGATTAAGTTGATTTCTCTTCTCCATCCTCCACATCTGCTAGGTGCTTTATTATCTTTGCTAGACTTGGCCTAATGGTGGATTAATTTTTTGTCATTTTTGGTTTCCCTTTTGCCAGGTAATAAAGGAGCAGTGGGGGTGTCATTCATGTTTAATGGAACCTCCTTTGGGTTTGTTAACAGCCATTTGACTTCAGGAAGTGAAAAGAAACACAGGTAAGATACATTTTCCCCTCTCAAAAATGGTTCTTGAGTCAGGGTGAAATTCTCTGGACCTTGTTTGGAAGGAGAGCCCACTAGACAGGCACAAACATGTTTTCCTGACCATAAAAATATTTTTAATGTCTCCTGGGAGGGCATTTAAACAAGGGACTTCTGCTATGTGGCTATACCACACGGGTTCAGGGGAAATGGATGGCAAAATTATTTCAAAGCCAAATGTAAAAGTCTCACATAACATTTGTGTGACCTGTCATGAAAACCTACTGCATGAGGAAAACAGTTCCATGATCTACGGTGTTTTGGAGAAATGTGGGAAGGCTTTTCCCATCCCAAAATAATGTGCTAAAGGGGACTGTCTTCTTCCTGACTGTAGGCAGTGCTGTGAGCCCTAGGACACAGCTGAGAAAGATCCCTCAGGAATACCAGGAGGGAGGTGTAGAACAGGAATGTCTCCACAGTGACTTATTCTCTATACCCAGCTGTGAAATAAGTGTTTGTGGGTTAGGCAGGTTCTGGTCAGCCCAGTACTGGAAGGCAAAGATCCTGACACCACTGGCAGATCAGTGTCCACACTGGGAGGAGCTGGAGCAGTTGGAAGGAGTGGTTTTCAAAGTCAAGGGGACTTGAAGAGTTTGGCCTTGTCATCTTTCCCAGTCCAGGAAACAGCTGGTATGGGATTTCTGCACAGGGTCATTGCTACTGATGAAATTAACTTCTATGGAAGGGTTCCTCAGGGTTTGGAAGAGCTACCAAAATCTAGTTTTGTGTTTGCTGCTGAAATCCGAAGGAAACAATGTAATGCTGGGTTTCTAGAACATGTAGCTCAGAAAAGCACAGCCCCAGAAGGCAGCAGAAGTGGCCTCAGGGCCTCATTCCCTGGGCCTGTCTGCTGGGGTGGCAAGTTCTCAGTTTCTGATCTGCTCCTCTGTAGCTGCTGTGTCGGACCAGCTCCTGCCAGGTAAGGCTGCAGCCTCTGCCATCCCGGGCATTTGGAAATTACATGGCAATTTAGGATGTCAGGCAGATGTTTCTTGTCTTGACAGACGCAACCAGAACTACATGAACATCCTGCGCTTCCTGACGCTGGGAGATAAGAAACTGAGTCCATTTAACATCACTCATCGCTTTACTCACCTTTTCTGGCTGGGAGACCTGAACTACCGCGTGGAACAGCCCCCGATGGTGCGGGAAGCCCTGCAGGGACAGCACACTCTGTTGCTATAAAAGTGCTCTCTTCTTCCAGTCTAGGGCAACGTGGCAAAAAGAGGGGAGACAGAAGGGATCCCCAGGGCGTGAGTGTTGGCCCAGTTGAGGGAGAGTAAGGAAATTCCTTTTGTCCTCTCCAAGGATTAATGGACCCAGGAATGCCATCTGGCACACTTTGCTGCTTCAGGCAGCCTCGGTTTCCCAAACCTCCCAACTTTCCTTCCCACTGTGAACAAGCATCTGTCCCTGAATGGCTCAATCCAGAGATTGCCCTTCTGCTCTGGTTGGTGAGCTTGAAATGGCTCGAACAGGAGAGCCATCATAAATACTGCATAGGTTTCAGTACGTGGGAGAAAACATCAAACTGAGTGTTGATGTGCATGTGCTTGCCAGTGTGTGTGTTCTTATGTAGGGGATGTGTGGGCATTTCAATACCTGTTTTGATAGACAAATGTTCTGCCACAAAGGCTGGGGCTTTTCAGTGAAGGGAAGGGTGGGGAAGTGGCAGAGGCTACAGCTCTGTCAAACAGTTCAGGAGCACTCACCAGTTTACCCATGAAGGGAGTATTTATAAGAAGGGTTTGCATCATCTGCAGCTCTGCTGTTTCCCTGTTGGCAGGAAGCAGAGAATATTATCCAGAAGATCAGGCAGCAGCAGTATCCGGAGCTGCTGGCTTTCGACCAGCTTCTCCTCGAGAGAAGAGACCAAAAGGTGTTCCTGCAGTTCGGTGAGATCCTGCACTGGCTGGCAGGTTCCTCTGCTACATCCACCAGCTTTCTCTGCCAGCCCCAGCATGAATGGGGCAGGGTGTACAGGGCAGTGGCTCTCTTGCCCAGGTGAGGGTTCCTAATGGCCAAACTGTAACAGAGCTCTTTCCCTGTTTTAGAGGAAGAGGAGATTACTTTTGCTCCAACCTACCGCTTTGAGAGAGGCACCCGGGAGAAGTATGCTTATACCAAGCAAAAAGCTACAGGGGTAGGTGAAAACTGATTTCCCTTCAGAGGTATATGGCAGAGCTGTGACAGCAACTGCTGTAGAAGAAAGTGACCTAAACCAATCTCTGTGCTTTCTGCCCTTGTAGTGTTTTGAAAGGAGTCAATACAAACAAAAAGACTTGACACAAATATATGGTGCTTTGGTGAATGAATTTCCTGTTCTTTTGTGAATTGGCCCTTTCTGTTGTTCTTACCATTACTTCTCCTTTGGTTTGCAGATGAAATACAATTTGCCATCCTGGTGTGATCGAGTGCTCTGGAAATCCTACCCCATGGTGCACGTTGTGTGTCAGTCTTATGGTGGGTGGAGAACAGATTGTCGATAACAAGGCAACCAGTCTGAAACGGAAATGACTCAGAACAGAGTCTGTAGGATCTCCCTGCACTGCCAGGCACTCAGCATAGAGGGACCTGATGTTAAACCAGGCAGAGGGGAGCCAAAATCTCTCTGCCTGTAACCTTACAGGGTTGGGAATTCATTCTGTTATTCTTTTATATGCAGAACACCACCTGGACAGTTGCAGCTGTCCAACTTTAGGCCATGCTGTAGGATCACTTTACACCAGTTATTTCTTGGCAGCAACCACCACTTTTCCTGTGCAGTCACTACCAGGAACTCCTGACAGTGAGTGCCAGCAGGACAGACTCTGTGTGCACGGTCCAGTCTGCAGAGACTGGAGCTGCAAACACATCTCTCATATCAAATCATACTCCAGAAGAACTGTGTGGTACCAAGAGCCTGTTCCCTTTCCTGCTGAGAAGTATCACTAAAGTGCAGTGCAGGGAAGAGAAAAAGCCCACAAAACCTGTTTAAAAAAAGACTCAAATACCAGTTCCTGAAATGTCATTGACTATATGTAGGACTGAGCATCTGAGTATGCTGTTCATGGTTTCCTATGTGTGGATTGGGAGCAGGGCTGTAAAAGTCTCTCAGGAATAAAGCAGGCTGATCTGATCACAGAGCCCATGATGCTGAGGTGTGGGGTTGAATAGGCACCACTGGAGTGACTGGGTTTGCTGGAACTCAGTCTGTGCTTAGATCCAATCAGGCCTTGCTCACCCACTGTTAACCTTGGGCCAGGAGTTGCTTTGTAGCAGTGAACTAGCACCAGAGTATTCTTGTGTGATTTTCCTGCCATAGTAGAGCTATAATTAGCTGTGCTTGTTGCAGAGGTAACCAGAAAGCCTGTAAGGGCTTTTTGTACTGGAGGAATCTAGCACTGACAGTAATCTACAAAACAGTACACTAAAATGGTGTCCCTTGAACAAATCTTTCTGTGTACTGACATGAGTTTATGTAGAGCAATACTTTTGACTAGAGACAGTTACCAGAGAGACTGTTATGTTTTCTGGAAAATTACTGAATAATATTTCTTTGGCAGTGACCTCCCCGGAGCAGGGCAGTAACCATCCTCCCTTTTTCACTGGCAGGCTGCACCACTGACATCATGACAAGTGACCACAGTCCTGTGTTTGCCACCTTTGAAGTGGGAGTCACCTCACAGTTTGTTTCCAAGAATGGTCAGTCAGGTTGGATGCACGTGTGGCATGTTCACCTTGGATACAGAATGCAGTGCTTTGTATATGCTGAGAGAAAAAGCTGATTCTTTAACAGTCCAATCAAAAATGCCCTCTCTTTATCTCCTGCTGAAAGTGACATTATTTTCCCTTCCTCTTTCCTAGACTCCAAATACACAGATTCCCAAGGGGAGATAGAGTTCCTGCACTGCTACGCTACTCTAAAGACCAAGTCCCAGACCAAGTTCTACATTGAGTTTCACTCAAGCTGCTTGGAAAGTATGGGTTTGCCCATCTTTATAGTTTCTGTCAAAGTTTTCTGCATGTTTGGATTAGTTCTCTTTCTTCTTGCTTCGATCTAAAGAAATAACTATGTGGATCGTTTGTTCCAATGCAAAAAAAAAAGGATGGCCTAAAGATTTGCTGTAGTTTGCAAGACATTCCACACTGTCAGCAATACAATCCAAACCCCACGGCCAAGGTAGCTGTAATCCATGCTTAGACATGTAGCCTTCCAACAGTTTTTCCACCTTGTTTCTCAATCTGATAATTTCTCTCTTGATGGGAAACATGTATTGTTCTTGCTTATCACACAGAAAATGCCTACACAGCAAAGATATGATTGATTAAATTTCTAATTGCGCCTGCTACAAATGATCAGGTGATTTCAAAATAAAGCATCTGCATTATGCTAACAAAAATAATTTAAAAATAGTTAAATAATTTTGAATTAACCTGGTTTAACAAAGAATAAGTCAGAGGATCAACTAAAAGGGAAATGAATGCCAGTGATATGACTTTGTAAGTGGGACTGTGTACCCTGCAGCACTGCAGATTTCACTGCCTGTGCCCATGCTGTGGGGCTGAGTCTCAGCTGTTTATGTAACACAAGCCTACATGCCCTTGCTGTGGGATTTTTAAAGCAATTCCCCATCAGAGAACTGCTCTTGTAAGTGGGACAGCAAGCCTTTGGTGGATGCTTCATCACATTATCGCATGTCAGAGAGCTGTGTCAAAGACAGTTCCATAAAAGATTATTTTTTGGCTGTATCAAAATTTGCATAAATTTCTATGGAAACAGTGTATTACGAATCTTAAATTAGAATTTCAAAAGTATGCTATCTTGAGTGGCGTAGGAAGAACTGTCATGTTCTTATCCTCTGGTCCATGTATGCACTGAGCTCCTCAGTGCCAAGTTTAACTGCAAAATAAAACCATTTAACAATGCTCTAGCAAAACTACTTGCAAATTTACTGTGTAAAAATTCATCCGAAGCTCAGACTTTAAGCTACTTAATACTTTTAAAATTTACAGCCAAGTGGGAAAATAATTGTAGGCTTTTTGGAGACACAGTGAAGGGGATTTGTAGCCCAGTTCTTGCTGTCTCTCTCCTGGTAAACTCCTTTCTTGTCCCTTTGCAGGCTTTGTAAAGAGCCAGGAAGGAGAAAATGAGGATGGAAATGAAGGGGAGCTTGTGGTAAAGTTTGTCGAGGCACTTCCAAAGGTAAACTGGGACTATACCTCCCTATTCATATGGAAGAGGAGCATCCACTTTCATCCCATAAGCAACATGAGGTCTTTTACTTTCATAAATACTATTTTCAGGAACATTGTTGTGGTCTTGTTTACACTCAACGGGACTGTAAGGATGCAGGATGGGCTTAGGCTAAACAGATTATGTTGTAACAAGGAAAGGATTTTCATATCAGTCTACTTATATGCCTGTCAAGAATTTTGCTGATGTGATTATGCCATTCAGGACCATGACTTTCTTCTCACCTTTTTAGCGAACATAATGCTGGTTTGAGCAGGCCTTTTTTTTTTGTTTGTTTTAAATGGAAACTAAAACATCTTAAAGAGTAACTCTGCCCTGGAGTTTCTTTGCCTTGTCAGACAAAACTCTCTTGGTATATTTTAGAAAAGTTGATTAAATATATTTTTACCTGTGTTAAAAAGAACATCAGTGGCTAGAAGTAGTGTTCTGTGTGTCAGTGTCAGACACAAGTCCGGTCCTTGAGATCAGAGCTGTTCTTCATTTCTTGGCATGGTGGGAGTTGAAAGAACAATGGGAGCTCCTGGATTTGGAGCAAATGTGCATGTCAATAACCTTCTAAACAGCCCAGAAGAAGTGCTGATTTTGGAAAGAGTGCCTTAGACTGGGGAAAGGCTCTACAATAAGTAATTATAACAACAGCCAGATAGATTTTTGGGAACAGACTGTAATCAGAATCCAGATGCCTTCCTCCTCAGGCAATTTTCAGTCCTGGACTACAGGAGAAAACTGCAGCTCATCCCATGAGGGTCAGGTTTGCAGCATTCCATTTGCTGTGCTGAGACTCAAAGAGTGCAGACTACCACAGATATCCAGATATTATCAGAGGCTGATCCTGGAGGTGACATGATACCCTCATGGATTTATCCAGCAGAGTTTTCCTCATTTGGGACTGACTCCTAGGGAGGAGTGTGCTCCTGTCAACCATGTGTTGTATTGACTCACCTTGTCTTTGCAGCTGACTCCAATTATTTCAGACCCGGAATACCTACTGGATCAACATATCCTGATCAGCATTAAGTCATCAGACAGTGATGAATCTTATGGTAAGTGCTTAGCTCTAAAGTTCTGGATGAGTCAAAATCTACTTAGATTCTTCCAAACCATTGAAAGAGTGGAAGAGAACAGAAGTAACTCCTATAGACTGAACATCTATGGTTTAGAACTCAACATACACAGAAATACACTGCAGGCAATATTTTGTGAAGTAATTATGATTAGAGGAATATGAACTCAAAGCAACAACCTGTGTGAGCTTTACCAGCTCTGAAAGAGCAGTGGCTTAAAAGGAAAGTCCTTTACAGGAACTAAATCAAAATTCAGCATGTTTAAATGCATTTATTCAGAACATACAAATGCTGTTTCACTTGCACCTACTTGAGGCATTTCTCCTGGCTACAGGAAAGTACTTGGCTGCACTTGTGGATCCCAGATTCTCACCAGCCAGAGACTGCAGTCCTTGTCCACACAAGGCTCTTTGCCTAAATCCCATTAACAGCAATAGCAGCCATAGGCTCATGTTTTCTTTACTAGGAGTGGAAACTGAGAACCCTGAAGTTACCCACAGGTATCTTTGATGCCCAAATCCTTCACACATACATGAAGTGAAATAAATGCTCCTCTTTTCTCAGGAGATATTATGCTCCTTACTGTGATCCAAAGCAGATTCTCTCCAGTAATCACAGACCTGTCAGTGTATTGATAGTAGGTCACACAAAATCTTTCAGTGCTTAGTTTCTCAGTCCCGGCCTCATTGTCTCCCTGTTGTCTTTTAGGGGAAGGCTGCATTGCCTTGCGAATGGAAACAACAGAATCCTTAGCTCCTATCCATACTGTGCTGACACACCATGGAGAGAAAACAGGGATCTTCCAAGGTGAAATCAAGTTACAAACATCACAAGGAAAACAGAGAGAGAAACTGTATGGTAAGGAATGTCATCATCTCTGCAATGCTCACGCTAGAGAATGCTCACCTCAAAAGATTTCTGATAACTGTCAAGGAATTGAAAATTATCTCTGCAGTGCCTGTAATCACACAGAATGCATTTGATGCTGAGTGCAAGGAGGTGTGAGTATGGTTAGCTCTCAGGAGAATACCTGTACTCTTTCAGGAGGACAGAACATCAGATTCCTTGGGGCTTTTCATCATTCAAGTAAATTCAGCAGACTGAGAGAGCCCCCTGTCTGTCACCAGCACTGGTTTTATTGAATGGGGATACCTTACCTCCACATGTGATATGACATACTCCATGCCAAGCTCTCCCTGCTCTAGTCATCCTGGGGAGCAAAGAGTATGTTAGGCTCTCAATCTCAGTCCTTAGCTAGAAGATCAAAACTTGGCTTTTTTCACCTTGCTATCTATTGTTCTCATTCAGAGTACAGATGCAGCCATTTACAGCCATTCATGACATTTACAATTATTCTCAATGGTACAATGACTGTATGTGGCTGTTTGGTGGGTCATGACCTTTGTATTTTAAGACTCACATTTCTTCCACTGTCAACAAGACATGACATGTATTAGTGGGCAGTTGAAAACATAGCAGCAACAACAGTTTAAAACTGTCCATCATTCTGATGGACAAAGAGAGATGCCTTAGTGAACACAGGAACACAAAAAACTTGAGCAGACAGACTCTGGAGATACTGTGCTCCTTCTTTCCTTCAGATTTTGTCAAGATTGAGCGTGATGAAATCACTGGTCAGAAACCAAAGAACATCAGCAATTTAGAGCCTAACAAAGACTGGGATCAGACTAACAGGTAAAGGACAAGTGGGTAAGTTCCAGGAAAATGGTTGGCACCATAAATGCAAAGTCGGGCTTGCTGTGGGAGGAGCATCCGCAGGTGTGCTGAGCACTGGGAAGTGCTTTGTGGCTCTCTGGTCAGGACTGGTCAATGCTCCTGTGCACAAAGCTTCAAAAGCTGAGAATGCATTGGCCAGACCGGGTTCCTGCACCCACTTAAAAAAGGCCCTGTTATTTCCAACAGAAAGTCAAAGTCCACTCATCTGATGGCCAGAGAGGCAGCAGCCATTGCTCGCTACTGGGGGAGTGCTGGCCCTTCTCCAGACAGCCTGGGAAAGGAGGATATCTTACGGTAACCTTGCCACCTTACCTCTGACAGCTTGGGGTGGGAAGCTATCCTCAAACTGCCTAGCTTTTCCTTTCTAAGAGTCATAGGACAAGTCTGGGTAAGGCTGTCCTCTCACCTGTTTTCACTGGGACTTTTCCTTGCGTGCAGCTTCTGGCTGAGCGCAGAAACCCATGACAGCCCCTGTATGTGGCTGCAGAAGCTGCAGCCTGGCAAGGGAAGCATCTGCCACAGCCACAGGAACTATTTTGGGTAGGGAAGGTGGTCTTGACCCAGCTGCTTCCTCTCCAGTGACCAAGGGGAGTGAGGCACCAACAGGACTCCCACTTATTCACTGATTCTGAAGCAACAATGACAAAAAATACTTTTAAAAAGGGTAGGTGGTATTGCATCTAAGCAGTCAGTAGGCACTAATTCCTTTGTAGCTGGCAGGGAGACAAAAAACCCCCAAATATATTTGTGCATGTACCTCTCTAACAATATTTCTTCTCTTGAGCAGCTCCACCCCCACAGACATCAGCAACCCCAACTACCTGGGCCTGGCTGCCTTCTCTCAGCAGCCCTCTGCAACCTGCCAGTTTAAGCAGACACCTTCATCAGAGCAGGCACCTTCCCTCTGGAACTATGAGCAGCAATCCAAAGAGAACACCTCCCTAATGGGGCAGAGTCAGTCGTCCTCCACATCACCCTCCTTGTCACCTCTATCTCCAAAACCATCCCTCCAACCTACAGCAAACAGAAGCATTTCTGGTTGGAGTCAAGAGTGAGTGTTTGAGTTTTGCTCTGAGGCTGGGCCCCTCTCTCCTGTCATTCTGCACAGTCACTGTTTCATTATCTTATCATATCTATATATGTTTAGAGAGTTCAAGGTGCAACATATTCTTTACATATTTTATCTCTAGAATTACAAAGATAAGTGAAGGTCACAAGTGCAGATATTGCATATTCAAAGAAAATTAATGTAGCAGTTCCTCAGACTTTTTTGAAAGAAAAGCCAAAGATAATGAGTTAAACTTACAATTAAATAATGGAATCTTAGAATCATAGAACAGTTTGAATTGGGATGGACCTTAAAGCTCATCTCCTTCCACCCCCTATCATGGGCAGGGACATCTTCCACTATCCCAGGGTGCTCTAAGCCCCATCTAACCTGGCCTGGGACACACCCAAAGATGAGGCAGCTACAGCTTCCCTGTGCCAGAGCCTCAGCACCCTTCTCCATAACTTCCTACTTTAAAATTTCCCCCTTATCCTGTCACTATCTGTACTCTCCCTCTTTTGTGTAAGTCCCTTCTAGGCACTGGAAGGCTGCAGTGAAGACTCCTTGGAGTCTTCTCCAGACTGAACAACTTCAGTTGTCTCAACCTGATACATGTAGGTTTTATTCTCTACCAAGGGAAGAGAAGGAGAAGTTTAAAAATTGACTGTAGTAACAAAGAAGAAAAGGGGGAGTGTGGCACAGATCCTTCCCCTGGATGGGAAGGAGAAGTCCTTCGTGTGCTATACGAGGAGTACTTTCACTGAATTTCTAATGGCACTATTCAAATGTCCAGCTTGCTGCAGAAGCTAGACTCCATGTACTGCCTCTATCACAAGCCTTGATGCAGAATTTCCATCTGGCAACTGAAAATATCCCATCCCTTCCCAGCTTAGTAAGGTCATGAGGCTACTTCACCCAAGTGCATGTGTGCAATCAGTGTCCTTACTGCAGACCTCTTCACAGCTAAGAGACAGCTGGTCTCTGAGCTGGGCTGGAGCTCCCTGGTAAATGGGAGTGGAACTCTGAAAGTCAAAACTGCCAGCACTGCTTGGGTCTGTTCTGTACCCGGCAGTGCTCCATCATCACTCAGCTCTCTGCTCCCGCATGCACTGACTGCCAGAGCAGAGCTTGAGACAAGGAACACAACTCATTTGAAGACACCCAAACAACACGTGCCACTCACCTCTATTCCACTCTGCTCAGTGATATTGTAGCTGATTTTTAAAGTATTTTGAAGGTGAAAGCCTGGCCAATCAGGTTGAGTGACCCAAACCCACAGTGCCTGCTCTGTCCCATTGTACAGCTGTGCTGTCATTCCAGACTGAGCTGCAGCTCAAGGGGCTCTATTGGGAATGCACATGGATTGTCACACCCTACAGCAGAGCTATTACTCTTACACTGTGCATTTTGGTGCATTAAGGAAATTTATCCCTTTCTTAGGAATACCATGCTGCACTGGTAGCAAGAGGAGATTGACCTAGTTGTAAAATGCCACAGTATGATGTGAGCTCTTATTTTAAGCCTCTAGACAACCATTTCCATCCTCTCTGCCAGATCAGAAGATTCTTATTAATATTCAAATTCAGATTTGTGTGTGTCGCAGAATCATCAAAGGACCTGGCACAGTTTGGCTCGGTAGTTTATCTGTGTTTAAAAAGAAGCCAAACATCACTTTGACAGGACTGTAACCTAGCAGGGAGATTACACAATGCTATGCACATCTGCTCTCTGCTGTCATGTTACTAATGATTAAACAAAGTAAAAACAACGCACACTTCTGTTCTCTCTCCCCAAGTTTAATTGTTTTTCTGTTGCACCTTTAAGCAGTCAGTTTAATTTGCTCACATTCATTTACTATTCATGTCCTCTCTAAATCAGTTGGTGACTCTTTTGCCTGCTCTTCACAAGTCTCCTTTTCACCCTGCCTCCATGACTGCAGGCAGCCTGACGTGGGGAAATCCACAGCAGAGCCTGTGCTGCAGGAGGAGGGGCAGCAGAGGCCAGAGATGTTCGAGAACCCACTGTACGGCTCCATGGGCTCCAAGGGCAAGACGGCCCCCAAGAAGGAGCAGGAGTATCCCAAGGCCTTACGGAAAGAGCAGCCACCACTGCCTGAGCAGAGCTGTCATCTCACAAGGCCACAGGAGCCCGAGTGCAGCAGGACCTCTGGCAAACAGCCATCGCCACCTTTCCTGGTGCCCACACAGCTATTCCGGTCCTACACCTCCCCCTGCCAACTGGAAGAAAAGAATACAGGGGAAAAGAGTCAAGGCAAACCAAAGAAGACAACACCATTGGAAAACTCGGCACCTCTCAAAAAACTCGTGAAGCCATCAAGGGCTGAAGTCAACCTGAGCATCCAGGGACAGCAGAACAAGCCGCCCCTTCCCTCCAAGAGCCGGGCAGTGCTGGACATGCAGAACTCCAAGGGCCGCGACTACCGGGACAGTTCAGAGCTGCCGCACTCCGGGAAGCACCGCGTGGAGGAGGGCCCGGTCGGCAGGACAGCTACACCGGTGCGTTACTCGGGGAATGACGTGGGCTGGAATGTCTTGGGCTGGGATGGCACTGCAACTGGAGTAATACTGGCTTAGTCACTAAGTCCTCACTCCGTGGTTCCTATCCAAGCTCAGTGCTGTCCCACAGATGAACAGGACTTGCAGAGCAGGGGGTGCCAAGGAATATCCTAAAGCAGTATTGCTGCAGAGAATAGAGTGTTGTGAAATTATGGCCTTAGCTTTAGGAATTTTTACCTTCTGGACTGCAAGAGGCATGCAAATAGTACCTTGCTATGTCTAGTTTTGGGAATACTGTGCTGTTCCTGAAAGTGGCTGATCCTGGCCTGATAGCACAAATCTGTAGTACTGGGCAATGGATTTGCTTTGCTGTAAGTAAAAAGATGAATAAAAGTGGTTAGTGATAAACACGTAGCAAGTTAGAACAGCGTGTCCAAAACCATTACTGAACCCTCTACAGAAATAATCAGACATACACTTTCCTAGGCTGGTGGGTTTATTTGTTGTGGTTTGGTTTGGTTTGGTGTTGTTTTTTGTTGTTTTTTTTTTCAACAGAACATAAGAGCTGTATGAGAGGGAGTAGGGGAGGTCTTAGTAAGCGCATTTGGGAGAAAAAGCTCACTTGATCAAGCTGTAGGATTTTTTTCTTTTCCATCTCTATCAAAACCTGTAGAATTGACAATATACAAGCTGATGTCTTCTCTTGTCTCTACAGTGAACATGACATAGCAGCTGGTGGTACCCTAGGAGGAATCCCGATGGGAAGAATGATGGAGACTACTGCTTTGTTCACATTGATGTCCTCAAGTCTGGCTCTAAAAAAAGACTGAGGAATTTTATTTTTGAGGGTGTAGCCCTCCCTGTGATTATGAAAATGTTCTAGCTGAGAAGTTTATCCTATGTTGCTCAGACCAAGAGGGGCCAGGACCACAATACCAAATGCAAGTTATTCTTTTGAGTGTCACTTTGGTACTTCCATTAAGAGATGGGTGGCCAAGTACATGCATTAGTAAATGTTTTGGAAAAGAGGACGGTACGGTACAAGGACTAGGAGATGGAAGGGGTGCACTGAAAGAACCACTTTCCTACAAAAGCAAGGTATCTATTTTGTGTTACAGGATTCCTATTAAAAAGTGATATGTAAAAGAAAGCATCTTAAAAGTGGTACAGCTCCAAAAGCATGTCCTATCCATGGAGCAAGGAGTTCAGGGAGAGTGGGGAAAGAGTCTGAACAGCAGATACTGATGCAGGTCACACATTCTCAGTGGAGCCAGACTTGCCTGGAGCTTGGGGCTGCATCCCTGCACTACCCAGGGGACACAGCAAGTGAGGGCCAGCCCATGGCACTGTGGCTCCTTTTCCTCCAAGAGGCCCTGCTTTGATAACCCAACAGAGGGAAACACCAGAACCACAGGCAGGAACAGGGGAAGAGGAAGGGCCCATGGCAGCCCAGGAGAGCAGCTGCCTCGAGAGGCAGACAGCAGCACCCCAGCCTGCCTGGCAGCAAGCACTCTGCTTTGGAGGACACTGGCCAGCTGGTTCTGGAGCATTCTTAATAGATTAATGCTGACCTTACTGTACACTTTTGTTCATTGACTGAGAACGAATAATGTTAACATTCTTGTAATTTCTGTTATATTCGTATTAAGTATTAATGCTGTGGTTACTAAGGCTAAGTCTGTTGTGAGTTAATCACTGGCATTGTTTCCATGCTGATTACTTAAAAAAGAATAAAATTGTCACCTTTCTGTTCATTCTTTATTGAGAATTCAGAAATGCCTGTCACATGATTCAGCTTTAGGTGGCTGTTACACCAGCTTGCTCAGTGACAGTAGTCCCTACCCAGAGAAAACACCACAGGCACTAAGCAGAGCAGGGGGCACATGACAAGGACAACTGAGAATGCATCTGTCTGCTGTCTGCACAGACTTTTGTGGGTATAGCTGCTTTGAAAACTACAGGATCTGTTAGCAGGTACAGTTACTAATTGTGTCAGTGTAGAAAGGTACAGTAATTTTACTGGAGGAGAAGAGGCCAAGCACAGGCTTGTGAGAATAGGTGGGACAACCTGCAGGTAGAAACCTTTCAAGAGGAGATGATTTTGTGCCATGCAGGTTGGAGTTTCGAGGCATCATTACTGAAGCACCTGGCTCTCCAACCTACAAATCAGCAAGACAGACCATGAGCTTACATTCTTTTTGCTTTATTCACCAGAACCCTCTCTGTGTAATTGCCATAATTCAGTAGCTGTGGTATTTCCCTGGCCATGGGGAGCATTTCACTTTTCCAGGTTGCAGAAGAACTTGTGTGGCCACCGAGTAAAATCTCCTGGAGCAGGTGAGCTTTCTGTCCCATACAGAGAGTTAGATCAGTTCCCACTAATTCTGAGCTGTGTTCTTCTATTTGTGGAGATGGAAATAGGATGAGCTTTCTATAAAAAAAATAAAATTAACTTCTCAACAATTAGACAAGCTAAAGTTTCTTGGTTTTATCCCTGACTCCCTAAACTGTAAAAAATAAAGTATATTCCCCAAAGTTTAGAAACTAAAAGCAGGATATAAAACAAATATAGCTTTCTGTGTAAACATTCTCCTAATTGGGAATGCTGGTTAAATTGTGTACAGATTTGCAGATGAACAGAGTTTGAGAACATTGGACTTGCTAAGGCATAAAAATCCATCCAGGTACTTAATTTGGCCTGTCCTTTAGAAAGGCGTGTTGCTGGGGAAGAAAAGCAGCTCTCTTCCAAGTTTCCAGCAGAAAAAAAATACATTCCTGTTCCTATGCTAAAAACAGATTGCCCACCCACTTGGGGTTCCAAAGACAGTCTGATGGAATGGTGGCAAATGGAATGGTGGCAAAGGCTTTGTGCAAGTGGACAATGTTCAAAAGAAGGCTCTGTGAAAAGCTTTCTGAAGCCTCTCTGGATGAGTCTTCTCAGGTGAACAGCTTAGACATGGAGTGGAGAAGTGGGACAAGTGGTGAGACACTACACAGCACTTGTCTCTGAGCTGGGCAGATGTGAATATCAGAAAAACTGAATTTAACAAGTAAGTCTGGTGCTTCTGTTTATTTAATTTTTAATTTTTGTCACAAAGCCTCTGCTGGTTTTACTGCCCATGTCTTGAACCAGTTGAAAGCAGAACGGAACACAAGCTGCTACTTACTCTGACATCCCTGAGCCTGAGACCCTCTTGCCAAACTAGGCACATTTTTCTGCCCCCTCTGCTGTTGTCCAGTTAAGATGGTACAGGCAGCATGAGCAAAAGACACAAACTGAAGGATATGAATTGTCCAAAATTGTACTGATTTCCCCCAGATGTATTATCTATCTACAACCTTCCGCCATCCTTTATTTTAAATTCTTAAAATAGCTGGAGTCTTTTTGTACTTATTTCCATGGAGACCCAGCTGTCAGAAATGCTCCAAGTTCCCAGCTACAGGATGTAATGTTGCAGAACACAGTAAGTTTTAAACCCCCTATTTCCTGCCTGCACCTGTTGCACCTAACACCAGTTTCCTTCTCCTCTCAGTGTACAACTACCACAGGGCACCTTTAAGCCTTTTCCGAAGATGTTGTGGGTGACACATTTTCATCCTGATAAAGGTAGGGTCTTAGAGAAAATGGCTCAAGGAAGAGGAAAAACAGAAGGAAAACCAAATTTAGGTGAGTTACTCACTCCAAAATAGCAAGGGGCTAATTTTGATGTTAGAAATTATGTTGCTTAAGCCTGTAATCTACTGAGACTGAGCACCCGTTTCCTGTACAGCTTAAAACTAATCATTTAGTCACTATCCTCTCACTTGTCTTTAAATTGAAAGGTTTGCTAAAATTTTACAATGTTTTTCTGTTGTCCATGTGATAACACAGTAATAGTCCATGCGATTTGACTTACTGTTCCATTAATTGTTTCACCCCCAGACCAAGCTCCTTATTTTTATAACATTGTGAAGACTCAGATACTTATGTGTGAATAACCTGTGGGTGTCAGGACTAACTGACCAAGGTGATGCAGGACAGTTCCCAGAGATCGCCTCACCAGTACCAGCAGATGGATTGGAAATAGACAATACCCAGATATTTCGCTTTTATTTCTGTACTCTCTTCCTGAGAGAAATGAACACTTTCCCCTGTGGGGCATTTGCCAGCCAGACTCTGTCCCTGCTGTCGTTTGTGATGTTCCTTGCTGATACCACGGATCAGAGGTGCAGGCAGCGAGCTGGGCTCGGGGAAGTGACGGCTGCTGCAAAGCCTCCTCCTCATCAGTGACATGTGCCTGGGGCTCACCTTGAGGCTGAAGTGTTTAGTGACAGGGTCAGTGGCTTTGCTTGTTCCCTGTGCCCAGCTGGGACTGTTTCACATGCTGGTCATACCTGCCACCAGAGGACTGCTGCAGTCCCCGGGGCATTCCTGCAAGGCCTACGGAAGGATTCGTTATGCAAGGGCTACAGAATAATCCAAATGCTCCTTTCAGTGTGCAAGAAAGGTGTTAGCTGCAGAGGTACAAAATGTTCTTTCTAAATATATATGTAAGCAAACATCAAGTTATTACTCACATGAATATGAAAAAGATCCTCCTAACTCCAGTGTGTGCATGGTGTTGTTTCAAATGAGGTTCCTAATAAAAAGTATTTTAAGATTACATTTGTGTTAAACTACTGAAATTTCTCAGAAGTTCTTTCAGAATTGAATCCCAGGTTGACAGAAGAAAGAGATTTCTTTTTACCTGCTGTAATTTGCTATATTTTTTCTGCATTATCTTATTATGCATCATCACAAAGCATTATCTCATTATGCATCACCAAATTTCCCTGAACTTCTGTTCTCAGTTCATTACCATTATTCAGTTCCATTAATTTTATTTGCAGATAATCTTTGCTCTAGCTCCCAAGTCAGATAAATTAAAGGATACTTCAGTGTATCAAAACTAATTTAGTTTTTTAGATCAAAACTGACATTCTTCTGTAGCTCTCAGAAAACTGTGATCAGAACTGTTTTGCAAACCCCGGTATTGCAGAAGCCATCACAGAAACCAGACACGGGTCTGCTGAATGTGGGGCTTGGACTGGAGAATCTCCAGAGGCTCATCCAGATTCAGCTATTCCATACTTGTGTGGTTCTGTTTAACTGAGACCATTCTGTAGCAGGGATGGTAATCTGCTACACATTATTGTTAACACCTTACTGCATGCTTCCCAAGGTCTGGTCTAGATTACATAGAAAACAAATCAATTTCTCTTATAATGAAGTATTATAACTAATAAAGGTGACACAGAACAGGGTAGTAAATGCTGGGCTCGAGAGAGAATGCATGGATGGAAATATTTGGATGAAGGTGTCCAGCAACATGCAACAAGGTTACAGAAAAGCAACTAAAAAGACTTTGAGAAGGAACCCAGCAGAAGGGAGGTGGGTAAAAGGTGGGTAAAAAGGTGGGTGGTGTTCCTCTCTCTCACAGAAACAGGTCAGACAAGGGAAGAAAGAAAAGGCAGCAAAGATACTGGAAAATAAAGAGACCTTTGCAACAGATAAAATGGAGAGTTAGCACAGAATTTATGTCTGCTCCATACTTCACAGTAATTTGCATCTTGACATTATGTCTTGAGGTACAAAGAAAATGACCAGGTGTGGGACATATTCCTTTTTTCTAAGGTTAAACGAAGATCCAAAACAAAGCTGAATTTGAAAATGGTGTTCTGAATGTAACTTTGGGAAGAACGGTGGTGATCACCATCTTCCTGGAAAATTCACATTTCTGGTTCCCTCTCAGGAGGCAGTGAAGGAAGTGAATCTGAGCACCAGGCTTCAGGGAAGCATCCCATCAGAAACTGCTCCAGGCTTCAGGGAAGCATCCCATCAGAAACTGCTCCAGGCTTCAGGGAAGCATCCCATCAGAAACTGCACCAGGCTTCAGGGAAGCATCCCATCAGAAACTGCTCCAGGCTTCAGGGAAACATCCCATCAGAAACTGCTCCACTCACCTTGGAGCAGGGACCCCTTCTGTCACCTGAGTGTCAGTCACAACGCAGCCGGCTCAGAATCAGAACTGGGCTGGAGGGGAGCCCTGATGGGACCCTGCATTAACCGCGTTAACATTAACCACACGAACAAAGACTAAACTTCTAACTCCTTCACTATGTTTCCAAGTGGCCTCGTAAACCTGCAGCAGGAAAGATTCTCATCTGCCTCCAGCAGCCTGTTTCGAGCTTCACCAGCTTTTATCAGCCCTCCCTCATGTCTAGCAGCCATTTTTTGGGCTCGCTGTGGTTCACGTCACCAAAGCCCCGCCAGTGTCACTGCAGGGACGCAGCGCTGCCCGCGCCCGCTCCAGGCCGGCC
>WEIU01008903.1:235610-276466 GCA_013389925.1 Aegithalos caudatus
ATCGCGGAGGAGCTGCGGCGGCGGGACCGGCTGCAGCGCCAGGCTTTCGAGGAGATCATCGCCCAGTGTAAGCGGGGCCCGGCGGGGGCGCGGCCGAAGTAGCGCTTCTCTTCTCCCTCACCGATGCCCATCAGTATCTGCAGGGAGACTGCCCAGTGGGAAGGGTGTGGAGTCTCTTTCTGGAGGTATTCCAGAACTGGATTCTGTCCGGTGCCATGTGCTATGGGGTGACCCTGCTTGAGCAGACAAGTGGGACCTGGTGACCCGCTGTGCTCCCTCCCAGGCCAAGTCATTCGGGGATTCTTCCTCTTCTTCAAAAGTGGGAAAGCCGTGGTGGCACAGGGGCCCCGGGGCCTCGCCCGAGCCGTTTTCACGAGACTGTTTGGGACGTGTCCGTAATAACAGGAAAGCTGGAATTTCTGCTTTATCCAGGAAAATATGTAGTTTCCTTTCTCTCAGAGGCTGAAGCACTTTGTGCTCTGGACAGTGATTGAATGTCTGAATTGTCTGCACAATTCCCGCCCAGTTGCTTGTGGAACCGAGAACAATGGTGCTATTGACCCCGCTCATGGTCTTTTGTAAAATTTGAATCTATCCCGGGGCCAGCACTCTCTGTTTGGGGCTTGCCTGCCCGCCCCTCTCCTGCCTCAGCTGTGTCAGGATTGAAGGGGGGTCCCACACACTGTGGGGAAAAGCAAACGGCAGAGCTGGGTTTGGCCTCTCTGCCAGGCCTGTTCTCATTGCCATCCTTTAAAAGAGTCTGAACTTCGGACTCTGTGTTTCAGCAGATAGCAATGCACCTGAGCAGTTGCCCTCGCTTTCTCTATTAAACTTCCCTGAGAGCAGTCCCACCCAGCATCTGGGTTAATGAGGAGTTCCTGGGGTTGTGGGTGGATGGTGCCTTCAGCTCTTGAGATCAAAGAGGAGGGAGAACACACTGATGTGGTGGAGCCTCATGTAGCATTTGGCTGTGTCAGAGTAATTAAAGGGACTAGATCACAGCTGGTGATCTAGGCAGGAGAAGATGGGAATCAGGATTTGCTTTCTGATTGTCAGAAGTGGACTTTTTGCCCCTGCAGATAACAAGCTGCTGGAGAAGTCAGACCTTCATGCAGTGCTGGCTGATAAGCTTCAAGCAGAAAAATATGAGATGCAGAGCAGACATGAGATCAGGTATGTAACACTCCTTTTTTGTCAGCAGGTGTCTGTTGTGCACCTTGTAACCTTAAACACTGTTTGATGCCTCACACAAACAGCTCCCAGATCTTTACACACGTGATTTGGCATGCAGCAAACTGAAATTCTGTTGGACTAATTATAACTTATAGCTGTGTCTAACCTGTGATAAAGTTACATTGTATTTAGAGTATGCAGCACAGAAAGGTCTGGCCAGGTTTGGGAAGGAAGCTGATTTATCACAAACTCATGGAACAGAGCTGCACCACAAAGAGCTGCTGCTCCTGGTCTGTTTGCCTTGTAATGCTTACAGTGTTTACCTGCTCTTCCTAATGAGTATGGGATGCTTTAATGGCTTCGTTTCTTTCAATCTGTGCCATCACATGGAAGGGGAGAACAGAAATAAACCATGATTGTGAAGTATTGGTCCTAAGTAGGCACCGGATGCCAAAAGAAAGTGTTTTGTGCCTGCTCTTGTGTAGGATTTCTTGGGAAGCTTCCTCCCTAACCTGGGAGTAGCACTCTGGTACTGAGGGCAGGGGTTGTGCTCCTGGTTCTGCTGGTGTTTGCACAGCAAACCCATGTGCCAGAAGCATCCCTTGGACAGCCTGTCTGTTCCACAGGTGAAGGCTGCTGCCTCTGCCCTCAGTGTACCTGAAGAGAAGGCAGGGCCAAGGAGCTCAGAATTCCTTTGTCTGTAAGAGTTGCTTCCTCTGTTGAGGTTCTTTTAGCTCTTGTTCTGAAACCAGAACCTCCCTACGTCAGGGAGCTGTATGAGCGTGTCCAGTTGGGATATAAAGCAAATCAATATTGCAGAGAAGGAAGAACTGCTGGGTTTACAGGAATTGCAGGCAAAACTCCAACAGGCTGGAGTTAAGACCCATGTGAAAGTTCCCAAAGGCTTTCTGATGGCTGCAGTTGTCCTGAACCATTTCACTTTACGGGAATCGTGTTCTGGCTGAATGCCGGGTCTGGGAGATGAGGCTGGACTAAATGTGGATGAGAGGAAAGGCACAGAAGCAGCCTCTGGAAGTAAATACTCAGCTGAACTCTGATGCTGTGCTCAATATATGACAGGTTTTTGAAACAGAATTACTTTTCTAATCCTAGACAGCTGAGGATAAGTGTTTTTACTTCCCTCAAGGCCAAGGAGTAGTATCTAGTTCTGGCTGGAGATATAGGATGTGTTGGATATTACCACACCACTTGGTTTCTTGTCTGCACACATTTTTTTGGAAATGCAGTTAGTGCAGCATTAATTCAGTGAGGGGTTGGTTGGTTGGTTTTTGAGAAGAGCATTAGGTTACTGCTATCACTGTGAGGCATTTGGGTGGATTATCTGTTTCCCCCTGGACTGTTACAACACAAAATGATTGCAGAAAGGGATGCAATTACCTTGTTCTGTTTCTCTGATATTGATGTTGAAGTTAAAAATACGATTTTTTAAAAAGCTGTAATTCAAAATATAGCTGATATTATGCTCAGAGTCTGTGTGTGTATATGCCTTTAAGAAAGTTTAGTTTTCTCTATTCCTAGGTCTGTGCCTTCAGAGACATGAGTGATAAATGTTACACTCCATAGCTGTTTTGGGCAGGGGGTGATATAAATGTTCTAATATGTAAAAATTCAAGATTATCTCACAGTAGTAATGTTGAAAAATACAATTAGTAACAACTTCAAAACTTATGCACAAAAAGAGTATAGTTAGGCCAATGAAGAATTGACTTGTCACACCTGGAACTGTAATCCCAAGGGCCTGAGAATACTCCCTTGGTTTCCTGGCTTTTGCTTCTGTACCCTCTCCAGACATCTCGCATCTTCAAGGTTCGCCATCTTCTTACAAAACAAATCAGGGTGGTAAAATACTTATAATTTTTCCAGAAGTTTGAGAGTGTACCTCTAAGACTCAGTCATCTTCATGCAAATTTAAACAAAGGCTAGTTACCGTCCGTTGGAGTTTGAAATCTGATTTAGAAATGTACAAAAAGTGAATGTAGTCCTCAGGAGGTGTAACTTTCCAGTGCTGTGTGTGTGATGGCCTTTTGGTGGTGTGGAAGTGAGCTTGGTTTGTTACAAATCACCTATGTCCCTGGTGTACAGAGGATCCAAGGGAGGCAATGTCTGGGCCCTGGCAAAGACACAGAAACAACTGGATTCTGACTGGGGACATTTCTTCTCTGTCCAATTGTAGCCCAGGACACGACAGCACATGGAACGACGCTCAGCTGCAGGAGCTGGCCCAGCTGAAGATAAAGCACCAAGAGGAGCTGACTGAGCTGCACAAGAAACGTGGCGAGGTTGGAAAGTCTTCTTATGTTCTCTGTGGTCCATATGTGCCCTTTTGGGAGCCTGACCATGATTTTACCAGGCTCATTAATCATCATTTTTTCCTCCTTTCATCTAGAGCCTTTTTAAGCTTCCCCAATTTTTGATGATTAAAATCAACCAGAGATGGGCTGGTCTGTAATACTGTCACCAGGAGATGAGAGCTTACGTTGTCAGCATAGGATGATTTTTTAAGTGCTGAATTTTCTGCTTCAGTAATAGGTTTTTAATTGTATTAGAGGAAGAGGGAGCTGATCTGGGCCACAGAGCTGTATATAACCACTAGTGACTCAAAAAGGCTTAGAATGAGTGGGGCACAGGGGGCTGTGTCTCACTTTGTAGCACCACTTCTGTGGCAGTGGACAAAGTAAACCAGCACCAGCCAAAGTTGAAAGAGCCACGGTGCTAGGCTGCAAAGGGAGTGCTGGTCAGAGCCCAGGAGTTCTGTAACAATGAGACTTGGGCCTGGAAGAGAGGAAAAACCAGGGGGTCTTGGATTTGTGTTTTTTGAGGGAAGGGTTTGGCAAGGAGCTATGGAATTTCAGCAGTAGAATTGGGTTTTCAAAAGCACAGCAGTGGACTGAATGAGTCTGGAAGCTGAATGGGACTGCACACTTCCATAGGGAAAAGGTGTGAATGGCCTGGAAAATGCTATCATGCTCCTTTGATTACACCCCACTGGAGGTGTGGAGAAGCTCCAGTGTCAGTAATTCTGAGCTTTCCAAAGAGGAGAGTGTTTTCTATCAGAGGTGGGCACCAAGTGGTCAGGACATTCAATACTTTCTTTGCTCCCAACCTGGTGTCCTAAAATCACTTACACAGGCAGGCATTCTTCCCAAAAATCAGTCTTCTTTCTTCCTGGGCAGCTGAGCTGTGCTGCCAGGTAAGCTATGAGCTGGCAGCTGCAGCTCAGCAGCATTGGCTTCTCTGTTCCCTGTGCTCTGCAGGTGCTCCACTGGCAACTTTCTCTGTGAGAACTCTTGGTGGCACCTGTGTTCACAGTGTGAGCTGTGTGTCTCCTGAAATGGCTGTCCTGGCCATAACAGGATGATTTGTTTCTTGGCTGTCACTACTCATTTCTTGTGTACTTACATGACAATTTTTAGTTTCTGTATTGATTTTTCCATTACTAAAATTTCTTCCTAATATACATTGTTTGATCTGACTATTAATGAAACTTTTTGAGGGAACACAGTGAGACATCAAAGGACAGCAGTTTTTTGACAATTCATTTTTGAAAGTGGATTCTCTGATTTAAGGACCCGTGTAGCAGATCTGCATAGAAAGCTGGGGTAAAAAGGGCCTGAAATGTGTGATCCATCTAGCTTTTAATGCTAGATTAGTCTGTGCTTGCACTGAAGGCTGCCCAGTGTATTATCCACTGACATCCCTGCAGTTTGTAACACAATTTTCTCCTCTCCCCAGCTGGCGCAGTCTGTAATTGATCTGAACAACCAAATGCAGCAGAAGGACAAAGAGATGCAGATGAATGAAGCCAAGTGAGTAAGAACTGTTTTGTCTGTGACCAGACTTCTAGTGGAGCTCTTTATTGGAGTTACAATATTCTCTAGGAGTCTTAGCCCAGGGCTAAAAATGCCTTTGTGAGGCATTGTGCAAACAGCACAAGGAAGATGGCACAGGTCCCAAAGGAGGTCCTCATGGTTTTGTATGTTTTGTTGCCATTCCAGGATTGCAGAGTATTTGCAAAAGATTTCTGAACTGGAAACAGAATGCCAGGAATTGCGTAGCAAACTGCAAGATCTTGAGCGAGCTAATCAGACACTGAAAGATGAATATGATGCTCTCCAGATCACCTTCAATGCCTTGGAGGAGAAACTGAGGAAAACTACTGAAGACAACCAGGAGCTGGTCTCACGTTGGATGGCAGAGAAAGCACAAGAAGCCAATCGTTTGAATGCAGAAAATGAAAAGGATTCAAGGTGAGATCCATGATCTCTGCTTGATAAAACTGATATATTTTTCAGTTATGAGTGCATAGGATAAAACCAGATTTAGTTTTGACCTCTTGAGATCTCTATTCTTGCACAACATGGGACTTTCTATTTCTTCTTCCAGCCAACACAGACTGACATTTAGTGAAAGCATTGTCTTTTAAATTAAGAAAACATGTTCTTTTGTTTCTTCAGCAACATTTAACTGTGTACTGAAGATCATAAATCAGATAGAAACTGCGGGGTTTTGCTGGTATTAGATTTGGACTTCTCTTGTTCATATTGCATCTTATACTGCTCCTAGTTTTATCCTTTTTTTGACTTGACTAACTTCAGTGTTTTCTGCATTCCTCTAGAATGAGCATCTGCCATGAGCTTGACCTATGTAAAAGTTGTTGCAAAAGTAGTTTGGTTTTTTTCCTTGCAAAATATTTTTTCTTCTGAATTGTTTCAGCTTACTTGCCAGCTAATGATACCTGGAGACTGACCTCTATTACTAGTCTACAGTAGCTGGCAGTTTTGTATTAGATTCACTAACATAATCATTATTTTGGCAATTTCTTGCCCTCCAAGCTAATGCATAATTCATATGGATCATAAAGGGCCATAGGTTCACTTTGCCTCACTGTCTCACTTGAGTGATCTTGTCCTTTGCTACTCAGTAAGAAAACTGCTCCTCCTTCTTGGAATATTTTGAAAAGCAGGATAAAATTAGAGCAGGGGACTGATTTTTAAATTTTTTTTTAATCTTATGAAGCTCATCAAAACTTTGCAGAGTAATCTTTGGAATGGAATTAAGGAAATGTTGTTGTTTTTTTTTTTAACCATGGATTCTCTTTCTTAGGAGACGCCAGGCCAGGCTGCAGAAGGAGCTGGCAGAAGCTGCCAAAGAGCCCTTGCCTGTTGAACCGTAAGCAGTCTTGATTTACAGAGTCTCTTTCATCAGTTTATGCCTCAGGTTTATGCAGATGCATGATAAATGGTATCTTTGTTACTCCTAAATTGGGTGATGTAGAGGAGTGTTTGAACTTCTCCTGTGAAGTCAGAAATGTGCAGTAACTCTCCTAACCTGAACTTAGAGAAGAAGGAGCTCTTTTAGGACTGAAAATAGATGCTTGGACTGAAAGTCCCAGGAATGGTTCATGTGGTCAGTAGATGTTATAAAATATGTTTTTATGCTGAGATATATGCCTTTGGTCTTTAAGACAGTTTTTCACGAAACAGTGAAGTCATGAAACAATTACTCTGCAGATGCCTGGATTTTAAAATGTTAGACTACAAACATGCTCAAGGATTTCCTGGAGGAACTGGTACTGAGTGAATTAACCTGGGTGAAAATACACGGCTTCCACACTGGCAGGGGTTTACTGTCTAAGGGAAAAACAGTGGAGTACTTTATCTGGTGGGCTGCAGAGAATCCCTCTAGTCCTTGTGCTTGCTCTGCTGTGTTTGGCTCTGGGTAGTGTTGGATCAGGTGGCTGAAGTGGGCAGTGGGAGCTGTGGGTGCTCTGAACTGGGCTGTGTTTGTGTTTGCCTGGTCCAGAACAACTGCATCTGCTGCTCTGTTCCTGGGCCCTGCTGAGGGGTGCCAGGGCTGCCTGCAGGCTTTTTCTGGAGATCTTTTCTCCTTGTGTTCACATCAGTCACGCTGAGTGCTGTGCTGCAAGCCCTTGTGAAGGACGGGAGCAGTGCATCCCTCTGGAAGGGAGGCTGTGCAAAAGGCTGGGAGAGGGAGGAAGGGCATGTGGAAAGGGAGTATGAGACACCCTATAGCATAATTGCTTCTGTATACTACTCAGACTCTGCTTCAGAGATTGCTTTGATTTCTTCTTTAATATTTTATAATTTGAGAGGGTTTGTGTTGTGTAAATGTGCTGCTTAGTGAAGGAAAAAGCTGTGCCATTTCAGGGGGTGTGCCCTGGTGTTTATATTTACTTAAAAACAGAGTTAACATGGAAAGTTCTTTTGCTATGCATAGTTTTAATAGCAGAAACTTTAGATTTTTAAAAATAAATTTGGCAGAACTTGATAGTATTTTATTGAAACACCAGCCTAATACATTCAGTCAGACAATATATTTTCCATAGTCTTTTCATGTATACTCTCCTCCAAAGTCTTAGAATTGAAAGTGCAGCTATATTCTGAAATGAGGGATTACAAATGGTTTCATCCTTTTAAATGCTTTTGCAGCTGAGTGTTACATGATGGCACATATTAGTTAAATACTGAATTTCAACTTCTCTTCAGTCAAATGGCATTAGGTTAGTAAAGTGTGTTTAAAAATAGTTTGTCCTGCAAAATCAGCAGTGGAGAAAAAATCATTGAAGGAAAAAATACTAGGCTGTCAGAACCTATGGTGACTAATGGGGGAAAATCTTCAGCATTAGCTGAGTCATTTAGCAGGATTAATTTATTGTACATGGGTTGGAACCTCACACTTGTGTTCAGTTGATCACCAACTCTTTAATTGAGTGAACAAAAACAGCTCTCACACTTAATGGTGCAGCTCCTGAAGTACGAGACTGTGCAAAGTATCAAGGTGTCTTTTGTGTAGGTGAAGCAGTAAAATTCAGTCAACCTCTTGTGCTTTTTTTTAACACTTGCTGGTTTTGAAACAGCAAAAATGGTGCTGATATCACCTATAGTTGGTGTGGCAGTAACTCAAGTTTTTGTTCCTCTGTAACTGTTCCAGCAATCATCATTGACTCTGCAGTGAAGCCTTGCTCAGGTGTGGTGGGTTGTTACAATGCTGTGTGTAGTTAGTGCTACAGGCTGAAATAGGATGCCTGTAGTAAAGAGAATCTGAAAAAGAGGCTTGGAAACAGAAATGGGGATGTGGAAATCCAGTCCTGCTGTCAGTGAGATGGAAGTGGCAGCTGGAAAGAAAAAGCTGAAATTTGGTTGCTGTCTGTATCTGTTTTCAGGCACTGTGTGTTGAGTTTCATGTCTGGCAGTTGGGTGAGCGTGTGTCACCTGGATCTACCTGTGTGTTGCTACAGCTCTGTAAACCTGGGCTGCTCTGGCATGGACACTGACAGGCCCTGGAACGGTGCCATCCTGTCAGTTCATGTTGCCAGGGGCTGATTGAAAAGAAGGTGTTTTCTCTCACTTCAGCAGGGATGATGATATCGAGGTGCTTGCCGATGAAACCTCTGACACAGCGGAGGAAACGTCTCCGGTGCGAGCTGTCAGCCGGACGTCCAGGTTAGTGACCAAGGGGCTCTGGTAGCATGTCACTGGGGGGGTACAAGGGCCACAGGAGAGCTGCAACCATGTTGGGAATGTAACTTAGGTTTCTAGTTGCCTTCAGGTGGAACACAATTTAGTGCTACTACCAGAGCAGTAGGCAACTCATGTGCTGTGTTCTCTGTTGCCATGCTTTAGATGTGCTGGTTTTCCTTTGCTGTTTTAACTAAATTATCCTAGTGCCTGAAAAATCGTTGTTTAATCTTTAAAACAAATGTTTAAAAACTGTATCATTAATAACATGGGTATTACAATGCCTGTTATTTTATGCCTCCATTACTCTACAAGATATCAATGTGACTTTGCAAATAGCTGGGTTTATCTGAAATGCTGGAAATAATCTTCACCAAGATTAAGTGCATCTTGTTCTTTCTCTAAAATAGCAGTGAGTGGAAAGTAAGAGGTAGTTATGTGAGATTATGGATTAATTTGATTGAAACTTCAGACTTGGCAGACTGTTCTGTCTAAACCCAGCAATTCACAGGGTGAGGTTGAGGGACATTGAAGAAACTTCACCCACAAAACGTGTTCCGAGTTGTAGTTACTGATGATTTTTGCACTGATGCCTGCCTTGGTGTTCTCTGTCTCTGGGCTGGGTCTGAGGGGAGGGAATCTTTCCAAAGACATGTTGCTATGAAATGTGTTTGTATTGCTCTTTATGTGGAGAAGCTATTCACAAGGTTTAAACCTGTCCTCCCCTCCTTCAGTAAGCGACTCTCCCAGCCAGCTGGAGGCCTTCTGGACTCTATCAGTAATATCTTTGGGTAGGTTAGAACACTTTCACCTCCTTGTTTTGTTTATTGGTTTCAATGTACACCAAAATCTTGGTGATGCAGGGAACGCAAACAAATATTTTCAGCCTTCCTTCTAGCTTCTGCCTTTCTTTTTTTTTTCTTTTTTGTTCTCCTCAACTTCCTGTTTCTTCCATCTTGCCGTGTGCTGACCTCTGACCTTTCCCTCCAGTCTGTCTGAGTCTCCCCTTTTGGGACATCAGTCTTCTGATACTGCCAGGTGAAAACATTATCCGCTCTTAGTCCAGCATGTGATTGTATTCCATTGAAGTAACGTGGAACACAGCTGCTTTGTGCTGATTAGATTCTGCAGTTGAGAACTCTGGTTAGAAACTATCTACAGTGAGAGAGACAATGAGCCCCTCTTTGTGGAGAGAATACATGGGGTTTGCTCTTACTTTCCACTGCACTTTGCTCCTTTAGTAGGGTTACTTAAAATAAGTCATTGGGTTCTGTGCTTAGTATCCAGAGTGGAGCCAGTCCTTCTAAGCTAAGCTCTGCAGTAGGTGGATGTCTTTGCTTAAATGGAGCAGCCCAAGGTTTGGAACAGAGCATTTTGCTGTCTGGGATGTAGTGCTGAGATGGTGTTCAGTCTTCCTAGACATAATGATGGAGCTGCAGCCAGTCCCATGTTTCTCTTCCTATTGAAAACATTAAAACACTCCTCCAAAATGAGGTCAGTAATCAGTTCAGGTAACTTATGTGGTGAACTGTGAAATATCTAAGGCCACAAGTGAATATAGTGTTACATGACAAATTTTAAAAGATGGGATTAAAAAAGACATTAAAAACACCTTCCCCCATTTTTTACTTTCTGTACAGAGTAGTTAATTGACAGGTATTGGGATTTGAGATTGGGATGAACTCAAGAGAAACAGTATTCATTTCTCATTTTAAAATGTTTCTGCTTTATTTCATCTCAGGAGGCGTTCTCTGTCCTCATTTCCTGCACCCCAGGATAATGCAGAGCCACATCCAGGTGCCAGTAAAGAAGTGAGAGTGCCCACTACTGCCATATGTGTCTTTGTGAGTACAGAAGAATTCTCTGCTCTGTCTTTTGTTCTGGTTTTGGAGGAAGAGAATCCTCTATGTGGGAACTGATATCCTGAGACTCTTACTATTAGCACTGCCGAACAGGAAGGAATTCTTGGTTTGGTAGAAACATTAATTCCATTTAATTCTTAGCCCAAATGTTTCTCAGAGCCAGTGTGCTTGATGTCTGTCTTACTGAGGTCGATGATGACAAAGAAGTTTTCTGAGGGCACGGGGAAATTCCACCCTATTACCTCCTTGGCTCCCAGCAGTCCCAGTATTCTATCATGCCATAGCAGAGCTGTGATTGAGGAAGGGACTGCTGACATTTTGGGATTAATTCAGTTCCAGTTCTCCACAGTAAATGGAGTTGTGGTACCAAATGTAATCCGACAAATCTGGTGAAGAGGAGCTCATGGTGATGGGGTGTCCTTAATTGCTGTGCATGATCAAAGGTTTTCAAACTGAGACCTCCTTTATGTGTTCTTTGGCCTCACAAAGCTGAACTTAAGTTTCTGTGCAGGGCATTGTCTTGTGACTGAAAGGGAGTTGTCTTGTAATGCAGCTGCTTGTTTGAACATGCCTCTGGAGCTTTCTTGGGCACTCCGGAGCTGGATGTGGACTTTTCATGGATGTTAAACTTCTTTTCTTCATCCAGAGTATCAGTGTAGCTCACTGCACCAGGGAAACATGTGTATTGTTGCCTGCCCTGTTACCATATTCTGTTGTGGATGGGGGCAGTAGCAATGTCACCTCATGTGAGAATAGGGTCATGATGACATGGCAGCTGGAGCTGGCTTGAATAGGGGCCATCAGGGGAGGAGGTGTTAGGCTTCAGCTCCAGTGTTTTGAGCCCAGGTGGAGGGTCAAGTCATCTAGGTCTGGCAGAGCATTCCAGGAATTCATGCAAGGGCTCTGTGGCAGAGGTTTGGCAGATGCAGGGAGCAGACTGGTCTCACCTTTGGAGAGGCAAGCAGGAGATGGAAAAGGTGGTCACATTCAGGAATCATTGCCATGTGTAGCTTCTAGGCAAGGCCTTTCACCAGTTTTGTTGTGAATGGCTCCTGTGCATTTGCAGAAAGATCAGATTTGAGATGTGATTAGCCTTAAATAAGAGCTGACAGACCACATTCAAGCAACAAGTTCTGTAAAAATACAAGTTTCCAGAAAAGCTGGTTTTGAAAGAGCAGTTGCTGAAAATACCTTAAAAATAATTAAGATTGTGGTGGTAATACTGTGTGGGTAAGTCATGTAAAGCTGTGAAATGAATAGAGGAATAAAAGAGGAATGAATCTTAAAACTCTCATAGGTTTTCAAAGTTCAAGAATTCAGAACATTAAGCTGTGAGAAGCAGGGGTGCTGGGGAGTCAGTGCATCTGCAGAGAGGAGGCACAGCTTAAGCCCAAGTCCTTGGAAGCAGGTCCTTTCACACTTGTACTGCACAATCACCAACACACCCAGTGGATGCAGGGCAGCTGCTGTACTGTTTCCTAGCAGACTCAAGCCTTACTTGATTGTTCCATGGTTGCATGAACTGGTTTGATCATGTTCCATGGTTGTCTCTAGACAGAGGAATGAAAAGTTACTTTCCTTCTACAGCACATCTTCTATTACTGTTTCTTGTCCTGTCCTTTCCTTATTTTTTTTTCTGGTGTGACTTAAGAGCCTAAGCTTAGGAAGCATTGTAAGGCTTTTGGTAGTTTGTTATTGCTGCTGAGTCCTTGCTGCTATTTTTATTGATGTGCCTTTGTTTTTTCTTCAGATAAGGATCAGCCTTTTTGCTGTCTGTACACCTCCAACCACAGCAGAGTTTGTCTGTGGCTTTATTTCCTATGTACTGCTGAAAGATGCACAGCTGTGATTCTGTGTAATCTTTAAGTTCTGTAGCTTTCTGATCTGTGGTTATGGGTGTGTGCTAATTCCCTTCTGGGTGGCTGTTGTGTTCCTCCCCCCTCAGGATGCACACGATGGGGAGGTGAATGCGGTGCAGTTCAGCCCTGGCTCCCGGTTACTAGCTACAGGAGGCATGGACCGGAGGGTGAAGCTTTGGGAAGTCTTGGGAGGTAAACTTTTTTGCTTTAAGGTATGGTGGGATGCTAAATAAACTTTTATTATGGGTCACTTTCTGTCAACTTCTGTTCTAATCCACTGCTCAAGTTTTTGTTCATCTTTCTCTGCAGATAGGTGTGAGCCCAAAGGTTCCCTCTCTGGCAGTAATGCTGGGATTACAAGCATAGAATTTGATAGTGCTGTGAGTATCTGTGCAATACCCACTGTTTGTAACTGGGAATAAATTAATGGAATTATGTTGTTCTCTGCTGTCATTTCCATTCTTAGTTGAAAAGTTATCTAAGAAATGGGTTAAAACATGAAAGTAGCTGAAAGTAGTTAGAATAGTACAAAAGATCTTTATTTGATAAGATGCAGTCTGTAATTCTGATCCTTGCTTTACAATTCAGATGATGACGTGCAGCTCAGACATTGACTGTTACTGATTTTTGTTTAAAATAAGAAATTAGCTTTCCACTGAAGCTGGCATAACAGAAGCAGCAAATACACTGAGGCTTTATTTCTGTTTTTCCCATGAGTGCTTTACTGAGGTCTGTGATGAATAGTAAAAGGTCTGATTATCCCAAGACTTGCAGTTCCATGCCCACTTCTCCCAGCAGTTTCTCCCCAGCCATGACACAGCAATGGTGTGGCTGGCAGAGTGTTTGCTGACAGTGTGAGATGTGCTCAGGTCATGTTCACCTGGAGCAGCGGAGACGTGACTGAGATCAGCATCCAACAGTCCTGCTTGAAGGAGTTTGGGGTCTTGGATTGGTCTAAGTGGACATGTGATCTGACTTTTCTGCTGAGACCTCTTCCACAGCACAAAGCTGATAGAACTTCTGCCCTTTGGTGATTCTATGAGCTAAATTATGATACATACCCAAGAGGATCCTTCTTTTGGACACTGACCAGCTCATTAGAGATGTGCTGTTAATCTGCAGGAGAAACTAGTCCTGAGGTTTGGCAAGTTGCTTTAACACATTTGCCTTGAGGATGCCAAAGGGTGAGATGCCAAAGGATTAGAAGGATTCAGGAAAGTGCGATGGACAGGAGTGCATGCATAAATTTTGTGGTGACCATTCTCCATCATGGGTGATTTGTGGGAGCCCTAAGCCTAAAGCCTTGAACAAGTCAGTTTCTCTCTCCTCAGGCAGATTTCATTTTTGAAATCTTAGCTTAAAGTGCTAGAATTTTAACGAAAATGGTAAGAATCAGGCTAATTCCACTCTAAGACCTTTCTAAGCAGTGGGGGTAGGTGATGCAGGGCTTTTTTCATCTGAAAAAGAAAAAAAGAGAAAACAACTCCACAACAGATGAGAGTAAACTAGAATGCATTTTCTCCCTGCAGCTGAAGGGAGAGATGAATGTCCTTTTTCTGGTCTGGTTATGGTTATAATTGGTATGCATTATTCTTGTTATAATCTGTAGCCATGATTCTACAAACCCTCCCATTTTGAGAAGTAGGTGCCATAGCCCTTTGGGAAGGGTTACATTAGCTTTCCATACTGGCATTTGCTACTGTGGTTTTGGTTTTATTCTTTTTTTCCTCTGACAAAATAGCACTAATATGGTTTTAATGATTTATTGGAAATGTTTCAATTTGGTTTGCATATTGACTTGCAGAAGGAATTTTAAAGGAATCTTGTGTTCACAGGGTTCTTACCTCTTAGCAGCTTCAAATGACTTTGCCAGCAGAATCTGGACAGTTGATGACAATCGATTACGGGTGAGTCTTGTGAGGCAAAGCAGTGCACAGGTTGTTTCTGTCTTGTATTCCCAGTTTTGTATGATGGGGACATGACAGTTTTGGAAGATGGGCACTTACAGACTTTTAATTGTTCTTTTTGTTGAGAGGTTCTTTATCTCTTGAAGGTCTTCACAGCAAGACCTAAAATACAGTGTTGATCTCCACACAGCCTTGCAGGAAGCTCCAGTTACTGTGTTTTTTCGCAATACAATCCCCCCCTGGAAAAACCGTGCCACATACGGTGTGTGTACATATTTGGGGAACTTTAAATGCTTAGGATTTATGGAGAACCACCTCAATATTTCAGGCTCTCTCAAAGGACAGGGTGCTGAAAAGGACTTTGTGGAAGATGAAACGGGACTTCTGTTTAATTCAGGAGCAGCATTCTTGAAAAGGAACCCTCTGCCTGGCTGTCCAAGGCAGCAAGCCTCAACATTTAGGACATTGTCCTCAGTGTCTTTTGAAAGGTTCTTTCTTTCCTCCCAAACACTTGGTACTCATATTCGTCTCTAACACTTGTCTCAGATTTGAAAATAATCCTTTGATAGACCGAAAGTTCCACAGTTTTCCAAGAGCTTTTTTAAATTGTCATTTCCCATGTACACTTTTCCTCAACTTTTTATCTTAGTAAGATGCTACTTTGATGTTTAAATCTTCTGACATTTCAATGTTGGTTATAACCAACAGATGCACTGTAATTCACTGGGTAGTTCTCAGTGTGGAGATGTCAAGTCTCAGGAAAGTGAAGAGTATAATTTCTTTTGCACCTTCCCCTTGGCTGCAAAACCTACTATTGGAGGTGTATTATAGTGAGTACAAGTTTAGCAGACATAGATTACTCACTGCAAAAGGTTAGTTACATCTGCAAACATTCACATAAGCTTCCTGTAATTCTTCAGAGTGCATTCATTGTTTGCTGAGATGAAGTACTGCTCTCTGTTTCAAGTGTGAGCACTGTGGACTTTTCTTGCCTTGCACATAAGCAGGAGGTAGTAAAGCTGAAATCACTGAAAACTTTGCCAAAACTCCCTGCCTAAATGCAGATACCTGTATGTGATGTCTGTGCAACAAGGGCAGAAGAGAGATACAGAGTGGAAGATAGATCCTCCTTGCTGGAGTTTGTCTTCCTTTCTTAAGGCAAGGTGGTCTTTCTGGGATGATGTTTTGTGTATCAGATTTGGGGGTTTTCCCCAAACTTTATTTCCATTCTTAAGGGCTTTTATTTTGTTTTTCCCAAAGCCCAGATTGCTTTGTGTAATTTGATACTGAGTATTTTAAAAAAATCTGTCTACAAAGATTTCTGTCATGTTTTTCATAGCTCTTACTTTAGTAATTCATTGTCTGTTTTGTGATTTAGTTTGTAAATGTTGAGCAATTCTAAGTGAATGTGGTTCATCTTCTCAGTCCCAGAGAGCCTCCCTCTGCACTAGAGAAGCTGCTTTAGGGAGTTTTTCTGAAATCCCTGGTGTCTCAGCTTTCAGGTTTTAAGATGTATTAACAATTGAGACTCGATACTATGTTGTGTCCTTCAGGGAAGCTCCATGTGAAAACAGAAAGGCACAGTTTTAATTTTCAGCATATTTTAACCCTTTGTCATTGGCTTTTCCTGGAAGGCTGTGTTGCAGTTGCCATCAGTCCATGCATTGTAGGTATAGAGAGTGTTGAGGAAGGAGCTGGCAGGTTCCTGAGTAACTGGAGAGACTGCAGCAGGAGATGACCTGTGTTTCCCAGCTCCAGGCTGGGCTCTAATAATTAACACTCCTACTCAGTGGTGGTCTCTGTTTAACTGTAGTAGATGTTTTTTCTGCCAAGCACTGCAGAAGACATGCAAGTGCAAGTGGAAATACTCAGTTTCACCATGTCAATCTCTGTCCCCAGCACACCCTGACAGGTCACAGTGGTAAAGTTCTGTCAGCCAAGTTCTTGCTGGACAATGCACGCATTGTTTCGGGAAGTCACGACCGGACCCTCAAGCTCTGGGACCTCCGCAGCAAAGTTTGTAAGGAAGCCTAAGTTCTGCCTTTCATCCCTGCTCTGTGCTTCTGCTCAATGCTCTTGGCAGTCTAGTGTCAGATCAATTATTGAGTCTTTTTGCCAGTATAAAAATGGAAAAAGCCAGCAGTCATCCCATTTTCTGTTATTCTTTAAATAACTGAAGTCTTTCTGCCTGTTACCAGGAATAAGAAATTCTGTGTGTGCAGGAAGCACTGTTAATGCTATTACACTGAGAGCAGCTGTTTTTGGGAGTGTTCTTTGTTTACCAGTCTAGGGATGGGTATTTTAGTCTTCCACTAAAAACTTGGACCCAGGCCAGGTTTTTAACCCTGAGGTGGGTGTATGAAAGTGTCTCCTGGAAACACTGAAAATTTCAACATCTCAAGTGAAGGAATTGCTAGGATCCAGTTTTTTCTTCATGAGAAATACCTTATTTCCTTGGTTTTTCTCCCTCTGGGGGCTCTTAAACCTGATTGCACTGAGAGAGTATTTGAGTTTCAAAGTTACCTTGATACCTGAATTGCAAACATAGGTCAAGGAGACAGATTCATGTTTAATAGTAGCAAATTATAGCTGGCTAAATATGAAGTGGAAGTGATGCAGCTGTCATTTAAAGACCCAGCAAAGGAGATTGAGAAGGACAGAGAGGTTGAAGACTTAAGCAGGATTATTTTAAGACAGTTTACCCTGTGCCAGTACCCTGCTCTGTGTGGCCACTGTATTTGGGGGGGTGTGGGGTCAGGGATTGTTTTCTGTCTCAATTTTCATCAGTTTGGACAATGCGAATTTAAGTGTGTCACCATTGGTTTCTCCTCTTTAGGTATAAAAACAGTGTTTGCAGGATCTAGCTGCAATGACATTGTGTGTACTGAGCAGTGTGTAATGAGTGGACATTTTGATAAGAAAATTCGTTTCTGGGACATCAGGTAAAATTATTGTAGAAGAGCTTGTGTTGTATGAGTGGTTATGGGTTTGCTGTCAGATTAATCTGAAGTAGGGAACTCTTCTTCCTGAGTTTGGAAGCTGGGGAGACTGTTAAAGAAGTAGCAAAAGGTCATTAAACAGAGTTTCGTTACTACTTTTATAATGTTTGGTATTACAGGGCTTTTTTATGTGGGGTTTGGGGGGATGCCATTTCTTTACTGTAAAGACAGCCTGCTTGCTGGTAAATATTTTTCATTGGTCAGTACTTGCTGTTCCAGGGTGGGCTTGTGAGGAAAGTAGTGTCTTAACAGTTTGCTGGAAATGCTATCCACAAGGTGGGATCTAGTTTGGGAAAGAAACAAAATGTAAGAATAAACCTGTAATCCTTTTCCTTCTCATCCACACTAGGACAAGTCAAAGTTTTGATGCACTGGTTTGGCTTCTGAACTGTAGTTCACTGCTTTCTTTTTTCCTTCCCTTTTTTTTTCTTTTTTCTTTCCCCTCTTTCTGTCTTTAGGACTGAAAGCATTGTAAAAGAACTGGAGTTGCTTGGAAGAATTACAGCTCTGGACCTGAACCCAGAGCGAACAGAGCTTCTGACCTGTTCCCGTGATGATCTACTCAAGATCATTGATCTGCGGGTTGGTGCTGTCAAGCAGACGTTCAGGTGAGTGTGTTCTTCACCAGAACACTCTGAACCTTCAGGGCCTTGTATTGTGGGTTACCCTCAGTGCTGGAGTGGTTTTCAGGACCTCTGTGAAGAGAGCACTCTTCGCTTTTTTTTCTACGTGGCAAAGTTTTCTAGAATGTCTAGAAACAGCAAAGATCTGCTCTAATGGATCTTCTCATGTTTCTATTTAAAGAAGGCAGCTTGGCTTAGAAGTCTGTGTTGTAAAGGAAAGAATTTCTTCAGGTGCCATTGAGAGAAGGGTGTATGAGAAACATGAGTTGGGATAAAGGGATGCTGGAGTTTATTCTGAACCATGCAGAAATCCTTAATGTTGTCTTTATTTAGTAAGTTGTCTTCTCATAATTGAGTTCTCATTGTCATCTCAGATATGAGTTTAACAGTTATCTGATTCTAACTTTCCAGTGCCCAGGGATTCAAATGTGGCTCTGACTGGACAAGAGTTGTGTTCAGGTAAGGTCAGACACAAACAAGATATCTGATGAACCTTTCCCCAGCTGAACTGAGCGATTCCTGATGCTTGGCTGCCCTGGTCCCCAGTTAGAGCTGGAAAAACTGGGACAGAGTTTGTAATTTGTCCAAGGTTACCGCTTGGTCAAGCTAGAGTGTATCTGTAAATATTGATCCAATGTCTTGGAAATGCTCTGATTTCAAAGTGCTTTCACCTCGTAGTATTAGCAGGTGATAACACACAACTCCTAAAAAGCTATTTAATGCCAAGTTGCTTGCTTAGGAAGCTGTGGGTGGAATGGTGAGGTGTGCTGAAAATTGCTAACTTGAAAATTGTTCTTTACCCTCTGCACCTGGTCTGATCTCCCAGCCCTGATGGTAACTATGTGGCTGCTGGCTCAGCTGATGGGGCCCTCTACATTTGGAATGTGCTTACTGGGAAATTGGAGAGGACGCTTGCAAAGCATCACAGGTGAGGGAAGTGGGATATGCAGCCTAGGGTGGGGATCTGAGTTGTGGATCTTGCTGAGCTATCAAAACGTTGGAGTTGTGCAGCTTTGCAACTTTCATTGGCATGTGAGAATTATTAATATGCAAAGTCTTTGTGGATTCAAGGAAGTATTCTCTAGATTGAATTCGATTAGCTTTGTTGTTGTTATCTTGCAAAACTGAGATATGATTTTAATAAAGTGCATTCAGTATATTTTTAAGAAATTGTATCTGCCTCCGAATTATTAAAAGTCTTGAGATGTGAGAAAGTGGGGGGGAGTTTTATTGGTAATAAGAGCATTATAGTATTTCCTTCCAGTGCTAGGTGCTGCTGTGGCATTCAGCTTTCTTGTAAACTTTCTGTTGCCTTCCCTTTCAGTTCTTCTATCAATGCAGTGACGTGGTCACCATCGGGTGCCCACGTGGTCAGTGTGGACAAAGGAAACAAGGCTGTGCTGTGGTCTGAGTTTTGACCGATGGAGAGTGAAAGGCTGTGTGTGGTGCTGCTGGTCCATGGCTGCACAGCATGGAGACCCGAGCCCAGATCCATCCTGAGTCAGGATATCGACAAGCACACGGGCTTTGCTTTCCAGAGGGAAGTTCTAAAGCAATGGAGAAAGGAGCCTGAGTCAGAGACTTCTCACGGCCATAACTGCACTGTGGCACTTGGACTCAGAATGGGATTAGCTGTTGTAGATGGAGAATGCTACTTAGTCATGCCTTTACTTGCAGTATCTATGCACCGTGTGGAGCTGAAGATACTAGCGGGATTCCTCACCAGACAGCTGTGCCAAATACCCTGTCACACAAATGTATCTACAGTTCTTCTGAGGTGGAAACTTTGGAAAGAAGTCATTGTGTATGCTGACTTAAAGCATGTCCTGTCTCCTGTGTTCTGTTCTGGTGGCCTAGTTCAGGCATGGGGTGAGAAGGAACATGTCCTAGGCAGTTTGAAGTGTTGGAACAGCTTGTAAAGAGAGTCTCCCACAGCTCTGACAGCTCTGCCTTTGAGTCATCAACTCAGTTTGGATCTGTTCTGATCCTGGCACGGGCTCTCCAGCACTGTCAATGTGAACTCTGTCTGTCGGTTCTTGAGGCAACGGTTTGTTCTTCAGGACTTCTGCACCCTTGTCTTGAAATGCCCTTCAACAACTTGGGCATCACAAAATAGGTTTTTAATTTTTTTATACTGTGGGCAGTTTGGTTGCTGGGTGTGAGGAGAGAGCTAAGCTTGTTGCGGTTGTTGTAGAAGATGTGCTGCAGTGATGAGGAATGTAGTAATCCTGTGACTTCAGTCCTGGGATACTGATGTCTGGTCCCTTTTTCTGTTCATCCGTCCTGTCCTGGCGGCTGTCAGTACACAGGGGAGCAGTGGCATCAAACCCCAAATCCATTGTTTTGGTGCTGGCAATTCCAGGCCACTTGCCCCATTCCTGAGCACACGTGCAATATTCCCATTTGCGCTGGAGCCCTCTGTGGTACCGAGCAGTGTCTTAGCTCTGTCCCTGTTCTGGCACCCCAAACCATGATGTGACTGAGTGTGAGCTCCCTGGCATATCTTTACCTAGCCAAACCTTTCCACATCGTCTGGGCCTCAAGACAAGCCACCAGCGTTTTATTGCCTTTTTATTTGCACTTTATTTTCTTCTTTCCCAATAGTGTTTTACTGTGGAAGTGTGTTGTTTGGAGGGGCTGGGTTGGGGAGCTGCTCTGACAGGCTCCCTCTAACCCAGCCTTTCCTTCAGACACTTTCTGCAGAGGGGAATTAGAGTATATGGGGCAAAATTTTTATTTATTCAGCTGCCCATAAGAACTTGATTGTAAATAAACCTGTGTTCTGCTTTTAAAACCCCACACTGCTCTGATTTGTTTATTTCTGCATCTGTGTGTGAGATCTTGTTTGGAATGAGTGCGGAGGGGGACCTGAAATATTTTCCTGGTGAATTGTGGGATTTGGTGTAGAGGGGGAAAAGGATAATGCTCTTAGCTTGGGGCTAGTTCCCTGCAGGTGCAGCCTGGGCTTGCCCTATCTCAGTAGTCCTGCCTTGAGACTGAAGGAAGTCTTGCCATGTTGAACAAGTGCCTCTGTCCTTGAAAGGTTAATGTATTGTTGGATGGTTTAGATAAACTACTGAACTGAGGAAATCAGGATCTGTGCTTCAAACACTCCTGAAAGTAGATGTCTTTTTCTGCTGTGAGACTTGGACAACCTTGTCAAGTTTCTGAGACAGGAATAGGAGTTGCATGTTTCTTTAAAGACACAAAAACCTTGTTGAAGATGCTGCTCTGGTTCCAGCTTCAGAGTAATGAAGCAAAGTCTTCAGTTGCTCAGTGTACAAATTTCATAACTAATAGCCATCACTGGCCACCCTCCTTTTTTCATAAGAAAATAAGCTTTTATCCAGCTCATGGAAGTGAGAAATGCAGCAAAAATGAAAAGTTGGCATTCTGAACAGTTTTGAAAGACAAGATACATTTTCTTGTGCCTGTTGCAGTGGCAGATGGTCCTTGAAAAGGCACCTGCCACAAGTCCAGGTGACCTTGGTTACTGCAGGAAAGTAGATCACAAAGTGGCAAGTCAGCATGATGAAAGATTATTGGGAGATTAGCATAATAAAAACTGCAGGCTCTGTTGAGGAGGATCAGAATGGGTTTAGGATGTTTATAATTTAAACTGCTACACTTGTATTTTTCTACAGCATGAACACAGCTCTTACCCAAAGAGCTTGTTAGGCCCATTGATGCTGTTGTGAAGCAGGTTAATAATTCTGAAGGATAACAGCCAGCTAACTAAGTCCTTAAGCATTTTAAAGTTCCTTAGCACCAAGGTATGTAAGAAATTCTAGTGACCAATTCTTGCTTTTCTTTTTTCCTATATTTTGATTACTTCTGTTGCCTTCTTTTCGCTTCAGCTTGCAGAGGGAAGAAGAGCAAATGAAGGTACCTGCAGTGCAGAGGTGGCTGTAGCAGTTTTGCTGCCAGAGGTGGAGCTGCCCTTCAAGTGGATTTGGGGGTGGGTTGTGCATCTTTCTCTGGATTAAGGGTGCACTAGGAACATGTGTTGCAGAGAAGCTGTAAGCTGATCCTTTCCAAGATCCCCTGAAGGCGTTTGCAATGGTGCATGTACCAACAGGAATGCTCACCCTCTCCTGGAGAATTAATAAGCCTGTAGTGGCTACAGCACAGACTTGCACAAAACCAGCTTCCTCCCTTTTGCTTTTGCAAAATGTGAGTAGAGCATCTCTGGGGTTTCTTCCTACAATAAGGACCTGACTTTCCTTCTGCAGCATAAGCACGTGTGAATTTCTGTAGTTCCAGCCTGGCTGGTTTGTATTTGCCAGAGTTGATTAGTCTGAGTAGTGATTAAGCTCTGCAAATAATCCACCTCCAGTTAATAAAATATTTCTGGAAACCTGAAAGAGGTGAAGAACATTCGTTTGTTTGTTTTTTTGTTGTTTTTTTTTTGAGTAATTTGTGTAGCCCTGGCCACTATATTCAGGCAAATGTTGGTGTTGGTGAAAAGCAAGGTTGATCTGTGACTGCAAGGTTGCTTGAGCTGGAGGGAGCTGTTAGGCTGGCAAGTGAACAGGATATCATGTGATCCTTGTAATCAAATGAACAGATGCAGCCAGAGGAAAACTACAGCTGTTCCTGCAGCTCACAAGCGAAAAGTTCACACATACTGTTGTGCAAAATACCAGGGCCAAATTCACTGGTGGGAGGAAAGCTACTCTTGGAAGATTAAGGAACAGAAAAGCTGAAGTTAATTGAAATATCTGTGTTTCTTAAATCCCAGATGTTGTGCAAAGTAAATTGAGAAGGGGATTGTACAAGTTTTGCATCAGCATGTCAGTTGGATGCTGGTGAACCAGTAATAGATAAACTGCTTAGTGATTGTGAGAATAGTGCATTGTTCTCAGTGTTTGACAGTCCATCAAAATGGCATTCTAGTGTTTTATAAACTCCCTTTTCCATAAATGGCTCTTGTCTGTTCAGTTTCTTCAGGCTACTTCTTGCAGCCCTAGGAAAGAGGAGATAAAGCTTTAGAATAAAAACTGCTTTCAGTAGCTGTCCTGTGCTACATAAGTCTGTAGTTTTTGCAAAATACGTGAATAGGGCATTGTAGACCTCTTCACTGACTACCTGAGTGTCCTTAGGTAATGCCTTGTTGTTGCTGACTTAACCACTTCCCAGCCCAGGTACAATATTTGCTCTTGGAGAGGGATTAATTGTTGAAATCCTGGATGGACGCAACTAGAGACGAGCTTTCAAATCCCCTACAAATTGTCTTCCTTGTTTGTGAAGAGGCCAGTAATTGCTTCTGCAAAAGAAGCATAGGACAGTAGCTGCAAAGAAGCATAGCACACAGCTGCTTTGGAAAATTCATCTTTCTTCAATAATTTAGAAGTTGCCATCACTGTCTGTGGAAGCTCCTGTGCCATTTGGAACACAGCAAGGTATTTAATGTTATTTGCTGGTGTGTTTCTTTGAGTCTACAGCATGAGTATCACGTCTAGTCATCAAAAAATGGGTCTGGGCTTGAAAAATCTTCTTAATAAAAATAGAAATGCTTATGTGTGTGTGGTCTGTCTCTAATGTCTGCCCTACATTTTTTTCAGCTTTCCAAGAAGCCAAGTGTTTTCTTTTTCTATGGTTTGTTGTTTGCAAATAGGCCCTAGAAACTGTTTTACTCTTGAAGCAGTTTTAAATGGGAAAGCAAGCAGAGAAATAGAATTGGGAGCAAGTTGCAAGGACAGTCATACTCCATCAGAGCTGGAGTCTGTCTGACACAGTGCTCTCATTCACAGCTCTGATGGTGAGGAGTGTGACAGGGTGGCATCATCCTTTCCTGATGCTGCTCCTCTGCTTCAGAATCTCGAGGGTTAAGGTTGATCCTGGATCCTCATCCAACAGCTGCCAAAAGCCTTTTTCCCTGTGAATGTGTCCAATCTTGTGATTCAATTAATATTGGTGATTTCCAGAGCCACCTTGAATCTTCTGTTAACTGGGGAAGTGCTTCACCTTATTTTAAATCTCTTCTCTGATCATTAATGGAATGCTATTTTATGACTTACAACAAAATGAAAAGATAAACTCTCTGCTTTGTAGCACTTAGGTTTTCTGGACTTCTCTCTCTGGATATCTCTTGTGCCTTTTGGTCTCCCCTTTCTCTTCTTCCTTTATCTTCTTTTTTCCACTGCTTCTCTTCTTTTCCCCCCATTCTTTTCCCCCCCCTCCTCCTTTTTCTCTCCCCCTTATTTTTCTCCTGAAGAATTTTTATTCCACATGTTTTCTACTGCCCAGGTGCAAGCTGTTCCCTACCTCCAAGTGTAATTGTAGCCTTTCTGGGCCGGTGGCTGGACTGTTCTATTCTTATGGTACATTCTGGTTTGAGCTCAGTGCTACTGTCCCCATAAGGGATTGCACTGGGTTCTGGTTGAGGAAATGCAGCAGGACAGATGAATTCTCATTTGGGGGTTGTTCTGACTCCTTAGCAACACACACCACCTTTGTAGCTTTTAGACAGAGCCACCATTTGGGTGAACCACCATTGTGAGGGGTTCTGAAATAGTGCAGGAGTACAGTGCTTTACCTACTGCTTTTATCTCATCCACCTATTTTTCCCAGGCATCTGGAGCAGGACATTTTGGGACAGAAAAGCTTCATTCACCTACAGTCACATCCCTGTCTTTGACCATGAGCTGCCCTGAGTCTCAAAAGACCGGGACTGGAGGAAAGAATGCTGATTCTCCTCAAAAACAAGTTATCTTCAGAAAAAGCACCCGTGACAAAGCTGTGAGTACAACAGTAATAGGCTTATCTAGGCTTGGGGTTTACCTGTAGTCAGACCAGAGGCTTATTAGAAAGTCCTTTCCTGTCCCCTTCATTTTTTTCTGAAGAAGGAGTATGAGCCATATTACCACCAAATTTGGGGAGATGATGTAAACGGTTTTTAGGGCAAACTTTCCATGTGTTTATAATACAAGAGGAAGGCAGCTCACTTCACTCCCCTCTTGGGCTGTACTTCTGCTGGTAAATGTTTAAAACAAAGCTGATTCATTGCCTTTTCAACCTGACAGCACAAAACTTTACATCTACACTTCTTTGTCCCGTGCACAAGTATTTGTGTTATACCTTTGGTCTAGATCAGGTCTTCAGTTCTGATGTCCTGAAGCATGTGAATAACCCTGTTGAGTCTGGTGGGGTTGCATGTTTGCTGGGAAAAAAGTAAATATTCAATTTTAGATGGAATTGTTCTGATCTCTGCAAGATTTATAGCTCTCTAATGTGTGTGTCTCCCTTTCCTCAACAACCACAAACATTTTGTAGTTCAACTGTGGTCATCTTCTCCCCACAGCTGACCATCTACCTGGGAAAGCGGGACTTCATTGACAACATAGAGAGTGTGGAACCTGTAGGTAAGTCTACAAGGTTGTGTGATGCTCTTCCTGCTCTCAACCCTGCTTATACTCTGTTAATATTGATTTTTTTTCTCTTTCTTTCAGATGGTGTTGTATTGGTGGATCCTACTATTATCAAGGGGAAAAAAGGTTTGAGATTTTAAGCGATGTATGTCTCAGAAATTGTCTTTCTGAATGAGATGCTAAGGTGGAACATTTTTAGTCTTTTAAGGGTACAAATGTAACTCTCTTCCCCAGTGAATGGGCTTCTTATCACTGCAATGTCTGTTGTTACACATGGGATGAGCACTCACTGGGTTATGCAAGTGTTGAAATGAGTTTCCATATCTCCCTGAGGCAGGAGATGTCCTCATCCCAGCCTGGCTTCACTGCTGTCCCGCTGCATGTTTCACCTGCCCTGTGCTTCTTCCCAGTGTTTGTGTCCCTCACCTGCGTGTTCCGCTACGGCCAGGAGGACATTGATGTGATCGGCCTCGCCTTCCGCCGGGACCTGTTCTTCTCCAGGGTCCAGGTGTACCCTCCTGCTGACAAGCCAGAGTCTCTCACCCTCTTGCAGGAATCTCTGCTAAAGAAGCTGGGGAAAAATGCTTATCCCTTTTTTTTTACAGTAAGTATCTCAGAACACCTCTCTTGTCTGTACTTAGCAGGCTGTTGAGGCCTTGTGATAGACTGAAGATGGGAATTGATAGTGAATTCATGTTCTGCAAGTTCCAATTTTGAGTGACAGGTGGTGTTACCATTGTATTCTTTTTCTTCTTTCAATCCTGAGAGATAAAGTGCAAGAAGATTCTAACTGTGCAGTGGTCACAGCACTGTGAGAAGCGTTTTCTTAAAAATGGCAAGGGATTTGCAATGGCTTTATCCTAGCAACAACCCCATATATCCTTCCTGTTCCTGAGGGGCTGGAATACTTTTTACCATTGCACCAGTGCCAAATCCTTTTCCTTTAAAAACTTTGTGGATCAAGTAAGGAGATGAAAAGATCTTTACCAGATGTTGTCAGCGAGTGACAGCTGACTGCCAAATTCTAACAGGAAATCCTTCCAGTGCTGTCAGTTGCTTGTCTGTCTTAGTGTTCCTGAGGAAGATTCACATCGTGCATGGACTTTTTTTTCTTTCTTGACTTCTAAAGTATTTTTGGAAGAGAGGGATTTGTTCATACAAGGCAAGTATATTAGCCAGAATTCCAAAGGGTTACTGCATTACAATGAGCGACCCCTTGTCTTCAGGACTGCTTAAGTGAGCTGTATGTTACCTAAAACATCTGTATAATGTTGCTTTGGGGAATTTCCTTTTCTTCCTCCCACAGTTTCCAGATTACCTGCCTTGCTCAGTCTGTCTGCAGCCTGCACCTCGTGATGTTGATAAGGTGAGACCAGTGGGACACTTGTGCTTATCGGTTAAGGAAAGTCAGATGGAAAAAAATCATGTGAATTTGTTTAGCTTGAGTGTAGGAGAAGGTGGTGCAGATTTTACTGTGCTGTGCCATGAATGTCAAGAACTAAGGGATACAAGTATGTATCACAATTTGAGTTGAAATCCTCAATAAGAAAGGGAATCCAAGCAAATAATAGCAACACTACAAAATCTGCAGTGCTGTAGCTTCTTTAAGACTATCACATGATTTGTGGGTTGGCTGCACATAAAATGATTGTGGCTGTGAGGTTACATGAAAGGAAAGGAGACTGAGTGCCTAAAATCTCACAGATTGCTATAAATAACATGTCTTAAGACCTGCCCTGAATTAAATGCAGAGAAGAGCTCGCTTGTACATATCTTTAAACAGAACAAAACCCCTGTAATAAAAGTCACTAAGTAATTATATGTTCTGCAAGGTTTCTGATGCTGTTAAAAATATTCCTTTTATACTTGACTGGATGCTTGTCTGGACAGCAGAACTAGGCAATCAACCAGACAAAGTGGAGTGAGGATCATAGAATCTAGTCCAAAAATGATAACCTGTGTTTTTGTGCCAGGGAATGATATTCTAGCAAAAATGTCTCTGTAGAGAGTTACTTGGGACTTGCAGAGGTGCCCCACAATGCTGTAAACCTGTTAAAGCAAAACTTAGCTTGGCATGATCTCTTCCACCCCTTAGATGCTGGTTTTGGCATTACAAAGCCAACTCTGAATTTCAATTCAGAAACCCAGGGTGGGCCAGAGAGCATGGCACACTGATCAGTCTTATGATGTGACCTTTCCAGCACTGGTCTGACAGGAAGCCCTTCAGGAGCAGGGATGTCATCTTTCAGAGGCCGGGATTAAGCCTAATTTTCAGAAGCACTGTAGAACACGTGGATGTGCCAACACCACTTGTCATGGATGTCTGTGACAGTGGTGAGAAGCCAGAATAATTTGCAGCTGCCAGGAGTCTGCCAATTTCTGGTGTGCATAAAGATACTGAAACATCTGCAGATGTTCCTGTCTTCTGATCCTGATTTCACAGCTGTTCTCTCTCTCTCTGGCAGACTTGTGGGGTGGACTTTGAGGTGAAAGCTTTCTCAACAGAAAATGTGGAAGAGAGAATTCATAGGAGGTAAGAGGATATGTTTCTCTTGAGCTTTGCCTTAAAAGGGATGGGTGGTCCACTGATGCACCCTGGTTGGTTGTTCAGCTTTGCCCCACCTTGTCAGTGACTTCTGGGGTGTGAGCACGTGGGAATGCAGAGCTCCTGCCTGTGCCAAGCACCGGGTGTCACCGTGTTGTCCTCTGCTGCTTCCCAGGAATTCTGCACGTCTGCTGATCCGCAAGGTGCAGTATGCTCCGGAGAAGCCAGGGCCCAAGCCCTGTGCAGAGACCACCTGGCAGTTCTTCATGTCCAACAAACCCCTGCACCTGAAAGCTTGCCTCAGTAAAGAGGTGAGGGGGTGGTGTTTGCCCTGGGGCTGGGGGCATGGTGGTATCTGCAGCCCAAGGGCATTTTGCTGCTTTCTCAGCTGAGATTGACTTGTCCTGGCACTCAAGGGCTCCAATGTAATTTCTGTCAGTGGCTACTGCCAGGGGTGGCTGAAACCCTGTTACCAAACACATTTGAAGTCATTGAAGGAGAGGTCATAAATCGCTGGGAGGGGTCATCTTTCCATATCTGGCCTCTGTGAGGTGTAATCTGGGGGAACTAGAGGGGTTTAGGGCTTGGAAGGAATCTCCTGGCTGGATTTCTGAGCATCACATTCCTTCTAGGTATACTACCATGGTGAGCCCATTCCAGTCACTGTCACCATCAACAACAGCACAGAGAAAACAGTGAAGAAGATCAAAGTCCAGGGTATGCTTTTACTGTTGCTTGGGATTTTTTGAGTTCAATAGGACTGAAAGTGAGACAGAATTTAGTTCTTGTAGCAGTTTAAGAAGGCAGTTGGGATATCAGGAATTTGTCCCTCACCCTGTGTGTTGCTGTTTCTTTGCTGTTCATCAAGTGAAGCGCTTTGCTTTTTTCCTGATTCTTGTGGTTACTTGTATGTCTTAATTTCACGCACCAGATTGTCCCCCTTAGAAAAAGAGAAAGGGCAGTCCTGCACTGGGAAATACAAAAGCGGGACAAGTGGGGAAAATCCACCCTTTTTGGGAGGTCACTGGGAAGGGCTCCCTGTCAGTGTGATGCTCCTGTTAACTGGGAATGTGCCTAGATGACATACAGCTTTGCCTGGTGTTCCAGAAACCTGTGGCAGTGTGAAAAGCAGTCACTCTGCCAGCAACAGTGTCATTCCTCCTGAGGAAGTGGAGGGCAGAGGCTGAGCTTCATTGCTGTGCCAGTGTTTTATATGTGACACTACGTGTTTTCATCCCACAAGCTGCAGAGCTGGGGAAGACAGTATGAAAGACAAAGAATGGCAAAGAGAAAAGAAGGCAGGGAGGGAACAAAATGACTGAGATTCCTACAGAACTAGAGCAGAAAAAGCTGTTTCAGTGCCACTCTGACACTGTGATTCTCAAATATTTTTAGGCTCTTTTTTATGCTTCTCTTAGGTTTAAAAAGACCTTGTTGGTTCCAGATTCTCTCCTCTTCAGTGTTTCAGTCAGAATTACCCTGGGATTTTTGTGTAGGATTGGGGAATATAAGCTGTTTGTTACCACAGGCTCTGTGCTGATGCTGTCTCCTGAATGCACATACATGGGCTGTAGGCACACAAGAGATATCAGGACCAGAGACAAAAGCAGTCCCAAACAGAGAAGAAAGAGGGACATCTTTATAAGGGAAAGGGAGGATCCCAAGAGAAACTGTGGGTTATTGACTTTCTGTTGTCTCCCAATCAAGGCCAGGTGCCTTTCAGTGAAGACTTTGGCCATAGGTGTGCTGTTGGTCTCTGTCCATGTCAGGCTATCTGACCTGGTGGTCCCTTCAGGCTCTATATGGATGGGGTTTTCTGCTGTCTTTACCCTGTTTCCCATTCCTGGGACTTGGGCTGGGGCAGCTGTGCTGTTTGTGATGCATACACACACCTGAGTGTCCTCTTTCTTCTTCCTCAGTGGAGCAGGTGGCCAACGTGGTGCTGTACTCCAGTGACTTCTACACCAAAGTGGTGGCTGCTGAGGAAGCACAGTGAGTGAATGCTCCTGCTCCTTCACACTCTTTTAATTACCCTCCACATCAGTAATGAGAGGTTCTCATAATTAGTCTGGCAGTCTCCTCCTGTTACAGTGCTCTCTCCTCTTACCTCATGTGTGCCACACCACTCATACTCTCTAGATGTAGCTGGTCCCCCTTTTGCAGAGCAGCAGAGATCCTCATGTTTTTTCAGGGAACGAGGATGTTGCAGAAGAGGTTTGAAGAGTAATTACCTCCTAAACAAGCTTAGTGATGGCCATGGAAGGTTCCCAATTGCTAGAAACCTTTAAGTAGAGATGCAACACTTTTCTGAAAGATGCTGCTGTTTGAGTGAAGTCATGGACACTCTTGCTTGAGCAAGAGCATTTCATTTGGTTTCTTCTGGTCTGAGAAAGCCCACAGAAACCTTGAGTCTGTAAATGTTATGAAGAACCACTTGCTTTTTTTCACTGTACTGGCAGTGCAGCTCTGAACCTCACACTGTGAGGAAGGTTGGGCATGCCCAGACACTTCGTATTCATTTGGTGTTCTGCTCTGTAGCTTAGGGACATGTTTTCCATTCAGTATTGGTATTCTCAGCTAGGATACATTTTGTCCACATTCGGAGCTTTGCAGCACAGAGGATGTGGCCTCAAGTTGCCCCCAGGGAGATATAGGTTGATATTGGAAAAAATAGATGTGGCACTTGGGGACATGGTTCACTGGTGGCCTTGGCAGTGTTGGATTAATGGTTGGACTTGATAATCTTAAAGGGCTTTTCCAACCTAAACTATCCTATTATTCTGGGGTTTTGACCCACTTTTCTGCCTTAATGTGAAATTAAGCATTTTCTATAGGTGCTTGTTTTTCTCTGCTGATTATAAAGGGAATTTTGCTGACTAGATTAGAAGTGGACACCTGAAGGTTGACAACTGAATTTGCACAGATAAATTCCTCTCCTTTTGGGCAGCTTTGTAATCTGTTTTGCAATTCTCCCAGCTGGGTGTGTAACAAACCACAGTGTTTTACTTCCCTTCTTTTCAGGGAGAAGGTGCAGCCAAACAGCAGCCTGACCAAGACACTGACACTTTTGCCCTTGCTTGCAAATAACCGGGAGACAAAAGAAATAGCTCTGGATGGAAAACTGAAGGATGAGGACACCAATTTGGCTTCTAGTACTATGTGAGTGGAGTTTTAAGTGGTCCCAGGTAGTGGGAGAGTTACAGGGAAGAGAGGATGGAGGAGACACTTCCCTCAGGGCTCTGTAAAGTTGTGCCTGGATGGATACATGTAGCACCATTCCTAGTGCCATCACATTCATTCCTTCCTGGTAAAGGGTGATCACAGATCTGGAGAGGTGTTGGCTGCACCTGAGGCCTGCCTGCCCTCCCACTTTCAGGATGTTCCCCTAGTTCTTGCTCCAGGTGTGTGTTGTTCCTATAGTGCTGTGCCACCTCACACTGCTCTGTTTTCTCTGGCAGCATTAAGGATGGAATAGACAAGACAGTGATGGGGATTCTGGTTTCCTACAAGATCAAAGTGAAGCTCACTGTTCCAGGGTAAGTGTAACACACTTTTTGCTACATCTGCCTGGAGTTAAGGGGAGTGTGTTTATGCCATTGATGGGTGAGGAGAGACCAGAACAGTCCACCCCAAGAGAAAGGGCACATGTTATAGGATATGAGGCTCCCTCTAAAGCATAAATTGCCTGGAAAACAATCTCGGCCTATCCGTAGAACTTGTCCTGAGCCAAACAGTTTGTATTACTCTCCTTCAGATACCATATAACTTTATGGTTGAACCGTAGCAACCTCTGGTTTGCATTGCAGTTTTTGTTTCAAAGCCATAACCTATTTTGTGAGAAGTGAAGTGAAACTTTGTATGAACCTTTATGTTGGCATTGCTGTTCTCCTAGAGCAGAAGGTGAAAACGTCTGCCTGAGGGTCATAAATAGTGTAGCTCTGATTCTGTACTCAGCCAGCTTTCTGGGTAGAGCTGATGTTATCAACATGAGCAGTGCAAAAAATGACAAGGATAGTGATTCTCAGTTGATGCTAGTCACCATTTACATTTGTATTTTTTTTCATCTGTACTTCATTCTGGTATAAAAAATGTATCAAAGATTTACCTAAAGCATGATAAAATGCCTGCTTTCTTTTGTGGTCATCCACTTGTGTTTTGCTCTTGGAAAAGGGGCCATGCTCAACACTTGGTCAGCAGTTCAAACACTTTTTCTCCATGGGAATGACATGAAAAAGTAAGACTACCTTTTTTAAAAACAAGTTCAGTTAAATTTATGGCAAGTAGAGAACAGTGCACGAGGAAAGTAATTTCTGTAGTCCACCAATTAAACAGCATTTGCTGGAGCATCAAAAGAGAAAGGCATTAAAGATTCTTTGTTTTTCTCCTTGTTTTCTTTTGTAGCATACTGGGAGACCTCACTTCCAGGTAAATGTCATCTTCTTTTTCACACTATGCAGTCCTAGTTGTTAGCTCATCTTTTTATTCTTTCTTATTGCCATTCCCACCTCCCTAAAAAAAAGTAACTGGCCCCTGATCTGTTAGAAGAAAGTAACTGGCCCCTGATCTGTTGTGGTTCTGCTGTGAAAATGAAGCTATTAAAAATATCTTCTGATTTTATATATATGCAAGTATATTCAGAACACAATAAACCCAGTCTGTGAAAGTGGATATTCCTAGGATATTTGTGGAGAAATTGGAGCTTAACTTTTTTTGAGAGGAAAATTATGATTACAAAAATTAAAAAGAATGGGTAAAGCTGGAGCTGAGGGCTCAGGCTGGCATAAGGAGGAAGGAGGCTGAATCGGACATGTGTGGAGCTGTGGAGCTGATGTATTCTTTCTTCTCCCTAAAGTGAAGTGGGCACAGAGCTGCCATTTCGTCTCATGCATCCCAAACCTGAGGAAAAGAACCCAGCAGGTCAGTTACACCTGGTTTTTGCCTTTGTTCATTGACAGGCTCTGGTGAGATCTCACTATTGTAAGGCTCAGAGTGATTTGTGTTACAGGAAGCCTTCAGATCCTACAAGGCTGCAGTATGGAGCTGTTCTCTGTGTTTGTGTGTCTATATATGTGTGTGTGTATGTATGTATCAACCTCTAGGTAATAAATAACAGAGAGCAGGGATGCAAAGATGGGAGAAAATTGAAAAGATGTTCCCTTTCATGTATAGAATCACATCTCAGAGAATGGGGTTTGAGGAAGCTTTGCACAGTTAAATCTCATGACTGCAGTGCAAAATATCCTACATGAAGCTGTCAGCAATTCCTAGCCAGATTGCAGTATAAGTAAAAAAGAAAAAATCTGACACAGAAAATACCTTACACACATGAGCATTGTATGAAGCCAAATACTTATAAGCAAAGTGAAAAGGTTATAAAACTACTGATGATTCTTGAGTCGTTGTTATCTGGATGTGGCATTTGCCATGGTGTTTGGCCTTCTTGTTCAGTGGTTATCCAAGATGAGCATCTCTTCAGTGTTAGGTCTCTATGTGGAAGTGGAGGAAGTCTATAACAGTTAAGGAGCAAGCCTTACCCAGGCATCTTGAAGCTTGGGATCAGATGCCAAAACCACAGGCTGTCAGGAGCTTCCTCCCACTTCCTCAGGCCCTGGCTGGCTCTGTTTTCCAGTGGGGAGAGCACCAGTGTTTGCAAGGTGCTCACACTAAATCAGAAGCTCCTGTACAGCATCTGACCTCTCTTGACCACCAGACACACCAGCCCTTTCCTGCTGGGGCTGTTACAGATGAGCCATCTTGTCCTGCCTTCTATACTGGAACAAAGTTTAGTGGGCTGCAAACAAAAGCCATGGATGCTTTTGTGCTCCTTTTTCTTTTTTTTTTCTTTTTCTCTTTGTGCCCAAACTGACCTAAAGCTGCTGTTTCTAAGAATATGAGACTGGAAAGTGACAGGGGAACTGTAGAGAAGAGTTATCCTGAGATAGATGCTTTGGTCTCTACTGGAAGCATTAGAAAGGGGTGACTTGAGTCCTTACTGTGTGAAATTGTTGGAGGAATCAAGTGTGAGCAATGAGAAGAGAGCTGATGATCCACTCTACATTCAGATGCTCTGGTTGGGAATCAGGCTTTGCTAATTATGGATGTGCTGGAGTGGGCAAAGGTAGGTTTTATCTCTCCTGTAACAGTTGCACTACAGGAAACTCATTTTCCCTGGGAAAGCCCCTGATGTGAGCTTGAATTGTCTTGGCACAGAAGGTGTGGGGGCTGGGATGGCACTGGAGATCCCAGGAGTGTGGCTGGTAAGGGCCATCTAGTGCCTCTGGGTAGCTCAGGAGCTCTCATGGACACCAAGGAAAGCTTGAAAATGTCTAACAAGGTTTATCCAAAGGTTTAGGCAACTGTAAAGAATTTAACATTTTTCGAGTGGTGTGAATTTTTTTTATGTGACTGTTTTGGTGTTAGAAATGCCAACACCCCCTTTTTATTACTTTATACTTCTGAGAGAAGCATTTGTAATATGAGAAAAAAATGGAAGTCAGGTAATTCTCCTGAAAATCTAAAATCATTTCAAAGGAGGGACTATGTACTCCTTTATATAGTACACTTGAAAGGATGTGGGCAGAAGACTTTACAAGGAAAACGGAGACTTGCAATGTTTCTCAGAGTGCTTCCCCCAGCACATCCTCTTACCAGGATCACAGCCCACATGTTTGCTACATCAAAGTCTTCTAGGAGCTTGCTGTCAGAAGTGTCAGCGATGCTCCATGCATTTTGTACAGACGGAAATACCAGGTTTCTTATAAACTGAAGAAAATACAGGTAATTTCAGGAGCTATCCCATGGGAAAGCCCTGCAAATGGTAAGCTCAGGAAATAAATGCTCTCTCTTGAAAAGAGATACTCTAACACAACAGAAAATTCCTCTGAGGCGTGAATAGCTGACTTGAAAACTGTGCTGGAATGTGATGTCTGAGCTTATTACAGGGAATAAAACAGTTTCCCATATGAAGCTGGTAAACTGAAACACTTTTCAGCTTTATTGGTTGGTAGTTTTCCACGCACTGTGCTTCATCCCTTTTCCCAGTTGTGAGTTTAGGCCTTTTAATTTTTTATCCTACCACTTTAGCTCATGAGCTCTGAAAAACATAATGTGTTTCATTAGTGAAATACCATCTAATTTGGAATCAAGCAAATCCAGGCTTAATTGCAGAGATGGAGCTTCAACAAACAGTTTTTAGACCCTCGAAGGTCCCAAAAGATGGATTTTTTTCTTTGTTGGCTTGTTCAGCAGCCTTTGCAGTGAGTGTAGGCAGAGGTGCATGCACAGGGAGTTTTGAGATCACTCCTTATGTTCTTTTTCCATTTCCTTTTGTTTTTACTGAGCAGTCAGTAGTGACCAGTTTGCCTACTGCATCTTCCTGCTCACTTGACTGTCTTAAAGCATGAAAGAAGAGAAAGAAGTCAGAACAACCGTCTTATGGAGTTAAAGCTGGAGTGGGATTAAAAATGCCACATGCTGTGATTTATTTTGCAGTGGGGGAATATAATTTTCTCTTGCCAAGGTGATTTATGGCAGAAGGAAAATGTGTAGCATCAATGCATTTAATCATGCAGGGCTGACTTGAGTGCAGAGAACCTCAGAAACATAAGCTTCCCAAGAACGTGGTGTAATTTTTTCAGGGCCAAGCTGGGGCAAGTGTGAGCAAGTTCTGTGTGCTCTGTTTCACAGCAGATGGCTTTGCCCTCTCTAGTTGTCTGTGAGCAAGCTGAAGCATTCATCTCCCAGTAAACAGCAGGTCTGTCACAGTGCATGGCTATTGCAGATTGCTTGGTCTCTCTTCCCTGTGCCAGCAGGAGACAGAAAAGCAGCTTGTTACCTTTCCTTCCCTGTGTTACTGCTTCCTTCTCTTGGTCTTCTGCTAGGCCAGGGTTTGCATGTTTCATGTGTGCTGGTTTTGCAACTGTTTTTAGACCCATGTGGTTTACATGTGGTTATTTTTAGGCAAAGCAGCTCCTGTCACATTGGCAGTCCCTGTTCCGCCTGTTGACAAAAAATGTGTAGGGATCTGTTTCTTTTAAAGATACATTCAAACTGGGCTGTGTCTCTTCATGCTTCCAGGACTTTTCCTGGTCAGCAGTTAGCCCAGAAGTTCCTGCTGGGTTTTCTTCAAGGCTCTGGTCTCAGCATGAGTTCTCTGGTCTGGGGTTTTCCTGCCAATCTTCTGATGTTTTACGTTTTGTGGGCCTATGTCTTGGACACTGGCCTTTGTTTTGGCTCTTGTTCAACAAATGATCATTTATCTGCTCCCTGATTAAATTTACACAAAAGGGCTGTTTTCAAGAAACCCAGGAGTGCTTTGTCCCTCTAACAGCAAAGCAATACTATCCCTGTTTTGGTATTGTGACTTTCAGAAATTAGGAAATTTTAAAGCATTGAATGCCTTGGAAAATAACAAAACCTACTCTCTTTTTCTCCCCCATCAAGTTAAGAGATGTTAAAAGCAAGTTTATACTGAAAATTACCACATGCTATTACTTGAATTATATGGAATAATTTCTGTGGCTGCATAATAAAAGCTTCCAGAAAACCCTCCCCTGAGAGGATGATGGTATTCCAGACCCTCATCAACCCCTCTCCCATCTCAACCCTCAAAACAATTGCTGGAATGCTAATTAAAAGCAGCAAAAGTCTACCCATTTTCTGAGATTTTTTTCAATATTATAATATTAAATAAGCCACAGGACAGGCAGAAAATGCTGGAGTGGACCTACCTCCTGCTAGGGTGCAGTTGTAGCATGTTTGGGATAGTGTTGCAGTGTGAAAGTAAAGCGGTCCAACTTTAAATGTAATCTTCCATCTGAGGTGTATGATAAGCACTACTCTGCTGCCACACTATCTGTGTATTGACCCAGTACTCATTTATCTGACAGTTAAGTATATGTCCAATTAAAACAATACCTATGTCCCCAATCGCTCCATTGTGTAAAATCAGTTTCAAATCACTGGTGGGGATCTCACTCAGCTTCACCCATATCACTGATATCACTGTTCCCATAACAATGGAAGTACCTCCAAGAGGGGAAAGAGAGCAGACTAAAGAATAAAAATGGGAGAAAAAATGGAATGAGAATGATGCTTTATATGTTGGGAATTTTAGAAGTTCTAAATGTTTCATTTTAAATCCATTTAAATCAAGCATACATACCCTGAGACTTTCCAGACTTCATCTTGGCTTCCATCCTGGTCTGGAGAGATGCCATCAGGAGTGTCTTTACATGAGCCATCCTTTGAGGCATTTTGGCTGGAGTGGCCCTCTTTGGCACACTTTTAATGCTGACTTTTCCAGCAGTGCTTGTTGCCCTTGATTGCAGTGCGTGTTGTGGATGGGAAATCTCCAGGCACTGAGTTATTCAGTCCCTGAAGTGCCCCAGATCCCTGTTGACTTCTGTAGAACAAGGGTGCTTTGCTCCCTGACCAAAAGCCGTGAGAAGTAAGCCAGTGAAGGGACCATGCCTTGGTAAAATACCTGTGAGAACAATGAAATCCCTGCAAATACAGTCTTCTGCTTATTTTAGGCTGTGCTGAAACAGTTTTCAAGGAATCCTGCTAGTAAGCAGGATTTGTTATAGTGTGGTTAGCAAAGATCCCACTAAAGAAACACAAATGGTCTTGAAACCATTTTTAGGGCAAGATGAAATCAGGAGTGTTGCCCCAAAGGCCTTAACCCATCTGATGAGAGATCGCTGAGGTGTTTCTGTACTTTGACCTCTAATTTTAATACCTTCGTGTTTATTGAACAAGAGCATTGTCTTGTCATCAGCTGACTCCTTCAGTCACAGTGACACTGCAGCTAAAGCTGACATGTCATGCAAGCACTATCAGCTTGGAGTGCAGGTGTGTGCAGATGTCTCCCACAGCTGTGACCATGAGCAAATGCAGATGGGAAAATCTGTCTTTGTTCCTCAGCCCTTCAGACAGCTTGGGCAGCATTGCTGGAATGCTTTTCCATTTGGGAGATCGAGTTTTGCCTCAGCAGGTGTAGGTATGCACATTGAGACTTTCTGGAATCCTACTTGTACTGCTGCAATTCCTGCTTCTTGTCACTGCTCTGACTTGTCAGTTTATACATTTTTGCATTTAACATTTTGCTACTGTTTTAGCATCTGCTTTTCTGACTACCCCGTCTGTCTTTTTTCCTCCTTTGCTGCATGCTCATGACTGCAGGGAAGGATGGGTAAGTTTCTTTTAGTATTTCATATTCTACCTACACTTGTGCATTGACTCTTTTAAAAACTCCTCAAAACTGTCCAAAAATCCCCAGCTTAAAATCCAAAGTGAGCAAGTTACTGGGGTCTGACAAATGACTGCTCTGAGTTCAACAGCAGTGAGTGACCATGTGAAGATAGTTTGAGGTGATGTTTTGCTTAAGAGCACAAACATCATCTTGAAAGACCTGTGTTTCTTTCATTGCAGTGAAGCAGAGCTGGTATTTGAGGAGTTTGCTCGTCAGCAGCTAAAAAATACACCTGATGAAGAGGACAAGAATTCACCCTCAACTGATGAGTGATTAAAAGAACAGGCTGACAGAGGAGATGTGTTGTTTGGCTTCAATTGCAAATGTAGGACCTAAATTTCTAGTAATCTGCATGTTCTCAGTTTATACATGGTCTTCCAGGGATCAGCCCTGAGGTCAGTGGACATCAGGAATCTTTATTGCTTATTCCGAGATTAATCTCTGGAGGAATGTGGCAAACATAACACCTGGTTCCTACTCAAGCTACCAGAGGAGAACAGGACATCTACCATGTCATGACTTCTGCTTTCAGGGCTGCCTAATATAAAGGTTGGTTGCTTTTAGCACTGGAAAGAGCTTAAATGAGGGTTTATGCAGCCTGCCTGGACTTATTCAGTGTCAGAGTCTGTGACTTTGAAGTGCCAGTGAACCAAATCCTAGCCTGGAAGGCAGACTTGCAACCATGGGTGATTCATCAAAGTTTCTCAGCAGACTGTACAAAACTGATTTTATTTCCTTTTGGTTGCTTTTATGTTGATGCAAATTCAGCTAGTGAATTTTTTCAGTGCTTGCACTGTTCCCATGTGGCTTTTACATTCACTTTCTGTACCAGTAAATGTCTCACAAGTTGTCTCCCACAGCACAGGCAATGCCCATACACAGTATTAGCTTTCTAGCAATGTGCTGAATAACCATGTTATTAAAGATGAGATAAATGTGCACTGTCCATGAATTGCTTAAAGCTCCTATATACAATGCCAAACAGAAATACAAATCCAGACAAAGCCTGTATTTAATCTAGTTTCCTGTAGGCAACTGCTTCAAAAGCAGGTGCAGGAAAATTAAGGAGGAAATTATTGCGCATCCTTCCCTGAGAAGCCTTTCCCAACATCCATCTGCCAGCAGTTGGTTTATGCTCTAAGAAATGAGATTGCTTCCTACAAACTTTGTTTTCTCTTGTTGATCAGGATATTCTCATTATCCATGTAAATGTCAGATACTTTCCTGGCTCTCACTTAGGTTTTTGCTGAAGTGAGTTGTATCAGCTAATTACATATTACATGTAAAACAACTGGTGTTTTATTTTTCTTACTTTTGCTTTAAATCTGCTTTTCAGTGTCCCTGCTTTAAATTCTCCTGGAAAATTTGAATGCAGAGTCCACACTTATTAATATAGGCTTATGTTTCGCACCCTACACTCTGGAAAATAGAATTAAGAACTTCACCCATCCATGTTTGCTTCTGTAAACTGGTCTTGATTAAAATGCTGGAAGCAGTTAATGAAGACCACAGCTGACTCCAGAGTTCCATCAGTGCTCTCCCCTCATACACCTGTTCCTCAGTGCTGGCCATTAGTCACAGGTGTCTCACCTTAGCTTGATTTGCAAGAGGCACAATGTTTGCTCTGCACGGGGTGCTCTGCTGCTACAGGAACTCAGCCAGTTCCAGGTGTTTGTGATCAGGATAATTTCTGTGTGATTTGAGCTTTGGGGGAGGGTCAGGCATTTGCACCTGGATGTCTGGGAAGGATTTTCCCTGGTACTTTTATTACTAATTTATTGGTGGCTCAAGAACATACAGAAGATACAGTAAGGTTGAACAAATTGCTGGTTGTGAATATGCTGGTTTTGGAGAGCAGGAGTTCAGAAAATCTTTTAAAGATCTAAGAGAAGGAGAGGTAAGAGGGTTTCCCCTGTCTTACTCCAAAGTGTATTTCTCCACAAAGGTGTTTCCTTCAGTGTTTCTGGCTACTAGACCTGTAAGTAGGGGACCAGTAAACTCAGAGGTCTGATTTTTTTTTTTCATTTTTTAAAAATTTCTCAACTTTGTGAGGGGCCTCTTGCTGTCTGACTTTTCTCTCAAATTCAGCTGTGGTGATGACTTCTCAAAGTTAAGTGTGACAAAATCACAGCGCACTCTGTTGTGCAGTGGGGAGGAAATGGTTGTTTAAATGGTTATTAAATCTGTTCTTTTGTCTGGGCTTGGGAAAGCACTTTGAGACACTATTTGTTCAGCTCATGCTGGTCATTTGCTGAGAGAGCAATGAGGGCTTTCTGCTGGTTCCTGCAGTTCCCTGCAGGACAAGCAGGACAAGCTGGGTCTCCAGCCCTTCAGCCAGCAGATGCTGACTTCTGTCAGCAGAAAATAGGTCTCTAGCTAGAACTGTTTGCCTTTTATCTTCCTTTCCTTCTGGTTCTGGTGTTACGTTGATGTACCGAGTCAGACCTGTGGCCTGCTCCTCCTGTTTACCGCTGGGGGAGAGCAGATCCAGTTTCCTGACTCCGTGGCTTTGATGTGGTGGGACTCTGTAGAAAGCTCGCCAGCTCCCGGAGAGGGATGCGCTCTGGGAGCGATGGCATCTCTGGACCTGCTGTGTTTGAAGACAGCTTCGAGCAAATACATGACAGGAGGGGTTTCGTGACAGACGCTTTCCCCTCGCGCATCCCCGTGAGATCCCAGCGGGAACACTAAACCGCCCGTCGCTGATGGGTGCTGGAGAGGCGGGGAGCGTTACCTGGATATTGCCAATGGAGTGGGGCCGGGCCGC
>WEIU01008903.1:277134-371239 GCA_013389925.1 Aegithalos caudatus
GGTGCCGCCGCCTCTCCCTCCCGCCCGGCACGGTCCGCGCCGCCGCCAGCCCGGGCCGCCGCTTTGGGAGTTGCCAGAGACCCCCGAAGCTTTCCCCTGGGGCCTGCCGCTGAGCCCGTCCCTCAGGGAGCTGCCGGCGATCCCCCGCACATCCCGCTCCTCTCCCCTCACAACGACCCCTCAGGGGTCTGCCTGTGACCACCTCACATCCGCCAAAGCGCCCCTCAGGGACTCGGCCATTTCCCCCTTTCCCCCTGTTGGGAAAATCTTTAATTGTAAGAAATAGAGTCTCTGTTGGAGTGGTTTACTTATCCCGTCATTTTCGGTGACAGCCCAACCACCCCTCCGGGTCCTGCTGGCGACCCCCAGCCCGCACCGAGGAGACCCCCTGGCAACACTCCCAATGGCTTTCCAGGCACTTGTGAACCCCAAAATGCCTCTCAGGGATCCCCATAATGAACTGTTTCTCAGGTGTCCGTTAACAGCTGCCCCCTAAATGCCCTTCAGCGTCTGCCAGCGCCCCACAAACTGCCCTCAGGGTCTCCTGGAGTTGCCCCCGGTACCTCTCCGAACCTCTCCAGTTCCCCTCCCCAGTAGCCCAGCTTAGGCCACCTTCTTCCCAGTGCCCAGGTTCAGGTCTCCCAGGGAGCTTTACCCAGCTCAGGGATCAGTGGACTCAGGCTCAACAGGACCTTGTCTTACTTCTTTCCTTCTTAACCCTCTTTCCCTGTAATATTTTCTTGGAGTCATGGAGGTCAGATTTGGGCTCCTACTCCCTAGGGCTGCTCCATTTACCTGGTATTTGAATCCTTTAGAGCAATCTCACCCCATTAAGCTGTCTCCCCTTTCTCCTCGTGTCACAGCTGGCTCCTTCCTCACCTCCGCATTCCTTCCCTGAGAACCTCTGCACATCCCAGCCACAGCTCCCTGTCACAGTGTTACATTATTGATTTCCAACACCTCTCTCCTCCGTGGTCCTGCTGTACTTGGCACAAGTCACTGTCTCATTTTCAGGGCTCTGCTCTGGAAGGTGCAGCCCTTGTTATTCCCCGCAGTCATTGTGTGTGCCTCCCTCAGCATCTTCCCATCCTTTTTGTGCATCCTAATTTTTCCCATCTCACACTGTGCTGTTTTACCTTTCTGTAGCCATATAGCAATATTTATCTTCCTGTCTGGACAAGGAGTGATCTTACAGCTGGTTAGTCTTTGTTCCCAGCTTTGTCTGTCCTGCTTTGCCTTCCTGGTAAGGTAACAGTCCTTTCCACCCAGATTCCCTCGGTCCAGTCGTATTTTATCCCTCTGTGGCTCATCCTGGAACAATAACACCATTTTTAGGGGCTGTAACAACATTCTGCAACTACAACCACAATTGTAGTTCTTCTGTATTGTTACTGTAAAAGAAGATGTGAAGGTTTGCTTCAACTTTAGACTGGGAACCAGGCATAGGGAGTTTCCCTTTTCTGTACTATTTTTATTATAGCAGCATGATTTTTCTTTGTAGCCACTAAGCTCCTGTGTAACTCTTGGACTGTTGTGTCATGTGTTTCTGCTTAGAAATACCAGGTTAGTTACTCTGTCATGGCCTGCCTTGTGCTCCCCTTGTCTCTGCAGCATGGACAAGCACGGTGCAGCTGTGGGGTGCAAAAGCTCGCTCAGCGCTGGTGCTGCAGCTCAGTGTCGCTTCTCTTGTACTCGTAGCAAAGGAGGGTAACTGTCTCTGCATGGTGTGCTGTCTGAAGCATTATTCAAAGGGCTCTTTCTCGTGCTGGCTGGTTTGCCCTGCTTTCAAACACAGGACCTGGCATCATTCTGCTGCTCCTCATTGTTTGGCTGCGTTGGTCCCGGTTGTGAAGCCCCTGTGACAAAGTGCAGTTGTGTGTGAGGGCTGTGACGGGGCTGCTTCCTCCATGTGTGAGGTGCTGCTGGCACTGCCACTGGCTTCTTGGGCTGAGGCACTGGGCTGGGCTGGGAGCTGCTTCTTTTGACCACACCAGGAAACCCTGGAGCCCTCTAAACCTGCTGATGTTCTATATCAAGCACATCTCAGCTGTGCTGTTGCACCAGGTGACTTAAGCTAGTCTGTTATTCTGCCATGAAAAAAATAAGCCTTTTGAGATATTTTTCTGTATCCAGAGTGCTGAATATTAAGACTTTGGCTTGCTGGAGGTTGGATGAACTTTGGGATTTTTTAACACCTCTTGTGGCAGGGGTCTCATGTGGAAAGGGGGGAACGATGCTATAGTCTGTCTCCGTGGGAGTGTTGGTGATGAGAGCAGGGATACAAAGACTTTCCCAGTGCTAGACTGGGGGCTCTTGCTTATAGCAGGATGTTAGAGATGCTGAGGTGAAAGGTGTCTTTTTTTTTTTTGACTACAGCAGAACATGTCCTCCTGTCCCTACTTAATTATTTTCCCTGTTTTACATAACTTCTTGTGTCAGCATGGCTGGAAAAAGACAAAACCAGCTACTTGTATATGCAAATATAAGCATATTAAGAGCAAGGATTATAAACAGATATTGTCTACAGCTGTTAAGCCTTCTATGTGTTAACCTGCCAAAAACCTTTGACTAAATAGTGTCAAATTTTCCAAGTAAGCCCAGGTATTATGGTATTCAGAATTGATTTGTTCTATTGCTTGTTGGTGTCATTTTGGTTTGTCATTGTCTTTTCTGCATGCTGCTGCATGTATACTCTTTTCTTGCCCTCAGGGCAAAGAGCAAAGGCAACTTTGCAGGTAATCGTGGTTTGATGAGACTTTGAGGCACTTTCTTCCTTTATAAAGGCAGATCTAATTCTGAATTTGTCTGTTGAATGATAGAGTGCAGACTACTGTAAGTTGCAGAAGCTGTTGGACAGGTCTGTCAGTGACAGTAGGAGATGCAGACAGACTTTTACTGTGGCCTGAGGATATAAATCTCTTCTGACCACATCTTTTGCTGCAGTTAGCTTAAGACCATACGTGTAAGTACAGCTAAATCACCATGGAAGCTGACTGTTATCACAGCTTGAGTGTGAAATCTGTTGTAGCCATGGAATTCCTCAGAATTTACTTGTTTGTCACAGTTGCAAGCACTTTGAAGGTAAGTTTTCCTTCCTCTGGTTCTGCCATCTGTTTTCCTAAGAAATTTTGTAAAGTAAAGCTGCTTGCTTGCTTGCAAGACTATAAAACTTCAGTGAATTTGTCTCAAAGCCCAGAGATTGTCCAGCTGTGTTTGACTGAAGTAGCTTGGTGTAATAGTAGTGGGGCAAGTGGAATCATTTGGATGTTTAAGGACTGAAATGTTGATGTGCAGGGTCTAAAGGCAAATCACAGGTAACATCTCCTCAGCTAAAAAATCTGTCCCTTGCAGGGCAGAGGGCAGGGGAAGAACAAGTGGAAGGCTGAGTGTTTGGAAAGTGAAGTATCGTGTTCTAATGTACTTACTTGCTTTTAACTAGAGAGCATTTTTGAGGCAGAGAAGAAGGTATAAGGGAAGCATGTTTAGCAGTCTTTTAATGATTATTATTATTATGGAGAAATAATAAAGCCTCACATGATCAGGTAAAGCAGGTAATGTGAGTGCTCTTGTCTCAGCTGGCTGAGAAGCAGAGGCTGGATTGTGTGCTTGATCAGCCATTTCAAGACCTGACAGACTTGTACCAGCATAAGGCTTCAGAGTGCTCTGCTTTTAGCTCCTCTCTGGTCTCAGGCTGGCATTGGTGCAGTGGCAGAAACTGTTGGTCAGCTAAGGTGAAGTGTTTTTGAATGCATAGGAATTAGGGAAGAGATGAAATGAGCTAAGAGAAGGAAGATGTGTGTGAGGAGAGGCAACAGCAGGACCTTGCTTCCATCTCCTAAGCAGTGCTGGGACCTCAGCTGGAACCAGCTGAAGTGGTCAAGTCATCTCATTGTCACTCAGCATGGACCGAGGCACAGGAATATCCAAAGTGGTCCTGGAAGCTGAGGGTGTGAAACCAAGGAGCACAGCACCTTTTATTAGCTCTGACACTGAAGTGTGCTTCTTCCTTTGAACTTGACCTTTCATTTCCAGCATCGCATTACAACCCTCAGAAAGCTGGAGGGTGGATGAGCAGGCCATCTTCCCATTTCATTCATCAGTTCTGTGGGATTTCCAAGCCTGCCAGCTTTGGTATGTTGAGCTCTCAGTTTGTTTACCAGACAGGATTTCAGCAGCGTCCTTGGGTAGCATCAGAAGAAGTTCTTGTTTAGACTAGTTCAGTCTAAGTTCTGTTTACTTTCACAAGCAATTTCTCTGTAATATTTTTGTTTTTATAATCATTTATCATTGCCTTGAACTTTTAATGACAAGTCTGCAGTGTATATTTCACCAGAGTTGCAAGCAGAGTGAGCAGCTCTCCAAACATTCTGGGAAGCTGTCTAGCTGTGGTAGCAGAGATATGTCAAGTTCATTTATATTCTGGAAAGCAGTACAGGTGAGCTGGTGTTGAGCTTTATGCTGGAGTCGACAGACTGTTCAGTATCTGAACTAGCACGTTTCCCTTCTCTGTGCTGTGCACCAGGTATAGGTGATGCCTTTTGTGCTATGGGAAGTTGTGATTCTCTTTCTGACCGGTAGCCTTGAGGTCTTGGAGCCACCCTGCAGCATAAAGGCAGAAAATGTTTCTCCTGTTTTTTGTGCAAGTTTCCAGAGTGTACTATGCTGAGTCCTCAGACATGTGGTGGGCAGCATAGGCAACTGAAGAAAGCTGATTTTATTTCTTTTTGTTTTGCCTATTAGATAAAATGTCCATAAAGAATTTTTATTTCTGGAGGGCAAGTGTTTTAAAGTTTCCTGAGATCAGAGTGAGGAAAATGAGATGTTTATTAGTTTGAAATGCAAGTATTGAAAAAAGTATTAAGAAGCAAAGCATTTCAGTAAAGCAACATTGTAAAAGAAATAAGCAAGAAATGAGGAAGGCATTTTCAGGAATTCATGGCTTATTTCATGTTCTGTCTGTGGCATCTTCCACTAAAACATATTAAAATGTCTGTCTGGTTTTGTTTTGCTGCCTTCTAACAGGCTGTCTGACAGGGGATGTTTTAGAATCTTCACGTGTCATAAATTGTGGTGGTTTATGCTTTAATCTGGATAGAAACTGGGAACTCTTCACCTAAAAAGAGTGAGAACTGTTGAAAAAGAGAAGTTTTTGTGATTGAACTGCAACATCTTGAGCACAGGTTTAAGGACATGAATTTTCTTGGATTAGCAGCATGTTTTACTAGTTTCTTCTCTGAGCACCAAGACACAGGTAGGATTTTAGGCTGTATGAATGTTTCTGTCCCTTAATCTACGTTCTGTTTCATGTGCACTTCAGACTCATTTGTTCTGACACAATTTGGGAAGCCTCCCAGCACAGTTTCCACTGGTGTACTGTAAGTTTGCCTTGCTGCTGGAGAGTTTTGGATGCTGTATGAAAGCAACAGCTGTTACTTCCTTGTTTAAAAAAAACCCCAAAAAACAACAAACCCAAACTAAAAAATCCCACTGCACAACAAAACAAAGCACAAAACCACACGCACTTAAAGCGTTTCTCATTCCTTCTAACTACAGATCAGGTTCCAAGAACTAAAGAGCTAACATTAAACTTTTCCATGTTTTAAGAGCGTGGATTTACTTAGACCACATCACTAACAAGTTTCCAGGCTACTAATTGTTTTCTCTAATAAAATTAGTGACCAAAAAGCATAGGTATTGAATGTTTTGGTTATATTGCTTCGTTTTAAAAAATGAAACTTAAATAAAATATTTAGAGTATTTTTCCCTATCCAGAACCTCTCATTACAGAAAAATTAGTGAGTTTTTACTTTGGAAGAGTGCAGGGTTATAATTGAAAGCTGTGAAATGTCTATCTCCAGATTACCTGATTAAAAAATCCAGCATACTGTGTGAGACCCTATGTAACTTTACCTTCTTTAATTACAAATCCACTCTGATTCTTTCTGAAATAGCAGCTGTACCTGCATATGTAAGAGAAAGCACAAGTGAGATAGAGTTTTTCTCTATTCCTGGAAAGCTTAAGGTTTACCCTAGATATTGGCACAGCCTCATTGGAAATTTCACAGCACACTACTGTCCCAAGTGAACACGTGTTCCTCTTGGAACATGTTTTTACAAGATCTCAAATGCACCAACCATTATTTAAAGGATATTTTATTAACTCTCCAACAGAACTGTTTGTTCCCTGCTTTTTCTTCACATAGTGGTTATTGCTTCTTGTTTCACTAAGAATTTATGTGTCTCTTAAAGACAGAAGATGCTTCTGTTTGGTATTGCAGGCCTGTGGGATACTCATCCAGGGGTAGCTGAGCTTCAGGCAGAATAGCTGAGACAGCAGCACTCTTCCAACAGCAGCTGCCATGGTTTGTGATCCCTCCTCATGTATTTTATATAAAGCACTTCAGATAGTAATGACTTACCTACCATGCATGCCCTGTTCAGTAGTGCTGCATCTCTGCAGCAGCAGTGCAGTGCTTCCACAGGGTATGGAGCTTTTGCAGTCTGCAGGCCCTGGACCACACCTGGACATGAAAGTGCTTACATAGAGGAGGAGGAGGAGATCTAAAGCTGGCTGCCATCCTCTCATCCAGGGAGGAAAAAAGGTGGCTTGATGACTACAACATTAACACTTCACTTAGGCAATTGATTAGTACAGGATTTTAGAGGAGAACCTTTTGTTTCCTCACCATCTCATGGTTAAGTTGAAAAGTTTTACATCTGATCACTGTTCTGATGTTGTGGTTTGCCTTTTTTGAGAAAGGAAATGCCCTCTTGATCACGTAACGTTGTACCGAGCACACTGCACTTGAGACTTGCAAGCTTTAGTAAATTTGTCCATGTAATTTTCTAGTGAGGAGAGGTGATACCACCACAGTTTCCTATAGGGAAAATGTAGATAGCTCTTGTATCAAATGCAAGAAATAATCCAGGGCATCCCCCGAGCTGGGAACTGAGGCAGGTGGTGCAAGCCCACCTGTCTTAGCCCATGGGACAGCTGCTTCAGTGCTATTTGAACAACAGAAATGTGTCTGATCAAACAGGGAGGGCGAGCTGCCCCGCTCTTGGAACTGCTCTCAGCTGGGGCAGGGCAGAGCACTCTCTAGATGTGTAGATCTATCATTGAGGTTTTATTAAAAATCAGTATTCTGGAAACTCAGGCCAGTCCCTTCTGTTCCTTTCAGCTGAAAGTTAACAAAACGGTGTTCCCAGGGCTGTGCTCATCTTTTTTGTTGTTGCTGGTGCTGATCAAGAAGTCTTGGCATGGTCAAAGGTATTTGCAGGACATTAAAACAGGGCAAGTGGAAAAACAAATTAAAACTTTGCAGTATCCTTTAAAAACTATGTTAAATAGATGAGGAAAAAATAACTTAAAAGCATAGGTTGTTTAATACATAAATATGGAAAATCTGATTACGACAGTTGTTACAGATGAGATAAAAATAAATTCTAAGATACCTAAGTATTAATTAAATGGCCAAAGGCCAAAAGCCGCTTTCTGCTCTCAACCTGTTTGAATACCAGTTGGAGTAAAAGGATGAGGGTTTGTCTCTGCCAGTCCCTACCAAACCAGGCTCCTTGCAGAATTCAGTAGCAGAGGTGATGGGAATTCAGACACAGTGGGAGGAAGCTGTCTTTCTTTCAGCCTCCTCAACACAAGGGCAAAGGATTCAGTTTTCTTCCTCAAGGTATAACTTTCACTTTCCCATATCCTGAAGTTCTCTTACTGGCACTTTCTGCCGACTTTTCCTTCCTCCTTGGCCAAGGTCTCCGTGCCGTTGGGCAGTGTGGGAAGGATGGGGTGGTTATGGGTGTGAGGATGAGATCCACAGCTGTGTTCTGCGTGTGCTTTCCCATCCGTTCGCTGTTCTGTGCTCGCGCTGCTTGCACTCCCCAGCCTGGCACTTGCACATCGAATGGCCCTGGCAGCCCACCATGGTGAGTGCCTGGCTCCTCCTGCCTGCTGGTGAAGTGGATGGGGAGGCTTAGACACGTGGGTTTGGGTAGTAACTTGTCTGAATGTGAATGAATGAGGTGTGATTTAAGCGTGGGGGTACAGGCTGCAGCATTAGAGGGTTCTTTGTACAAGCTGTGATTCCAAATGAGGTTGTATTGCTGTGCCTCAGCAGCAGAGCCATGTGCTGCTTCTGAGTTCAGATAGGGGATTCTGTGGTGCTGGTGCATAGCTCGTGACAGGCATCTCTCAGAAGATTTTACAGTAGGTAGCATGTTTTGACATTTTTTGTGTATGGGGAAAATGCCCAAGGAAGGGATGTAGTCATGTATATATAGTTTTAGGTGGTAGAAGAAAAAACAGTCATGTTTGTCCTTAAATGTATAGAGTTCATATTTAATTAGTATGCTTTACAAATTTATTCCATTCCAAAATTTTCAGGTAGCTATTAAACTGTCGCCTTTTTGGCTTCAGTTATCTCTGTGGATGGGTTTGAACCCTTATATTCCAGCTTTGCTATAGTTTGACTGGCACTTTGTGCTCAGTTTCCCTCTTGTAATGAATGTGTTTGGGAAGGATGCCAGGAGCCTATGGGAAGCATCCTGAGGCTTAAACAGTTAGTGTGCCAGGAGGTGTCCAGCTCCTAATTCATCCTGAATCAGTGTATTGGTGTATTTTTCATTCTCCTTTCTAAGTGTTTTGACCAGAATGTTCATTTGTTTTAGTACTTTTCTTAGAGCTCTCTGACAGAGCTCATTTTACCAAGGAGCTGTGTGTTGATACGCTGTATATTGTATTTCCTTCCCCATATACATTTTTGCGTGCTCTCAAATTGTTTTTCATTTGGTAATTTGTTCACTTTAGGTCCATGACTGTGCATCCCTTTTAGGAGAATTGTTCATAATAGTAGCAGCTGAACCTGGAACTGAAAGAAGCTGGTTCAAAGACCTGTTCTTTGTTTATTGGCTGCAACTTTAATGAAGGATGAAGTATTTGACCATTTATCTGTGCCGAGGCAAATTAAAGCCTTTTCAGTGTTCATTTGATATCAAGCTTGCATTACCTGTTTCAGTGACATCTCAGCTACTCCATGGATAGGTTGCTGTGCTCTGCTCTGGATTCTGCTGTCAGAAGTTGCAGGGAGGCTGCAGGAGAGCTGTCAGCTGTGCTTGCCCCAGTCTCTCACTGGGTGTGCTGAGTCCAGCTCATTCAGCAGGGCTGGGCATTACAACAGAGGAGAATTGAGAGGATGATTTAGGAGAGTTTTCTCAGGCTTTCCCATGTGGTTGTACAAAGATCTGTACTTGTAACCCCCTTCATCAGTTGTAGTGCTCAGCTTCTGTTAGTGGGCCTCTGGCTCACTGCCCCAGCTTCTATTTTGATGTTTGATTCCAGCTCTCATTTTCTTCTAGTCTCTCCTTTTTTTGCAGTGAATTCTCATAATGTCTTGCTCTTTTGGTACAAGTGAAAGAAATCTTGATGCAATTTTCACTTTTTCAAGAGCAAAGTGCATTTATTGTAGAATTCCCAAACAGGACGATGCAACCTGTAATTACCTTGTGCTCCCTTACAGATCTGTATAGCTGTCTATGTGTCCCATCATTAGAATTGCTTTACTGATCCAGATTTCCCTTCTCCAAGTTTCCCGGAGTTCATTTCCAGGGTGTGACCACTGTCTGGTGGAAGGATGTTGCTCTCAGATTAGCTTGTTAACCCTACCCTTTTGACATTTCATGTCTTATTCTATGGGGTTGGTTAGATTTATTCCTCTAGTTTTTTTGTTGGACTTACTGTGTTTTATTTGATTTCTAAATATTAATTAGTTTCATGTTTATGACCACGGGGAGCTTTTATGACACCAGCTACTAAAACTCTTTTGCTGCACGTTACAGCACTCAGATTTGTACCTGCCCTAGGACAGCAAGACTGTCTGGCCACATTTAAGTGCCTGCAGACCTACTCCTATCCTTTTTTGCTACAGTTTACTCAAAATCAGTGACTAGATGAGGTTGTTTGGTCCCTGGGGTTCCACTGCCTGTAAAACCCCCTAGGTAAGCATCTATAAAGATAGCCCAGTTCTGCATTTTTATACTTCTGCATTTTGTTTTTCTTCTCTGCATTTGGTGCTTTGTTTAGTCAATTATCTGTTGTTTGGCATCAGTACTTTGTGGTCCATACAAATAAAAACTGTGTGTCTTAAAGTTTTTACATTCTGAAGACACATGATAAACACAGAAATCCACATGCTTCGGTGGCTTTGGTTTGGGTTTCTTTAGTGGTTATTTAGATAGTTTGTATCATTTTGCTGTTACCTTGTACATAGTTCTTTTTCTGCATTGGAAAGATGTGTCAGCGGAGCATAATTCTTGTTTTAGATACTCTGCCCTGAGTAATTGCCCCTAAGAATATGTTATGATCTCAGCAGAGAAATAAGTTGCATTGTTCTTCCTCTGTGTCTATCAAACATGGTTTGGAGCCTCCCTGTGCTGAGGGACACTTGCCAGCCTGACAGCTGGACATTCTTGATAGTCACCCTCAGTCTGGCTAATAGGGCTTGTTTTCCAGATTAGGAAATTGGTTTTATCAAGAGCCCTACTTCCAAATGGGGCAATAGGTTTAAGCTTCAGGAAAGGATTGTCTGCTCCTGTGTTTCACTTGGTGAGCACTACTATGTGCAGGAGAACAAGGGATGCAATCTGAATGTAGCTGAAATCTGATGTGATCCTTCCTAACTTTTAGTAGAATCTCATGTTATCAGTGTAGAAAGCACTTAATCTGTGTAGGCTGTCTCTGACCTCCTGACAAGGGTTACTGGGTGCAGAGACACCTCAGATGAGCAGTGATGCCAAAAACACAACTGAGTCTTGCTGGTTTTCTGAACAGCTCCTGTTAATCTTCTGGCTTCTTGTTCTTACAAGGCCGGAAGGGGAAACAGGGAAGCACAAGGCTCTATTTTAAGTTCTTTTTTAAGTCCTCTGAGTTGTTTGAAACCATTCCTGTTGAGGTCAGTGGCAAAACTTTTCTTTTGTCAGTTCAGGATTAGGCCTGAACCCTGCACCCATTTTGACAGGAGAAATCTGAGAACATACTATTGCTCTTCCTAAATGTCAAGTTTTGAAAGGGGATGAGCCGGGGAGGAGGGTTGTGTATTGCTTGCCATAAACTGAATTTTTTTTCTGCAGGAAGTTGCTGTTCTTCAAGGCCAAAGATAAATACTAAAATGTTAGAAATTTCCTAGGCCTTGCCTTTCAGTTATCTAATCTTGTTCTTTTCAGACTTCTTAAGACACTCTTCTATGTGCAATGTTGTTTTAAATTGTTGGTTTGTTCAGTAACCTTTTTTACACTGACTTACAATATGATAAAAGTGGTCAGTGCTGAAGCCAGCAGCACATCATTTTACACTTGATCTAAGAGGATAATTAATTTTTTCGTAGTGTTATCTGCCTATGGAATGCCATGTCACAGGACACCACGCTGGAAAGGGACTCAGCTGGATAGAAAAGAGTCTGCATAGTTCCATTGCAAACAATTTTAGTATTTATCCTGGATAGGATGCGCATAATTAATCCTCATAATGTTTCAGGGTAGTAGTTTTTCCCGTAGGATCCAATATATGATACTAAAAATAGATTCACCACTCTCTTTTCATTATGGGAGAAGCAATTTCACTTTTATCTTGATGAATTACGTGCCCAGTAATCTGATCAGAGTAGCTCTTCAATTAAAAATCTGCGGAGAGGCTGGGGACCAGAAGTAACTGTTCAGTCCCCCCTTTTATTTCATTTATGTCACTTTGCAGTCAGGTCCATTCTCCAGTTCATTTTCTGCATTCCTCTGCAAGTAACAAGTCCTTTGGCTGTAAAGTCAGAATAGAGGAGGAGAAAGGCAGCGTTGTCTGCATCATTTTATAAAGTCATTTTGATCTTATCTGCAGCCCTTTCCGCCCAAACCCACCAAACGGTGCTGAGCTGAGTGCCTATAAATAGCGCGGCTGCTCTCGTGCAGAGATGGGCAGCACGGAACCAGAGGCATGTTTGCTGTGAGCAGAACTCCTGCTCTGGCCTTTCATGTCTGAGCTGGGGAGCTGTGAAGTTTTCTATAGATAGAGCCTGGCAATGACAGGAACCGCTGCTCAGAGCAGGGCAAGGTGACCTCTGCAAGTGTTGCCTTTTGGGAAAAAAAAGGGGAAAAAAAAAAAAGAAAAAAAGAGGGTTTAAAAGAGGAATGGAGGAATGCATGTCTTGTGCAGAGGTGAGTGAGCCCAGCTGAGGTGAGGGAGCAGGCGGGAGCGGTGGGAGCTGAGGGAAAGCAGAGTCATTGTTTTGCTGAGAGTTACTGTGCTGGTGGGCTGGGCAAGAGTTTGGCTGAAGTGATGCTGCCTGAGCCTGGGGTGTATAAGGGCTCTGGCTGACCACGGTTTAACCGTAGCTGTAAATAAGCATAGCAACAGATCTCTGAAATCTCCTCCTGTAAGTTGCTGTTTTTTGATCAGCCTCCTGGCTGACTTGATATCTTTGGGCTTTTTGTCCCAGGAGTCTTCCCCAGGGTTTTTAGTTCCTCTGATTTTGGTTCAGGGCTTTTCAGGGTTCAGTAGCTGCTTTCTCTGTCTCATTTTTTATTTATATGTGTTTTGATTCCAGGGAATGCAAAAATCACTCCATGTTTCTGTCTTAAGCTGGAAAATCTCCTGCTGCTTTCCCATTTTCTTCCCTGTAAAAAAAAGACCTGCAGAAATATGTGATTTCTTTAGCCTGGTAATTTGGATGCTGGTACTTTACATTTCCCTTTGATGCTCAGGTGTTGGAGGTTAAAATAACTTATGAGAGAAATATATATTTTAATGGGTTTCCACAGAGTTGGTGCGTGCTGTTTGTTCTACCTGACAGATGGGGGATGGAGACAAACAGAGTGAAAATTACTTTATTGGGAACTCATAAAAAGTCCATGGCAGAGTAGGGGCATGATTGCATCTTTCCTGGTTCCAGATGAGTGCCTTCAGCTCTGGCCTTGCCTTCAGGGTAATTTCAGCAAGGGATGCTGTTTGATCAGCATTTGCACTCCAATTTCTCTTATGCTGAAACTTCAGCTAAGATAGTGCCTGAATTTTGGATTATTGAGGTAACACCAGCTCTAAGGTGATTTAACATTTTGTTTCTGGGTATTGCTATAGTGCGTTTAACTTCTGGACCCTAAAGCTACTCCCAGATGCTTTATGGCTTCTTAGAGTGTATTCCTGCTGCTGTGTCCTGTGAAAACAAGGGCCAGATGCCTTTCAGTGACTGCTTCAGAGCTGTGGGGAGCTGGTGTGGGAAACAGCCCTTATCTTATAGGAGCTTAATCCTCAATTGCATATTTTTGTTTGCTCTTTTCATTCTGCTGGAGGTTCTGTGGAGTTTGGCAATTCCCACTTGAAGCAGGCACACCAAGTTGGTGTTTGCCTGAGCACTGGCAGGTATTTCTTCCAGCATACAGGTGGCTTTGGGAAACAGAGCACTGGGAAGCATTGAGGCCTGGGGTTTGCTAACCTTGGAGCTGGCCAGGGCCCAGCATCCAAGGTAGATATGTTCTGGCAGGAGACAGGGGAGCTCTCCCCCTTTTCTGTTTCCCAACACAGTGGAGGAAGATTATAGTGGCTTCTAGATCTGACAGCTCTCTTTAGGATCTGTTTTGATGCAGAGCCTGCTCTTCCCAGCTGATTAGTGAGAAGAAGCTTCACCGTGGTGGTCCAGACCAGTGATCTCTCCGGGCAGTTTGAGGATAGCTCAGTCTAGCAAAAGAGAAGCATCTGTTGTCAGACGGATGTTTCTCCTTACAGTCAGCATTTTTTTCGAAGTGGTTTTTGAGGAAGCTTTGAGCTTGGCAAGGGCCAGTATATGTGGAGTATATCAAAATTTGTTCCAAAAACTAAAAGCACGCATTAGAAATATATATAGCATTTTAAAAGCAAGTTTAATGCCCTGGAAAGGAGTTCTAAAATGAGCTAAACCCTGTGGATCAGTAAGAGTATGTATTTTGTGTGCTGTAGTAGCCAGGCGGTGTCCATTTGGTGGTGTTCGTGAATTGATACTTATCAGTGACCTGACTGTTACAAACCTGAATTCCACTGAGACCTCTGGTATGTTAAAGCTGTGTCATTTTCCTGGCACCAGGATACAGAATAACCTGTCTTACGAGATTGTCAGACTATTTGTGTCCTTTGTTTTGACTGAGTGTTTATCACTCTCTCAGCAAGAGTTAGGTTCCTGCGACTTTTTTGGGGAGAGAAGTAGGTTTTTTTGTGGTACCAAGGCATGACATAGCACTGCTTGTAGCTCCCAGGCAGTATTTACAATCAGGAATTTGGGCTTGGCCATTCAGCCCTGATTTTTTTTTTTGCTCTTTGTCGTTCTGAGCTGCAGTTTTTGGGATTATTTTCATGTAGCTGTTGGTATTCAAACCTGAATGAAGTGCATGTAGATTAAATCCATACTCCCACATATGCACAGTATTTGAACATATGAGCCTGTATATGCTGGTATGTCAGTCTAGTTATAAAGCAGTTAAAGAAAAAAAAGCAGTGTGCATAGACAGTTTTGGCACTGCAGCCCTGGGAAATGGCAGCTGGCCAGAGAGTACTGAGGCAGGGCCAAGACTATCTGAAGAATACCAAATGCTGATGTTGGATATAGCTCCTTCTTTGCCCTGGTTTCACTCTTCACCCCTGGGCTTGCAGCTTGCCACCTCTGGGCCAGGTAGATGCTGGTTCACAAGGCACAGCTGGAGGTAGAGACAGATATCCTGGGTGTGTATGTGCTGGTAATCAGATGTTAATTAAATGAAAGGTGCAATTACCTGCAACTGAAGTCTGACCTCGGTGAGTTTAACTGTTACATTCCCTGAGTCACTGTTAGATTCGAAATGCTCATTCAGTTTTAAGTTATTTATCTTCTTTGGTATCGTGATAGCACTGGAGACAAGGGGAAAACCGCACCGCAGTGTGGCTTGTGTGTTCGTGGGAGTTGTATCTTGCTCTGTTTTGCTGAATGAAGCTGTGAAACGCTTCCAGCAGAGGGCACTGAGGTTATTGGTCTCCAGCTCCAGTTGTTCCCCTACGAGTGTGTGCTGGGGAAGCAGAAAATGTGCCTGTCAGTAAAACCTGTGCTTCACCCCTCTCCTCTGATGCTTTTATAGACTGTCATAAAAGAGGGGATGCTGATGAAACAAACCAGCTCCTTCCAGCGCTGGAAGAGACGATACTTTAAACTGCGAGGACGAACGCTCTACTATGCAAAAACTGCTAAGGTAAGGTGCTGACAGTACCCCTGAGGCCAAGGAAGGAAGGCAGGGCAGGGGCTTTGGAGGCAGATGGGTGTCACAGGGGAGGCAGCCCTCAGCAGAGGAAAGAGGCTCTTTAGGCACAGGTCTTCAGGCTTTGTAGCTACTAGAAGGTCCTTGTGTTATGCTTCACACTTGGAAATCTTTGGTTTTGAAGTGAAGCATCATGTGGACCTGTGATACTGATTTTTCCACATTTTTTCTCCCTTTGGTGCATGCTAGTAGGGAATGGACTCTGAATCAATAGAAGGAGGAGAATACAAGTGAAAAGAGAAAGTGCAGTAGACAAGCAAGGCTAGAATTTATCAAATCAGAGCTGCTAAGCATCTGGTTTAGTATGTTGGTAGTCAATTTATATAAAACTGCTTCCTTTTACAAGAACAAAACCTACAGTTATTTGGTGTTCTTTTAAAATAATCCTTTAATAAAAATAAAGTCATTGTGTTCACTGTCTGAAGACAGGCCAGAGTGATCCCCAGTGTATGGAACTAGACTTCCAGGTCATTGATGTTGTTGGTGCTATGTCTTTCCTTTAGATCATAAAAGGCTGTGATATGAAGCATGCTAGGCAGACTGTCTTTGAGTCTGCTGCTTATACATTGGATTCAATAACTTATTGAGATTTTGAATTTTTTCTTTCCAGTCCATTATTTTTGATGAGGTGGATCTGACAGATGCCAGTGTAGCAGAATCCAGCACAAAGAATGTCAACAACAGCTTCACGGTAGGACTTTTTGCATTATTTTCTGTTCTTCTTGCATCTTTTCCCCATATCCCATCTCTTTTGCAGAGTTGAAAAATACCTGAACAATCTTCACAGCATCTTTCACAAAAATAAAAATAATAAACTTACTTTTCTTTACAACATGATAACTCATATTTGTGCACATTGGAAATTATCTCAGGTTACTGTGTATTGTGCTAAGAGTTGGCATTCAGAGATTTTCTTCCCTATAAGCTAAGAGGGTTTGATAGAACCTGTTTGCACAGTGGGATAGAAAAATTTGTTCTGCTGAGGGAGTTAGAGGTGATGTTCATGCTTATGCTGGAGATCTTGCTAAAGGAATTTAGTTTTTCCCATAGGCATTAAAATATGTAAACTTCTTTCTCTGACTTTGTGTGTGTCTGTGTGTGTGTTTATATATGCATACTATATATAGTGGGAAAGCAAAAGGAGGAACAGAAAGAAATAGCACAGAAATAACTGTGGGATTGGTTCAGGATACTCATCAGATGTGGAATGTGTGCTAAGTAGTTGCAGTCTGGAAATGTGGTGGTGTCCCTGCTTAATTTTCTCCAGGCTCAGGAAACAGGAGGAAAAATTATTGTAGAGTGCAGGTGTTCTGCAAGCTCCAATTTGGGGGAGCAGCTGGTGTGCAGAAAAAAAGCCATTAACGTCAGCCCTGCAGGGTGAGTGTCGAGCTGGTGAGCAACAAACACAGCTCCTGAGGGGCTCAGAGCAGAGGAGAAGGAGGGCCTGGGGAAAGGAAGTGTTGCTCTAAGGCAGGGTGAAGGGGGGAGCAATCCAGGTGGAGGGAGGAATCCCTCCTGTCCTGCAGGTGGTGACCAACACTGAGCAGTGTGCCTTGTGCTGCAGCAGGAGTGATCTGCTGCTTTAAACATCTGCCAAAGGACATTTCTGTTGTGTAGCTGTAGCTTTGGCTTTGCAGTGCCTGCGTCCAGATAAAACCCCAACACCTTCCCAAAGCTTGAAGACACTTTCTACATCCATAGTTGGATAGGTAGGAGGCAGGCACATCTGGGTATGGTAAGTAAATATTCATATCAGGTGTCAATGTGAGAGAACAGAGAGAAGGTCTATGCAGTGATTTGAATAGGGGACATATTTTCAGGAATGTGATGTTATTCACCTGTTAATAAAGCATTTTATCCTGGATCTTGCTTCAGTTTTCTCAAGTATAAGTAAAGACTGATTTTTCAGGTAAGTGTACTGTTCCTGTGCTGCTTACTGTTGTAGTTGGGAGAAATCTAATATTCATCAGGAAGACTGCAGTAGGGACAGAAGGAAGTAATGTATTTGTTCTCTCAAATTGCCCCATCTGAGTCAAAGATTGAAGAGTTATTTCCAAGACTCTGGTGTCAGGCTCTGCCAGTCCCTGCCTTACATAGCTGATAAAAGGTAAAGGGTTACCTTGAAATTCAAGCAGGTACAGTTTGCACTGTCTTCAGCTGAGCAGTGTATCATGGTGCTTAGGTAAATTCAAGAAAAACATTTTTCCTCTTAATTTCTGTCTGCCCTTTCTATCGTGGCTTGTGCAGATGCTTGACTCATTTACTTTGGGCTCTAAAAACACTTAGGAAATCAAAAGGTGGCCTAGTCTTGCTGCTGTTTGCTCTGTTACATCATTGCTGTTGGTGCTTTGGATTCCTTGCAGTCATGCAGTTTTGTGTTGGTTTTCATTGAGACCACTCTGCTTCCCCTTTGTATCTTCCTTTCTAAAATTCAGAGTTCTTTGATGCATTTTTTCCCTGTTTAAAAACAGTGGGTCATATGATTTGAGGTTTTTCTCCTAAACTGAAAATATGTAGCATTTGGTGTTGTAAGCAGAGTTTTTGATGTTCTGGTTTTCTTTTTGGTTTTCTGTTTTCTTCAGTGGAGACTGGTACTTGTGGATTTGTAAAAGAAATAGTTTCTTACTGAGAAAACTCAGCCTCTCTCCAGGCATCTGTGCTGCCTAATGTATGGATTCTGCAGGTCAGGTTGCCTGAATAACACTCCTAACTTCCTGAGATAAAGACAAGCAACAAAAACATCAGATAAACCACTTGGAGAAACAATGTGTATCCAAAACAAAGAGGTAATAAGGGCTGACCAGTGAGAAGAGCAACTGCTGAAAGTGCATTGAGGAGCATGGGAAGCAGCATCATGAGAGGAGAAAACCAGAGCATAAATCCAGGAAAGGTTGTGCTGTGTGGATAGAGGAGTAAGGTTAAAAAATTAGCTGCCAGTAAACTTTTTACTGACAGGTAATTTGTTTGCTCTCAACAGGAAGGAGAACAAGAAAAATGAGTTTTAAGACATGGACCTCTTCCTCATAAAAAGAGTGTGTAATAACAAATTCTGCTGTGGTTTACTTGGTTGATCTTGCATAGATTTCCTCAGTAAGTGTATCCTGTTTGCAATGGGGACAGTTTTCAGGACTGCTACCCACAGTTAATGGATAGATGACTATAGAATGGGCTGGGAGAATGCACATGGGGCATTTTTGAGCTTAGGGTGTTGTACAGCTCCATTCCCTGATGGAAAAAAAACAGAAAGCTTTATGTTTAGCTTTGCTCCTTTAGGTCAGGCAGTGTGGCTGCAGAGGTATTTAATGGGAAGCCTCTGGGAACAAAACTTAGAGCAGCCCCATGACAGAGCTCTCTTCTCTCATTAGGCCTCTAGGTGTTGTATTTGCTGGTTCTGTCTATATTGCTCTTCTCTGCCATCTCTGTTCTTGAGAGTCAGCTGTCTACAAGGTAAATTCTTCTGGGATGTCTGGGCTGACAGTCTGGGCTTTTCACGTATGATCCTTTGGTACGTGGTACATAGATCTCTCCCCAACCTTTTCCTAGGGTTGCTGTCTTGCCCAGGGCTTTAGAGATGATCTACTGTGGCACAAATGCAATGATAAGTGTGTTGTCCTGGTAGTTCAGGACCCTTTATTTCAAAAAGCAGTCAACATTTAGCCTGGACTCTTGCCATCAGTGTGTGCTATTTTGTATTCCTAGCAAAATAGAGATCAGCAGCTTTGGATACCAGGTCAGGGCCTGGCCCTAAGTTTTGAGCAGTGCTTTCTTAGCCATATCCTCAAAACCTCTTGTGATTTCTAAAAAGCAGATGATTTGGGATCACACTGGTGCATTGGGTCTTTGTAGTGAGACTTTAGCTCTTTTCATGAACAGTTTTTTCTTTGGCAGTGCAGTTTTGCCATAACATGATTTGTTAAGGTGCCCACATGATGGACTAGCCTGCAGTCCTGTGAGGAGCATTAAAGTCTGCAATGAGAATGAGTTCCATACTTTAACCCAGAATAGTGTTTTCTCAGGATGATGCTGGGAAGCCTAGGTTTTACTGATTTCTATCTCAAAATGATCTGCTTTACCCGTGTCATGGACCTGAGCCACCCACCATGCCTGTTCTCCCCTGTGACACCTGCAACATCAGGGGGACACCAGTCACTCTCTCGCCTGTTGCTCAGGTTTGCCACCACAGCTGTCCCCTCAAAAGTCTTTGAAAACACTTTGGATTGTCTCCTTTGGCCCAGTTTTGTTTGTGTGGTGAACAAATTCTTCCACCTCAGACTGGTGTGTGGGCTGAAGATCTGCTCTTTTCTAGAAGGTGCCAACTGAGTTAAAACCATCACAGCCTGCTACCTTCACTGTAGTTAGTACAGTTAAAGAAGTGGTTCCTTATCAGTTCATTGACCCTTTCTTGCTTTGTGGACGATTTGTGTAAAGATAAGGTATATATTCTTTAATACTAGTCAAAAATGCCTATGGTTGTCAGGAGAGGGCCTGGAAAGGACATCATATCTTCCCAGGTACACATTTAATGTTCTAATATGATTCTCACATGGTGGTTTGGTAAATGTTTTCCAGTTATTGCTACCAAATGGTGGTGTGGACTTTCACCCTCATTCACATAACATGAATTACAACATTTACTTCTTATCTCATCTGATTCAGAGCTTTGAGATCTCAAAGTAGAAATATCCTCTGTGTGGTGAGGGAATTTTGTGTGGTTTGGTTTCTTCTTTCTGATGCTGTGGTGAAATGGAAGCTCGTTCAGATCATGTTTTTGAGTGCCAGGAGCCGTGCTAGTGACCCCTCCTCCACGGTTAAAGCTCTTCACTGGAAGAGGTGGAGCTTCAGCTCTTGAGCTCCTGTAAACCCTTTTTTGTTGGGAAGTACCTCTCAGCTCAGCCACAGACAGGAAACAGCATATTATTGCAGTCAGTGCCTGCCTCTCCACTTCATTGCCGTCAGAAGGAAACTTACCCCAGCTCCTCCTTAAGCAGGCAGCTAATCAGCTTGTGGCAAGTGGAACGTAGCTCAGAGAGACTGACCACAGACGAGACTAATCCTATTAATTGCATGTCAAGCAATCTGTTTAGGTTTTTTTCTGAGGGAGTAGGCTGCTCTGGACACTAGTTTATAGGAAGACTGAACCTGAAAGGTAAGAGCAGGAGTGTGAGTTTTATGGAGTGAGCACTGGGAAACGTGGCACCTGTGCCAGCATAACAGGTATCAGAAGCTCAGGTTCTCTGGAATACGTTTGCTACGAGCTCTCGCTCTTCAGGTGTTCTCTCCTAAGTGGATTTATGTAGATGTATTCTCTAGAAGAGGAGTAAAGGGAAGTGTGCCTGCGGTGCTGTTGGAAATGCTGCACCCAGTTAAGAAATACTGTTTATTAACTGATGATTCACCCTGACCGATGTCCCAGGAGAGAGGAAGTATTCAGGTTAGAATAATACCTCTCTTACAGAGCCCTTGCATGACTGGAGGCAACAGTGGTTGTGGTAGGCTGAGGAACAGGGAGTTGCTGGTGCCCCTGAATGAGAGAGTGCAATAATCTCTGAGAAGGAGTATGGATGTCATTCTCCAGCTGTATGGAAGCCTGAGGTGTGCTACGATTTATTTCATATTATAACCTTGTTAAATAGTACTGACTATTCAGCAGCTGAGTTGCCAGTCTCTGTCTTGTGAAGTTTTACATTACTGATCTCCAGAGTGTGTATTTTTGCTGTATTGTCCCAGGGCTTATTGATGCTGTGGAGAAATAGCATGAATTTTCATTCTGGGTAAGTAACCTTTCCTATAAAGAGAGGGAAGAGTGCTTTAACTTGGGTAAAAAATTGAAGTGCTGACAGTCCTTCCTGATGGGGAGAGTGTGTTGTTGATGTTTGCAGCTCATTCACAATGAAGTGAAAGTACCTTTGCCTCTTCATGGTTTTCTGTTAAGTTGAATTATTTGCGTAGGTGCTTTTAAATTAAAATATATCATTTTCAGCAGAGAAGGCAGTGAAACCTTCTTTGAAGAATTTGGTTTTGAAAAAAAAATAGCACTGCTGAAGCTACAGAAAGTTTGCTGCTCCTGCCTAGCACAGGAGCTGCGTGCATGTGAGGCAGTGCTGGAACAAGAGGAACCTAGGTCAGCCAGATCAGAGGTTGGTTGTGCTAGTTTGAAATACAGGCTTGGAGAAAGAGCATACCACTTATTTTTATGAGGAGAAAGAATATAAGAACTTTCATTGCAAGCTGTTTGCAGGAAGTCGTTGGACTTCAAGCTTTGGCTGATAGAGATCAGGAAAATCTGCATGGTTTGACACTTGCACAGATTCTCAGAACTCCCCTGTGTGGCCTCAGCCCTCTGAAGAAAATGGAGTTGAACATATGCTCCAGGGAGTCACTGGGCTTCCTAGCAAGGGAGAGGATTTTTCTCCCCTGCTTCCTCAACAAGGGGGGTAAATGCACCCAGAGAAGAGGCATCAGCTGGGCAAAAGGACTGATTAATCTGGTGACAGTGACACAGGCCAGTCCCAGATGTCCTGAATTCTCACACAGTCATGGATTGCCCTGTTAATGTTTGAAAAAAGGAAAGATTAGAAAAGAGGGACTTCTGAACCAGGATGGTTCTTTCTTCCTTGTTTTTAAACTTTCATCTCTAAATTGGGCAAAATTGGAGCACATGTTGGAAATTCAGTTTTTGCTGGGGGTTGTTGTCTTTTCCACACCCATGTGTGTACACATTCAGGAATTGTACACTCTTTGCTAGTGCTTATACTCTGTTTGTATTGGCAGCTATCAGAATTTCCTTTATAAGCAAGTGAAAAGATGAGTAGAGCTGTATATTGCCATGTCTAGAATCACTCTGCTGGTTTTCCACCTTCCTTCATTAAGTGCAGTTCAGTCCCCATTTCCTGTCAGAACTGCTGCAGTTTCAAAATACTTTGCTATTTTAGTAGTTTGTAATCCAGACTTCAGTGCAGTTTTTTTCTCCTTGAGAAAAGGCCCTTTGGTAAACAGACCATTCTGAGTCACTGTTAGTCAGTGAAAATAGTCATTTAAAATCCTTTCATGTCAAGGATTTTTGGGACTCTTAATCCAGCCTCCTGTGGGAGCTGGTCATTAGTCTGCTGTCACAAAAGAAGGAAAAATCTGGAGAAAAACTACCCAAAAAGAAGATAAACATGGGAGAAGAGTTAGAGAGTCTGGAAGAAGTTGTTGTGGGTGGAGATATCTGGTGATTGCTACTGTATGTTACAGAGTGACTGAAAAATATGCAGGAGCTTTTGAGAGACATGAAACTACTATAAGAAGTTAGACTGAGCTTTAACTGTTTTGCTGAGGGACAGGATAGACAAAGGAGCTGAAAAGTGAAGGAGACTGTGAAGAGCTTTTGCTTTCGTGGAGGGAAGTTTGCAACTTTGAAATCATGCCTGCCCTTGTGCCTGAACACTGGAAGCTTTCCTTTGCTCTTTGTAGCTGTCGTGCTGAGCTGGGGTTTCACCTACCTTCCTGAGCAAGACTGCAGATCTCAGCATCTTCTCCCCTTCCAGCTGGGGGCACAAAGGCAGAAGAATGTGTGGTCATTTGAGAATATGTTCAGCTTTACCAGGAAGCTGCTCTAGAAGGAAAAGGGTCCTTTTTATGCAGGGAGAGGCTTGCTAGCATTACTTGCAGAAATGCTGCCTCCCTATTTCTGGCGCTTGTGATGGTGCATGAGCAGGACTTGTCTTAGCCTGGTGGCCCAGTGTGGAAAGCTCCTGGGTTCATCAAGCTGCTGAAAGCTATTGATTTCCTTTTGTGCTAGCTACCAGCCTCCGTTCAACACTGCTGAAGTTAGGGGGCTGTGAGAAGCTACTACTAACAATAAACTCTCAGTAATAGGTCATTTTAATGCCACTGATAGGATCTTTTGTTGCCCAGTGCTGTGCTATACTGGGTGCCAGCCTTGCCACGTGTGAGCCCATTGAGACAGCAGCTCTATCACTGGAGAGCAGTCCTGCCCCTCTGTTCTTCATGGCTTTGCTTCTGTTTGAGTGAGTGGAAAGCTTTCTCTGAAATATTCTTTACCTTCCTAAATGGGCTGCCCTTTCTGAACAGAGTGGTTCTGTTTAGGAACTCTTCCTGGCAGGACTGTGTTCTTTGGAAAACAGGTAAAGACGCGTGTGCATCCGCTGCGTGATGGAGGAGGGTGTGTAGGTAATGGAGCTGTGCTAAGATGCTTTGGCACTTGGTACAGCCACCCTATCCACTCCCATTGGGTACTGCTCCATCCTTGGAGATCTCTAGGGATTAACAGGCCTAAACTACCAGGATAGTTGCATTTCTCACCTGCTAACAGTGGCAAAAGCCTTACATGCCCTAGCTTTTGACATCTGTTAAGTTGTTACTAAAGTCTTAAAATCCTCTTCTTGTCTGTGCTCCTGTTACCAATTGCCAAGAACAGGAATGTGCCTTGTTTAGGAACAGTTTCCAGAAGCCTGTAGGAATGTGACCCTGGTATGAGAGATGATAATTTTCCCAGGGCTAAGGCTCTGTCTGGTCTAGTTTCCCGCTGCAGCATGGGGGAGGATAGGGACTGGGAGAAATCCCAGATGGAGGGTCAGCACGAGTTGAACTTGACCTGAGGCTCAGCATAGCTCAGTAAGTGCCAGTGCTAATGCTCAGAGAAGATGCACTGCTGCCCTGGCTCAGGAGGGACAGATTGCAAGGTGCGTGAACCTAATCATGGAAAAATGGTTCTAAAGAGGCCACAACACACGCTGGACCTGCTTTCCTATGGAAATGAGCTCTCCTGGATTTTATAGATTGGAAAATGAAGGTAAAACAACCACATGGAAGTTGGGGATAAAATAGCTGGTATGTTGTGAACAGAGATTTGGACACTTATGGCTTTGAGGAAAATCTTGTTACTGCTGTTTAAAAAAAAAACAGGGAAAGGAATTTGAACATTAATGACTTGTTTTATTTGGTGGAAATTAGAGTTTCCATGGGTGGAGGATGATCATTTTAGCAGGAAATTAAGATCTTGCACTATAAAAAAAACCCATACAAAACTGGTGCATTTTCTCCAGTGTTATATAAAAAGCTACTTTTTCTTTCCCATGTCATCCAGGTTTTAGGGGAAGACAATTGGTGCAATTCTAGAGAGCTCTAACTGACCTCTGCACTGAGTTAATGGGACTGGATTTGTTGGCGAAACTGGGTGAAAGCTGAATTGCAAAATAGAATAGGGCTGTAGTCTGTGGAGGAAGCAAGGCTTTGGACCCTTATGAGTCTTTGATACTCATATTATTGCTCTCTTTCAAACTGTAGAGACCTACTAAAGTCATACTGACTCACTGCCTAAGACTTTGCTGGCCTGATGCTGGGCTCCAGATTGTTTCAGAAACAGACATCATTGAGACTGGCATTAAAGATTTTGAGTGTTAAGGACTTGTTTGTATCCCAGTTTTGTGTTTTATTCTCCCTTTTTCGCAGTCTTCTTTTTTGTGTATTTGCTGAGGGAGTAGCATTTGCTAATCCACACTTAATCCATTTTGCCCTGTGTGAGTTCAGTAATTGTGTTTGAAACGCAGTGGATTTGCTGGTTTGTGAACCTTGCTGATGAGTACAGATGAGGTGTCTTACTGTATTCCAGTGTCCATTTCACTACTGCTGTCACTGAAACAGGAGCTGAAGTGGAAAAACGGCTGGGTCCTCATTACAATCTCACCCAGTTTTCCTTCCTGAGTCTTGGGCTCTGAGGATGCCAAGATTATCCTCCATACAGAACAGGCATAGCAGTTAGCTCCGGGGGGGGGGATGGTTTCCCTACCTTTGCCATATGTGATCAAACTGAAGGTTTTGCAGCTTGTTTTTATTTTTTCTAGTTTCTAGGTCTCTAGAGCTCCAGAAATTCCTGTTGTCTCTGTACTCAAGTCATCAACTGTTTGGAATAATGCAGGATCTCTTAGGGGGATTTATAGCTAGCACCTTTGAATGTAATTCTATATTGGAACAGGATATGAGTAAAAGGAAGTAGTCAGAATGAGCAGGTGTTCTCATACCCCCACTTTTGGCCATTCTGAGAAACATACACATCAGGAAAATTATATTTAGCAAAGTTCAATGTCCCTCCACCCCATCTCCCCCTGCAGCATTTCTTCTGTCAGCTCTGTGATTGGGCCAGTGTGATCCTAACTTGCTTTGCCATCTTTTGTGGTCACTGAGCTCACCAGATGTACTCTGATAACAAACAGTCCCAGGGCATGCTTGGCTAGACTGTCACTTTATTGCTGAGAAGTTTCTGGGCAGCCAGAAAATGCCCCAGGTGACCAGAGATGATAAAGTTGTCTTGGGTGCCAGCAAGACAAGAGAATGAAGTTTATGCTCCAGCTGTTGGGGAGGGGAAGGTTACTCAGTACAACAAAGGGTGAAGTATATCAGATTTCTGTTTAGAATTTGGTCTCATATAGGAGTCTTTTTTGGACTGCCTTTTGAATCTGATTATTCACAGCTGTTCATCAGGGAAGGACATCCAGGGACATTAGTCCATTTTTAGAACATGAAATGAGGAGTTTTCTTTGGTTGGCTCTGTTGTTTGTTAACGGGCTGGATCTGAAATGTCAGTAAACTGGTGTTAGTTTTGGACAGAGGAGTGTGGGTCAGCATGAGAGGTGGGGGTTAACAGCTGGTAAGAGGGAATGGGCCACGTGAGAGAGAAAGGAGATAAAGCTGAATTTTCAGTGTTAGAGTGTCTGTGTTTGCATGAGACAGTCAATGAAGGCATGGTTATTTTCAGATTTAGGTTTTTTTAGGTTTAGAGTGGGCAAGCTTGAAAATGGAGAATTTCTCTAATAGACTTGAGATGACTCATGGAGGGCACGTAACTACTTCCTGGGGACCTGACTATCGTCTTCATTTCTGCAAAATGTATTTCTGAGGTTTCATATACAGTGAGAAGTTTATAATTAATCTGTATCCTGATTTGAAATGTCTTTAACCCTTCCTGCCATTCTCATATGTGCTTATGATTCTCCAGGGGTGATTAGAGGGATTGGCAGCCTTTTTTCCCCCCCATGACTGTGGAGCTCTTTTTCTGGTCAGGATTAGGTATCAATCATAATATCACCAAGTGGTGAGCGCTTGGCACCCAGTTTTTACTAATGAGTGAAATCTAAAGAATCACAGCCAGAAGTTCAGTAGCATTTAGGATCAAAAAAGTTTTTAATATTCACTTCCTAGGCAGAACAAGCACTTTTAGTTTGCATAATTGCTCATATCTAGATACAGTTTTGAGTTGTTTTGGGGCAGGAAAACTCAGAGTTCTGCCAATCCCCAAACAAGCCAAAAATCTATGAGATTAAAAATAAATCTGAAGACTTTTTATTTTTGGACTTTTTTTAACTCCTAGTAGGGCAGCCCTCATCCTAACTTCAGAAGCAATCAGATCGTTGTTTTCGTGCTCTCCGTTTATGAGAACAAGAGGTCACTGGATGACATTACTGCTTTGTAAATTTAGAACAAATAAAAGGAAATGCTACTTCACCTAGTGCGTCGTCATCCTGTGGAATATACTGTTCCAGGATGTTAGTCAAAACTGTAGCTGGAACATAAAAAAATAGCTGGACCATGCTCATTTGGAGCCATGTTCACCAACAGGGAGAAGCAAGCCTCGTGTTCCAGCATGTTGGCTCATTGCAGCTGTAGCTGAGAGTGAACTCCCTGGACTCCTGGCTGGGAAAGGACAGCTTTACAGGGGGAAAATTGGTGTGGCTTCTTTAGAGATGACAAGAATGATTTTATTTTTGTGCAAGATACTAAATTGATCATCGCTGTTACCTGGACAGCACGGTGTATGTGACAGCCTGGGCCCTCTGTCAGTATCCTTCAGCAGGTGGATGTCTGGAGCTGAAATAGCTGGTTCAAGGAGGGAGAGGGAGCAGGAGGAGTGTGAGTGAGGCTGCTGTTGCTCACCCAGCGCTGTAGCCCACGTGCTGCCCCCCCGCCTGTGCAGGAAGGAGCTGGCAGCTGCTGCAGGGCAGGCACAGGGGCTGCTGCTCCCAGGTACCCAGGCTGGGCTGGGGGGTGTGGGAAAGGCAGAGCTGCTCAACTGCTCTGCAAAGGAAACTATTCACACAGTTCTGGATTTCTGATTATCCTCCTTAAGATGTTTAACTGTAATACTGCTGCATATTAATGAGGAAAACAGGTTTGTGTGGTTTCTTCATTTCCCCAAATAATTGCTGCACTAGTTACATTAAAATATTGACTGCCCTTTGTAGTGAAGTTTGAATTGTCCCAGTTTGTTCTCCTTAGGAGAACGAATTTTAGCTTGCCCTAAGGAGCAAGCTTTTTAAAGAGGTTTATTCTTTTATTCCCATCTCTGGTGATAGCAACAAATCCCAGTGCAAATATTGCTTTTGAACTTACTAATGGGGAATGCTCTTCATATATTTATCCTGCACAGTTACATTTTTATTTGCAGTTTTGTAGTTGCACAATAGACTCTTTATTTTAATTCTGTGACTCTGTCTGGGTGATTCATGTATGAAAATCTTTTGATCTTTTTATTTATCCTCTTGTCTTAGAAACTTTGACTCTGTTATTTGAACAGAGGATTGTCTAATACTGAATGTGGGGATTTTTAAGATGATGAAGTAGGTGACTTAAGAAGGAATTAGTTGTTTTCTATGTTGGATGATCTATCCAATGACCCAGGAAGTTAGTAGTCTCAGAAATTAATTCTTATCGAAGAAATGTCTGTATTTCTGTATTTTATGTCAATATTTTAAGTTTCTTATCTTCCAGGGTGATTAAAAACTATGCTATAATTTCCATTTTCCTTCTGTCCCCCTAAAAAGGCAGAAAAATAGGGAAAGGGACATCACTGAGTAAGAGTGCTCTGAAGCTATTCTTCTCCAGAGCATGCCGGTGACTTAAGTGTACTGGTGGTTCCTTACAGAATTTGGTTGGTTTTACAGCCATGAAAGGGCTTTGGATGCTTCATCCTAGGATGTTTGGGCTTTATATGTGTTACTGTCTATGTATGCAACTATAGATGTTCTTGGCCTTATCAGGAAGAAAATGAGGCCCAGTGGTGTGTGAACAAATTAGCTAACCTTGGTTTTACTTCCAGGGAAAAAGCTGCTTCCTCTTAGCAGGACTCAGACATGCCCCTTGTTCTTCTCTAACTTCACACTGATCTATGCACCAATGCTTCATGCTCTGGAAAAAGTTTCTCTAGGGTAGCCATTCTTACATAGCAGAGTTTTTGATGGAAATACATTTAACTAAACATGTCCCTGCTTTCCCAAGGAAGAAGAAACATTCCTGCAATTACCTTATTTTGAAATAAATTTTTTCAAAGCTGGAAATGTTTAAAGGAAAATGAGGGAAGAGAGAAGGAGTTCTTCAAAATTTTATTTTTAGAATAGTGTAAATATTTACTTCTGTGTGCTTACAGCTGATACAGATCGGGTCATTTTGTCCAAGATAGAATGCTCCAAATGCTAAAATTGTGTTTCTAATATGAATGGCCATTCCTTTCTTTCAAAAGGATTTTAGTTAGCTCCCTTCATTGCCTACTTAATGTGTCTGTAACACCTGTTTCTAGGTATTGGTCATGCCTCTGGGTAAGGTGGTGTTATTACAGGTGAATCTGCAGTCTGACAATGAAAAGAAATACAGTTTGAAAATTCAAGGCCTTAAAATAAAGCTGAACTTTCCAAGTGTATCTTTTTTGTTGACATTACATCCACATTTCTTGGCAGATGCTCTAAGGCACTTCAGCATCAACTAGAAGTCTGGTGTTCAACTTCAGAGGCTTTTATTTTTAATCTATTTTATGAATGATAAGTGAAAAATAGACTGGAAAACAGGGATATCATGTATTGGGGTGATGTGTGTGGGTGTTTTAGTGTTTATTAACAAAACTTTGGCTGAATGATTGGGCCTTATGAGATTGACAGAATCCTAGTTTATTTTAATCCATTCTTTCAGATGTTAGGTACAATTTGCTTGAAAAGCAGATTATGTAGACTAATTTTTTTCATGTACAACATGTAGAGGGGTGCAGGAGAATCTGGACTGCTGGAAATTTTTAGAGTTGACATAAAAGGGAGCCTTTTGGTTTTTGTTAACAATGCTCAACCTTAATGCAGCATTTCTTAAATCCAAACACTTGGTCTTGCAAACACTTCAGTATTGGTCTAATTTAAGTCAGCTCGATGGAAGTCAATACAGAGGTGTGCACAAAGAAACAGTGAGATAACTACACTGTGGGGAAGAAGGAGTTTTGTCTTAGGAAGAATAAAGTTTGATATATAGTCAAGTCTGGACTCCAGCTGAATGGGCAGCCCTGAGAACAGCAGACATGGTCCTCTGAAAAGCAGGGAGCTTTTATTTCTCTCTGCTGCCACCAGCTGACTGAAGGAGAGGGAGTTGGTGACAGAGGACACAGGGGCCTGGTGCCTCCCTGGGCAGAGAGAAACTTTGGCCACCCTGTGTGTCTTCTGCTGGGCTTGTTAAAATATTGTTTATTTAACACAGGGCAACCAATGCATGGGAATTAGCCCAGGGTACAAACACACACAGGGTAGGATTGTTAGAGGGAGGCAAACTCACCACAGCCTCAGCCTGGTAGGGGAACATTTGTTAGAATATCTTTTAGGTATGTAGAACAAGCCCTCAGGAAACATGAGGGTTCAAATTGCTTATTTTGTTTTATTCCTCCCCACCCCATGAGGGAGACTAAACAAATTGTCATGACTAAACAAATTTTTAGTACGATATTGTAGAGTATGTTATCTGATTCATTAATTGCTAGAAACTAGTATACTGTTGCTATTAACAAAATGTCTTAATCTTCTTACCAGTTTTAAAAGTACAGTAAGTCCTTTAAAAAGACTATGCAAGGTCTGCACATAATTACTCCTGCTGCTCTGTGCTTGATTTGTGTTGTGCTGTTATTTAGGTATGAGAGATTTCTTTACTCAGTTTGGTATTGTGAATGACAGCTAAAATCTCAGTGCTTCTGTACATTCAGGAAGAAATTAAGGTGTGCTGTGTGGAAGAGAAACACGGTTCAGAGGTGCAAATAACTGTCATTGTGCAGCTCTGAAAATAGCTTCAACAGACTGCACTGGTGGTAAGGTGTTCTCTTGCTATCTCTCACTGACATGTCCCCTCCTCATTTTCCCTCTCTTCAGATTATCACTCCATGTCGGAAGCTCATCCTTTGTGCTGATAACAGAAAAGAGATGGAAGATTGGATTGCAGCACTGAAGACTGTACAAAACCGTGAACATTTTGAGGTAATAGGAAAATGTGTTCCTTTGTATTCTGTGCTTCTTCTACTAAATCACAGCTTGTTTTGAGAGTCAGCTTCCAGTGAAGTTAATGTAAGTCACTTTATTGACTATAATGGGTGATGGTGTTAGGACCTTCTGAAAAAGTGATCCCAAATACATTGAAGTGATTGTCCAAAGAATGTTTGGCTTTGTATATGCTCCATTGGGAATTTGGAGAGAATTTTCATAGCATGGATATGTTGTAAAGCAAAGTTCCCCTCCTACCCTCTTTTCATTTTTCAATTATCCTCCTTACCCTAATTCACATCTTGCCTGCTTAGTATTCTGCCAGCTCCAGTGCATCTGCGTGCTTCCTGGGGCTGAGTGAGACCAGCACTGCCACCACGAAATGCTGTCTTGTCTTTTCCCCACTCTCATGCTTGTGTCCCTTATGCTGTTACAAGCATTTCTCTGCTACACTATGAGCCAGGTGGGGGAACTGAACTTTCTGGAAACTTAATCCAACAAAAATATGGGGATAGATTCTCCAGCAGACAAATTCTCCAGTTCATTTCCCTGGACACACTTGCAGTAAGACAAGGATGAGAGGTAGTACAGGAGCTGTAATGAAGGTGTGGTAAGCAGTCTTTTCTGCAGGTAGTCTTTTCTGCAGGTAGTCTTTTCTGCAGGTAGTCTTTTTTGCCTTAGAGATCTTCTTGAGTTTCAGCTAATACATATAAACTGCATGTGGCCCACTCTTTCCTAGTAAAAAAGGTGTTCTGTTTTTGCTTTTCTGACTGTTTCATGCAAGTCTTCAGAGAATAAAAAAGTCTTGTTGCTCTACTTCATACCTTGCAGTAACACATTTCTATCCTCAGTCTACCCAGTACAGCATGGACCATTTCTCAGGGATGCATAACTGGTACGCCTGCTCCCACGCCCGGCCAACGTACTGCAACGTGTGTCGGGAGGCCTTGTCTGGGGTCACGTCACACGGGCTGTCCTGTGAAGGTAAGTGTGCCCCCTCTTCTGCCTGGGGAGGAACAGCCTCATTTTATTTTTGTTTTTGCCCATACACCTAAATACTGCCATGCCTTATTAAAGTCATGTGTCTGCAATGAGCAGATACACACTTCTGAGGTATCTGAGAGAATATTCATAAGAAGTCTCCTCTTCATGAGAATAATTGTATTTGTAAGAACATCCTTGTTAAATGTTTGAGCAGGAGGTTATTTTTCCTCAGCCTTGGCTTAGTAGAAATGCTGCACACAGCTCATGCTTCTACCATGAATGTAGTGACACCTGTGCTGTGTAAAACGATGGAGGAGTGTGCAACTGTGTAAATCATGATAAATTTAACGAGGTGGTCACTGAGCTTTGTACAAGCAGTTGGCAAAAATGACAAGAATTAATAGCTAGATCAAAACACTCACAGCTGATAATTTTGGTGGTGCTAAGAAGTCTAGAGTGTGCCCGTGCTTTCTTCTGGAGCCCAATACACACTGCCACATTAGACCCCCTGAAGCAGGATTAATACATTCTTCTTTTCCTCCCTAGTGTGCAAGTTTAAAGCCCACAAGCGCTGTGCTGTGCGGGCAACCAACAATTGCAAGTGGACAACTCTGGCCTCTATTGGGAAGGATATCATTGAGGATGAGGATGGGGTAGGTGTTAGTCTGAACTTTTCCAGCCTTACTTTGATATGGAAGCACTGTCTTGTGTTCTATAGCTTTTTTCACTTCATAAACAGCAGATTCTGCCTTTACATGGACAAGATTTCTACTGTCAGAGCATGAGATTCTGTGTGAAAAGTCTAACCAGGATAGCAAGGGACTCCTTAGTAGGAAAAAACTGCTATGGGCTGGGGGGTGGAGATTAAATAAATGGAGGCATGGGGAGCGTGACTTAAGTTTTGGCAAAAGAAAAATAAATGAGTGTTTGGAACAGCACCTTAGCATATTGGGATGTCTTATGCAAGTCAGTGTTTCCTGGGTAGTCTGGGGTGAGTCACCTGGACTCTGTGCTTGAGCATGATGTAAAATGCCAGAATTGGCCCTCGGGCGTTTTCTAGAAATTGCCTTTGCTGTCCTTAAACAGTGCATATAGGGAGTTGCTTCTCTATGTAACTCAGAGTCATGATGCCTCCTGTACCTTTAAGCTTCTGTCCCTCTGTACCTTTTGCAGATCTCAATGCCACATCAGTGGCTGGAAGGAAACCTGCCTGTGAGTGCCAAGTGCACTGTGTGTGATAAAACCTGTGGCAGTGTCCTGCGTTTGCAGGACTGGCGCTGCCTGTGGTGCAAAGCCATGGTGAGTTGAATAAGTGAGATCATTTCAGTAAAAGGACAAGTTTTGATCAGCTCTGTGGTATGTTCTTCTAATGACACTTGCTTAGAATAAAATCTCTAACCAGTGTTTGCCATGAAGGACTTTATTGTTCTGTAAGAAATAGAAATTTAATTTGTGCTCAAAAGTGTTGCTGTGATACGTAAAAGCAAGACTTGGAAAAAGTATCCAGCTTCTAGCCAAGCTCGTTTTATTTTGAGAGTGAGCTTTCACAGAAGAATCTAATTACAGTAGATATGAATCAAAGCTTCAGTCATGGACTATACTGGATTTTAAGGAGCCATTATTTGTTATTTCTACAGGTTGAAAAGGTGCAACAAACTATAAAGAATACTCAGCTATTTTAATAATAGCAATTTCCCTTCCATTGCAATAGATTGCTCTTGCCTAACCACTGAAGTGATGCAGATCTTGCTATGTTTCCAATTGTCTATAACACTAGTAAGAGAAGTATCATAAAATATGTTTTTAGAATGGGGAGCTCAAATGCCAAGCCGTCTTGCAGTCTTTATGTACCAGAAAAGCTCTGCTCTACCTTGTATTTCCTTTTTTGGGTGGCTTCAATAATCTCTCCTTCTCTTATCTCTTACATCCCTCATGTCTTCCTGTTTTGTTTTTTGCTTTCTTGTTCTCTTGAGTTCCCAGCTTTTTCTTTTGTTGCTGCTTCAGATCTCTCAGCTGAGGCTGAGATTTTGAAAGCAGAATGCCTGAAGGCTGCTAAAGCCACAGACTCTGGTATCTGGTTCTCTCAGCCCTCAAAGTGCTGCTCTCATAAGTTCAAATATCAGGAAAGTACATACTAATGGAAAGAAGAGAATTTGTAGAAGGCTCTAATTAGATAATTCTTAAAATAACTTTATCAATTAATTCATCAATTGACATTTTTTGGTGATTTCACCCCCTCTGCCTTTCTTCCTCTTACAACTTATTTTGGGTGGTTTTAGGAGTTATACCACAGTGTCCAAAAGAGTCTGAATTATTCTTTTCTGTTGATGTTCCAGGTACACACAGCATGTAAAGAGTTGTTGCCAAACAAGTGCCCTCTGGGGCTCTGTAAAGTGTCTGTCATTCCTCCTACTGCTCTTAACAGCATTGATTCAGATGGTAAGTACTTCTAGTAAGTAGCACTTCTTTCTCTTCCTCTCAGTTGCAGTCACTTCAGCTGGCACTATTAATGCTAGGTTCTGCCAGCTGAAAACTCTGTTGTTGAAACTTGCCACTGGAAGCCATTGCTGAGTATGGCAGTGAACTGTTTGGTTTGCTTTTGCATTCAGTTTTATCTCCCTGTAATATCAACGTTTGCTGAGCTGCAGCTGATTAAATTTATTGAGAATAACCATATTGCAGAAGCAATTTAGGAAGGTTGGGGAAGCTGAAAATTTTGGCATACTGCTAGGACATAAGTGTGACATTTGGCAGAATGAGGTGTGGTTCATGCTGGATTCAGGGCCGTGCACATTTGGCATTCACCCAGTGAGTGCCATAAGCACAAGGAAAATATTAGCTGCTTCACAGCTGGGCTGGGGTGTGGGCTGTTGGTTTTTCTCTCCATCCATCCCCACAGGCAGCTTCACATCTCTTGGCTTTTCCTCCTTCTCTCTTCTGTTTGTCTCACAGGTTTCTGGAAAGCTACTTGTCCCCCTTCTTGCACGAGCCCTTTGTTGGTCTTTGTCAACTCAAAAAGCGGAGACAACCAAGGCGTAAAATTTCTACGAAGATTCAAACAACTGCTGAATCCAGCCCAGGTCTTTGACCTCATGAATGGAGGACCTCACCTTGGGTAGGCAGATATTCTATGGAAACAAAAATTCCTTGTACATACCCAGAAAATACGAGGGATTTATTTGATTAAGCTCATCCTCAAAAATAACAGGGAACCTATTCCACAGAGAAAATTAAACACATGAGGTTCGAAGGGGTTTTCCTCTCTCTGTGTTAAGTGTTATTGATCAGCTAAAACCAAAAGTATTGTCAAAAAGGTTATTATATCTATTTGTCAGTAATAGCAGGACAGCTTGAGACATTTTGGGGGAAATTCCAGAAACACTCACCTGGAAGACGACCAAACATGAAAAGCTTGAATCCATAAGAAAACTTCTCAGTAAACAGTCTTGTTACTGCTAAGAAGAGTTAATTTCAGTTAACTCAAGTGAACAGACAGATGTCATAGATAGCAAATTAATATTGTCAGGATGAGATTTATTGAGAAATTACTTACCTGAGAAGTCTGTGACACTTCATCCCTCAAAGACTTTGTAGTGATATTGTGGAGAGATCTCTTATGAGTGTGTTTGGTAAAGTTGGTTCTGCCCTAAGATCTAAGTTACATTTTTGCCAAAAGACTTTTTGCCAAATTATTCTAGAATATCTGTGGATATAAAAAAAAAAAAAAAAAGTGAGTGCTGTGAAATAAATTTCTTTTGTGTATTTCTGCAACTCTCACTTCAAAAAAAAGTTTGGTCTTTAGTTTGCCCCCTTCCAAATATTCTTCTGTTGCATCACATTTCAGTAGCTTTTGTTATTAATTGGTGCTCCTTATAATAAGAGCCAGCACAAGGTGAATTTCCCTCATCTTTTCCTCACAGTGACTCCAAGCACTCTGTAGTGCAGGGGGCTAAATCTGGAGTGTCCATTCCTGGATGAGTGATCATTGGGTTCTGCTCTCCTGAGAACTGTTGTGTTTCTTTGCCATAGCATATTGCAAAACACTGGCATTTAAAACTGCAGTGTTCTGTTGAGGGGATGTGTTTGGCTGAAAGATAGCTTATAAAAAACTAGTAAAATTAAGTACTTTTCTTGTTCCCCTCCCCAGCTGGACTGACTGTTATGAGGTATTTTGCTTTTAAGTAGGAATGGAAAGGAAGGAATCAAATACCTTCTTCAGCTGTGTTGCACACTTCTAAAACAGCTGCTCTTATATATTTGCTTAAAAAGGAAGTGATAATACAGAGTAAAGCCTGCTTCTTGATAATTTGAATATTTTCAGTTGATGTTAGTCAGACTTGCACCATAAGATGTCATTTCTGGTAGTCATCTTTTGTGTGCCAGCAACGCTTGATAAAATAAGGATTTTTGTGTACGACAGCAAATCCTGTTTAGGTCATGATATTAAAGACATACATACAAAGCCAAAGAAAAGCAGGAACAGATCTCAGAAATGTTCAGTAGGAAGCACAGTTTCAAACAGGAGAGGTTGTTTTTATTATTATGGAAAGGGTGAATGGAGAAATTCACACTGGTAGCTGTTTGTCTGCCTGAGGGACAGACAAGGCACCAGAGCAGTGATCTATATTGCTCTCCCAGAAGGACTAAAGTTTTTGATGTTTTACATCCTCATGCAGTTGTCTCATGGCTGGTTGACTGCATGAAGATCCCCCTCTTGAAACTTTGCATTAATTGATGTGGCCCTGAGTGTGAAGGCAGCGACATCAGAGCACTTAGAACCGTGTTGAGTAACTAGTGTTAGCCTGGATGAAGCAAGGCTGCAAGGAGTTAATTCAGTGGATAATCAGCTATCACATGCTTGTCTCCTGTTCTGTAGAGACAAAACTGCTTTAGTAGACGAGTATGTCTTGGGAGATACTTTTGTAGTGAATAGCTATTGTAAGTTGCTTAGCTGAATTTATAATCCCTTAATTATAACCATTTAAATTCATCTGTAATCTGGCAGTGACCTGTATTCGTTGCGAAATCAGTGCCTACTTTAAGCAACACTGCCATGTTTATTGCCTAGATTGGAGTTATCATTTCTTTCTGTAACAGCTGATTGTTTTTTCTTCTTGCTTTTTTCTTTCTCTTCTCTGTAGTTTACGCTTATTCCAGAAATTTGACACTTTCCGGATTCTAGTTTGTGGTGGGGACGGAAGTGTTGGCTGGGTTCTGTCTGAAATTGATAGCCTCAACCTTCACAAGCAGGTACCTGCCCCAAGAGCTTGGTTGGATGAAGGAATGAAGTAACAACAGCATGGGCTGAAGAGGACTTTCCTTGGTCATGCAGATGTCATTTGCCCCAGGACTGAAGCTGCTGAAAGCTTACCATAGCAGGGCTCTTGCACTATTTTTCTGCAAAAAATGAATCCAATAATAGATTAATTCTTTATGCCTGTCTCCAGTGTTCCTCCACAAGATCCAGCTTTTGGAGGATCTCTGAGTACTCCTGCTCTATCACCAGCAGAGACATGCTCTGAAAGGGCTATGGTTAGAAAACTTGGGAGTTCCACATGGGTTATGCTCTGTTCCCTTTAACTCTCTTGGTGTAGTATCTGAGTCTTAGGGATAGGCAGAAACTTCACCGGGGTAGAGATACAGTGTTTTGCCTGGGAGCTGTCTGTGCTAATTTTACAGAAACACAATGGCACCACCTGAGGGCTAAGTATAAACCTCTGTGAAATTTATTATAGTGAGATGCTCCTTGAGATGGTAGCTGTAAAATGCTCCTCTCCCAATTCACAACTGAAAGTAGAGGAAATATTTCCTTAATTATATGCTCTTCTGGTTGTTTTCCCCATGCAGTTACTTTCTACCATCCTGGGATTAGTTGTTTCCCAGTGACTGGTGTGTGAAGGAATCAGTCATGTTTTTCATGGCTGTTCCTGGCTTGTGTTTCCCTGTTTGAATTTCACTTTCATTTTCCTTTTCTCTAATGCAGTGCCAGCTGGGAGTGCTGCCCTTGGGAACAGGGAATGACCTTGCCCGTGTTTTAGGCTGGGGTTCTGCTTGTGATGATGATACCCAGCTCCCACAGATCCTGGAGAAGCTGGAGAGGGCCAGTACCAAAATGCTGGACAGGTGAGTAACCATCACTAGCATCATCTGCTCTTCAAGAGTTGTGTGAAGATATCCTTCCAGGAGAACAGGGCAGTCCTGGCTCTGTCAAGCTTCTGGACCACTTACTAAGGCCACATAACATTTTGTCATTGATAATCAATGGCATCCTCTAGCATGAGAAAGTGGTCTGGCTTTCCATGCTTCTGCTGCAGAACAGCAAAAAGTGAAATTATCTGGGTTCCAGTATGCTCTCTTCTGTCCCAGAGTCCTTGTCAATTGAATTTGTCAGCCTTTGTACTAGTTTGAAAACAAATTTACACTGTGACCTAAGACAGCCTCAAAGTCATGACTTTTGTTTTTAAAGCAATTTCTTCTTGGTAAAGCTAAACCAATTTATCTTGAGCTTGGCTTAGAAATTAAAGCCAAATGAAGAAGTGGATGTCTATCCTTGCTATTGATACCTCCTGTATATATCTTTGTACATTTAAAACTGTCTCATGTCTTTAGAGTTGTATCTTGGCATCTCTTATGTTGAATCAGGTAATGCCAATGGAATTCTTGTGGAGAGAGAAGAAATACAGAGATAATTCCCTGTGCTGTAGAATACTGTTCATAGTGTCATCCTTACTTCTTCCCCAATTCAGCCCTTCTGTATTTCCATTGCCACTCTGTGGCTTCTTTATATCAGTGATGGTTCCCCAACGTGCAGTTTGTTCTGCTGTGAGGTTCTAACCTGTTAGGTTTGGATAACAGAGGAAACCATCTGCATTGTAGTGATAAGTATGATTTTCAACAGGTGGAGCATCATGGTGTATGAAACCAAACTCCCTCGCCAGGCCTCCACTTCCACAGTCACTGAAGATTGCAGTGAGAATTCAGAGGTACCTCTCAGGAGGGGCAGGGGACTGGAGCACCAGCCTTGGAGCACATAAAATAGGAGGCAGTGGCTGAGCTCCAATGGAGCAGAGCTGAGCCAGAGCTGCAAAGATCCAGGGCTTTAAGTCAGTGAAATATTATGGAGAAAGATGGAGGTTGGGTTACCAGAGTAAACAACTATAATGAGGGATGAGGAGAAGATACTTTGGAATGGAACACATAGGAAATTACTGCCTTTATTTGCTTCATGATGTCAAGTTGTTGAAATAGTGGCAAGCTGCATAGCAGTCACAAAAAACCCCAGTGCTTTCCAATTTGTAGTTGATCAGAGACTTTAAGAACTGCATTGCTGATGATATGTAGATTCAGAATTAGTTTCTTCATCAGATTCAGGTCTTCAGTAACAGAGCCCTGGACTGTGGAACTTTTTCAGGGCAGAAAGAATCTGTGGAGTGATAGGTACTCTCAGAGGAGCCAGGCTGTCATAGCATTTGTTGTAATGCTGGGAAGCAGCAGCCCAGTGGCTTCATTCTGTCTGTCAACAGGTGCAGAAGATTCTCTGCTATGAAGATTCTGTAGCTGCTCATTTGTCCAAAATTTTGACTTCTGACCAACACTCAGTGGTGATCTCCTCAGCCAAGTGAGTACTTAGAGGACAACTGCTCTAAATTGCACTGTGAAAATCCTGCCACAATCCTTGCACGATTTTGTTTTCTCCTTTCTCTAGGGTGCTTTGTGAGACAGTGAAGGATTTTGTGGCTCGAGTAGGGAAGGCCTATGAGAAGGCAACAGAAAGCTCAGAGGAATCAGAGGTCATGGCCAGGAAGGTAAAATTTTAAAAAATGTTTGGGTTTCTACTTCTGAGATGTAAAACCACTCTGTTTTCAGACAGCTGGGATAGCAGCAGTTCAGTTAACACTAAAAGAATGAGCTACCCAGGCGACCGTTAGTTCTACTCAAATGTCGTTGTTCTTCATGTAGTGCTCTGTCCTGAAGGAGAAGCTGGACTCCTTGCTGAAGACACTGAATGATGAATCTCAAGCATCTTCCTCTCTGCCCAACCCTCCTCCCACCATAGCAGAGGAGACGGAGGACGGGGATGGGTCGGGCAGTGCTGGTGACTCCTCAAGTGAGCTCTCGGTGGGCTCGGCATGCACCGCACGGCCCCAGATATTCCGTCCCCGAGAGCAGCTCATGCTGAGAGCCAACAGCTTGAAAAAAGCCATTCGTCAGATAATAGAGCATGCAGAGAAAGGTAACCTGCCAGGAGTCCTGCTCAGCACTTCCTACAGCCTCTTAAGAAGTATCAGATTCTGTTATTCTGGGGGACAGCAGGCTTCTTTATTGAAAGCAGCTTTCCTGAGCTAGAGAAACTATTCAGTAAGCCTGGCCATTTAGTTTCAGCGTTATCTCTGACAAGCCCACCTTTTGGAAACATTGCTTGGTAAATGAGTCTGAAGTTCAAGGTGTGTTCTCTTTCAGCGGGCTGGTTTAGGAAGTTCCTACCCTCCCACACTGTTAATTTGCATTTCCTGTCTGTCCCCACCCATACCGCAATTGTGTCAGTGCAGCTTTGTGTGGCCTTGCTGTAAAACAGATCTCAAAATACTTGGGAAGAAGGGATTTTAGAATTTTAATTGTTTCAATCTCTTTATAGCAGAGCCCAGCAAAACATTGCTGTGGTACAACTGCAGGAGAGGGCAGGAACTTCTTAAATGAGCTTTGTCCCTGGGAAAAATTTATAATACTGTACTTTGGTGCAAGTCAGTTATTTTCTGATGTTAACTTCTTATGCAGGTGACCCTCTTCTCCACATCTTGACCCTTGTGTCTCTCCAGGCACAGACCCCCAATGCCCCAAGTTCCTTTTCCTTAGAAAGGCATCAGTCTTAAGTGTTATTTATAGAGTTGGGGGTTAACTGAAACCGAAGTAGGAGGCCTTGACCTCACTGCTCTCTCACCTTAGGCCAGTTTGATGTTTGTGAAGTTCTTTTGGAGCCCGAGCAATTTGCTTAATCCAGCCAGAAATGTTCCTGTTTCTGCTGCGTGAGTGGTTGGATTGCTTTGTGGGCAGTTCTGATGAGCTACAGGGTCAGCACAAGGGAGAGGAAGAGACTGAAAGAAGGGGGTGAGCTGTGCAGGCAGTGAGCTGGTAGAGCAGCTGAGGGCATTCAGAGCTGTGCCCTGGCAGGGGCTGCTGGGGGAGGAAAAGACCTGCTGATTGCATGCAAAGGAAGTTTTGGGTTCTTTAGGCAGCATGCTAGCATTTAAATCTTATCAGCTCTCGAGCAAACTCCAGTTACATTTCAGATGTGCTTGTTGAACTTTTCTGAATTGTTTTTCTTCTTCCAAAGTATGCAATCTGATTCCTTCCTCTGGTTGTATTAGTTTTTACCAACTGCTGTTTTCTTCCTTTTTGATTATATGTGTCTGAGTTCCCTTTTCAAGTGCCTTATGTTATTGCAACACTACAGATAAAACAAACAGGAAATTCATTAATCATTTCATGTCTGTCTGGTTAGAATTCCTGCCAACATCTAACTGCAAATAAATGGAAGCCCATCACCTCTAGCACAGTTTACATCTCAGGATGCCTGAGTACCTGTGGGTACTACATTAAAAATAGACACTTCTATTTAGAGCCTCACTGCTAAAGAGCTCAGCAAAGTAAACAAGGAGGCTAAGGCAACCTGCTTCCAAAAGCTCTCCAGAGCCGAGCTGAGACAAATGATAAAGGAAAGCTTTGTATTATTCCTGTTCTTTCCTTTAAAGAATAGGGACATTCAGAGTCCCATCCTGTTGTTATTTACATGAGTGGGAGGTATTCCTTGCCAGAAGAGCTGTGAGGCACTCACCTACTTTATCTCTTTATGCAGCTGTAGATGAGCAGAATGCCCAGACTCAGGAGCAAGAGGGCTTCCTCCTTAGTCTCTCAGCCTCTGAGGAGGGCAAGGAGCTGAGGAACGAGGATAAGATTTCCGTGCAGTCATCTCACAGCAGCAGCTATGGAGTGTCCAAGGGAAGGAGCCAGAGGAAAGGTACTGCTCTGGAGCTGCCACCATGCAGGTCTTGCCTATGGATTACAGTTCTGTTAGTTGTAAAAAGGGAAGGAGGTGTTACGTGTATTATCGTCTGTGTTCCATTCTTCTCAAATTTTTGTATGATTGCTCTTCAGACCTTGCACATTTCTGTGTTCTAGCCTGTGCATTAAACACCCCATTTTTTGCTGCATCTCTCATGGCTGGTCCATGATCTTAGCATATGAAGCCTAGGATTCAGAAATTTTCTTGCACCTTAGCCAGTAATCTGGGTTCTCTTGGCTTTCAGTGCTTGGACTAGGACAGTCTTGAGCACTTTTCATGTCATCCTTTGCAGATGACAGAGAACAGTTGTCAGTTTGCTTTAATAACTGTGTTATGTGAGTAATTTGTTAAAAATCCCTGATCACTGCAGATACATTTGCAACTTCCCTGAGTATTGATTTGGAGCCAAATACCCTGTCTGTTCTACTGGCACCAGGTTTTTCTCATCTCCATTTTAATATTTTTCTTGTGGCATTTTGGTACTTCTAGTCTGTGGGGTTTTCCAGCAGCACACATGTGACATCTCTGTCTCTTAATGACTGGTTCTGTCAATTCTTTATTTTCTGGGGGCTCAAGTGTTTTGCTGTTGAGTGATTACTAACCTAGTCTTGCTGCTTGGCGTGTGCTGGTCTGAATCACAGCACTATGTTTGTCAATAGCCAAGTTTGTGTTGTATTTTACAGCGTCCAAGTCTCCTTGTGAAAGACTAATAAACAAAGGAAGTTTGTCACTGGGCAGCTCTGCATCCCTTCCTCCCCAGACAGGAAGCCGGGACAACTTGCCAATGCTGAACACAAAAATCCTCTACCCAAGTAAGTGTAACACCCACCACTTCCCACTGAGGCAGCCCATTGGAGCATGGGTTACTGCAGCACAGGCTGCAGTCCTGGTGTGAAAACATGAGATTGTCCTGCCAGATGCCCTTTGGTGCAGGGTCAACCATGAGAGAAATCCCTTTGTGGATAACTGCAAGTGGAGGCTTGGAATGAGTTGTAGTAGTTTGCAGTTTGTAGCTAAGACAGACTCAGATTTTTCTTAATGCCATGAAGTGGCAGAATTTAGATGCCAGTTGCAAGGAAATACCTCAAAGTAACCATGAGAAGAGGGAGATTATGCTGTTGAGAAAGGTTTCTGAAGAATGGCAGCCATAGGTTGGGAGCATACAGGAGTTCCTTTATGTGAAAGCTAAAGTGACTGGAAGTGCACAGACCCAGCAGAATTCCCACCTCCCACATGATGTGCAGCAACTTCTTTCCCACCACTGTGGCAGTATCTTTCCATCTCCTCAACCAAATTACTTGTTCAAATTGCTCCTTCTGGAAGCAGGTTATTTCCTTTCTCTCTGACAAACCTAGTATTTGTGTGTCACCAGTTAATAATTTAAGAAGCAGGAGACAGTAATTCTTGAGCAACTTGGATCATAGCTTCAGTCCTGCGTCTTTTCTCTCTATTCACTGTATCAGGGATATTGCATGTCTCGCCCTGGGAAAAAAAAAGCTGCTGCAGATTAATAGGAGTGTACTCCTATTTCTCTTTTCCTTGTTTCTATACAACTGTGCTGCTAGCCTTAAGACAGTTCACTGTCATTCAGAAACCTTGCAGGCAGCCCCAGAAACCCTTCTCCTTGTCAAAAGAACTAACCTCTGGAGTGGAAGAAAGCAATACTATTTGCTTTCTTCATGAATGACAGGGAAGAATGTATCAACTCTTGTTATCTTGTCTTTGAGCTTGAAGTCACTTGCTTTCTGCTTATTATGAGTCATGCTCTTCTCCATGGTCAATTTTCCTACAGATATCCGTGCTGGCATGTCAGGTTCTTTGCCTGGGAGCTCTGTCATCAGCCGATTGTTGATCCATGCTGATCCCTTTAACTCGGAGCCTGAAAATCTGTGAGTATGCTCAGGAGCTTGAAGGGAGGGAAAGGACAGATCTCAGCAGAGAGGGGGATTAGTTTATAGACCAAAGTAATGGACTTCAGCAGCCTGGAGTTACATAAATGGATCCATATGCTGGATTCTAGGGTTTAGGGATCAGTTTATGGAGTTACACATGCAGTGACACATCTGACACAGTGGGGCTTGGTGGTCTTTTCCAGTCTAAATAATTCTGTGTGAGATAAGCAGCAAATGGTACCAAGACTTAGGAATGGAAGTTTTGTTCTTCTGTTTGGCAGTGAATGTTACACAGAAAAGTGTGTCATGAATAATTATTTTGGAATTGGACTGGATGCAAAGATTTCTTTGGACTTCAACAACAAACGTGATGAGCACCCAGAGAAATGCAGGTGAGTTTGGTTTTAAATGACCTTTGCCTGATGCCAAAAGTGACTGAACCACTTCATGCTTCTGTGTGGTTTTGAAGCTGATTGTGTACAATGTGATGAATAGGTGTATTGTCTACATAATGCTCCTTCAAGGCTTGAAATCATGCTGGAAGAGATAAGTTACTGATTTATTACTGATTCATTATGCTATAAGGTACTTAAGTTGCTACATTGGTTCAGATTTAGCACATTGGTTCTATTTATGTCATCTCACTCACAGATTTTTCTCCTGGGCTTGCTATTTAGCTGTGAGGGAAGCATATCTCAGTTCTAAATGTGGCAGGCCTGACTCAATACAAACCACAGGTTTGGCCTTTTGAATACCTGAGCGACTACAGGATGCTTTGTGTAGCCTGAGATTGGCTACATTTGGTGTATATGAGCTAATACAGCCAAGCACTGTTGATGTCTGGTGTATGAGATGGACAGGTTCTGTGCCAGGGCAGTCTGTGAATGTTTCTGGTGGTATCTGTTACTCATGTTTGATTCCTACCTGATGTTTATTTAAAGAAAAGTAGTTTCCTAGCACAGTGACCACTTGGGCCAGTTGACCCTTTTGGAAGCAAAGCACCTTTGTGGTTTAGGATGTAGCAGGTACCATTTCAGTGTGAAGTTTTTGTTCCTTCTTAGTGAAAGGGTGAATGTCTGTGCTGACTTTTTCTCTTGTTGTTTGCCCCTTAGAAGTCGTACTAAGAACATGATGTGGTATGGAGTATTGGGGACCAAGGAGCTGCTGCACAGAACATATAAAAACCTGGAGCAGAAGGTTTTGCTGGAGGTGAGGAATTAGCATCTTTTTCTGTTCCTAAGACTGGGATGCCTAATTCCATCTCCTTCAGGCACTGTGATCTTTGGCATAGTGATTTGACTTGGTGACATTTGTGTGCCTGAAACAATGTATTTGGCTATTTATTACCCTAAGCTAACTAAAAGTGGCTTTTCCTGGTCCTGGAGCGTAAGTTGTATTCTCAGCCCATAAGGGAAGAAGCATCATCCTGCTGGAAAGTATTTGCTGTTCCCAGTGCAGTGTTCAGGATGGATAAGATTGTTATGTTCCGTGTGGTATCTCATGTGAACACATCATTTTAGATGGTCGGTGCAGTTGAAAACTAAATTTAACTGTGCTGTAATGTGCATCCAACTGGCAAAGAAATATCTTTGTATAGGTCATGTACAGCATAAACAGGTAACTTGCAGGAGAAGACCCTCATCACATGGATGTTCCAGGAGTTTTATTCCACTTTCTTGAGAAATAAATCAAGAGGCTTTGCCAAGCCTCCCAGGTGTGTCCTGTTCCAGTTAGAGGAAAAGAAGCAAGAGTATCTCTCTAAAATCTATGTCTGCCAGAATATGTGTGGCTCATGAGGCTTGAGTGGATATCTTCTATTCTTCTAGGCCAAGAATGAAGAGGAAGAAACCTGAATTAATGTATTACTAAGATGGTGCTGGCTGTTTTCTATTCACAGAACATGTGCTCTAGCAGGAGGGTCTCTCTCCTGCTGGGCTGAGAGTAGTGTTGCCTTCATTTCTGTGCAGTGCGATGGGAGGCCAATCCCTCTGCCCAGTCTCCAGGGGATTGCTGTACTCAACATTCCCAGCTATGCAGGAGGCACCAACTTCTGGGGGGGAACCAAGGAAGATGATGTGAGTATTCTCTAAAACCATGCAGGTAATATTTCTACTTATTGTTGCTTTTGAGGTCACTGCCTCTGAAAATAGAGCTTGGAAGAGGAGGGCAGGGGGCCTGTCTGCATGCACTTTGTGTTGGAAGTGGCTGAGATACTGAGATCCAACCTTGAGCAGCTTTCATACCCAGGCAGTCTGTAATGATTCACAAAAAAATACCACCAGAGCATTTGGACCTGGAGGAAGTTCTTTAGGTTGACCTTATTTCCACAGAGAAGTAAAGAAATAAAGCCTGTTGAAGGCAAAGGCAGCTAGATTCACTCAGAAACATTGTATTTTTAGGAAATGGAGTGCCTACTCTCAAAAGAATAGTTGTTGCCTTGTGGCCTACAGGCTTCATGTCTGCATTATACTTTAGCCATTGTAAGCCTCCTGTTTCTCCTTTGTAGCTCATTCCAGATCTTCACCTTCTAGCCTTGTTAATTTTGAAGAAGTTAAAAAGCACAATTGAAAGCTAACCAATAGGGGGTAAAGGAAACCTCTCAAACAGAGCTGTGCCTCAGCTGCATTCTCTCTCCCTTTTATGTGGCAGACATTTACAGCCCCTTCCTTTGATGACAAGATTTTGGAGGTGGTAGCCGTGTTTGGTAGCATGCAGATGGCAGTGTCACGTGTGATAAACCTGCAGCATCACCGGATTGCACAGGTAGCAGCTGCTTTTGGGAGCTCTTCCTGCCTGTCCCCTCTCCAGCTGGTGACTTGGTAAAGCCCTTCTTTCTGCTCTCTCTGGTCCATGGAAGAGCATCCACCAGGGCTGGAAATGGGCATGCTCAGGGGAAATTTGACTATGGAATTGTTTGCTAGCATTCACTGTAGTAGGAGTTAGACTAACAACTCAAAAACAGATTAGTCCAAAAACAAAGCGGGTGTTCCCTGCTGCTCAAGGGTGAGGTGTGTCCTGCTACCCAGACCTGTGTGCCTCAAGTAGCACCAAAGCTACAGCACCTGGGGAGGGGCTTTGGAAAGACAGAGAATGGCTTATGCTTTTGGAAAATCAACATTTTAGAGCTTTTCTGACCCAGTCACTCCTTGCAGTGCCGGACAGTAAAGATAGCAATCCTTGGAGAAGAGGGAGTTCCCGTGCAAGTGGATGGAGAAGCCTGGATCCAGCCTCCAGGTTACATTTGGATTGTTCATAAGAACAGGGCACAGACCCTCACCCGAGACAGGGTAAGACCATCCTGAATTCCCAGTACATATGTGTTTCAATGTCACATTTTCCTGGAGAGCATGGCAAGGGCCACACGTGAACATTATCTTTGTGAATACAAGAAACATGTTTCATTACACACCATAAATCTTTTGGGAAAGAATGTGATTAAACTTGCATTCACCACTTGGGAAATGACATAAATAAGGTTGTTTATGCAAGCTTATTTTGCTTCCTCTTCTGGTGCTTTGTGACAGTGTTTCTTAACATGCTTGCATGCTGTTTTTTCCACAGGATGCCTGCGTTGTCAAGTGCTGTGGATTGTCTAGATTCAGATGGTCAATGTTTTAATTTCTTGTTATTGTTCTGTATGTGGCTTATACCTCACTGACCATGTAAAACAGTGTCTTATGCCTTGTTCAGAAGTATGTGTCAGTCTCATCTCATAATTTCTAAATATATATGATGAGTAGTAGCAGATAAGGAAGCCTCCTTGTTCTTTTGCTGTATGATTGAGCAGTGATCAAACAAAGGAAAGGATAAAGACCCTGCTGTGGCACAGACAGACTTTTTGAGTCCTCCCAACCTTGTGACTGTCCATGCATAAACAGTTCAGTTGATAGCAGCTCTTCATACTTTTCAGCATAACACCCTTTTACCCAACATCCAGAGCAAATCAAAGTCCGCTGCAAAGGACTCACCTGCTGAATCACAAGAGGAAGGAGTACAACAGAGGGAGAAAGGGAAAGCAGCCTGATACAGGCCTGAGGCACATTGCCTGGCAGGGAGATACAAAGATGACAATATGGAAAGAAAACAAAGGTGGGCATGCAGAGCCCCTGTCATGGTAGGACGGGGCACCAGAGACCTCTTAATTGGGAGAGCAGTGGGTGTTGATCATGGAACCACAGAATGGTTTGGGTTGGAAGGGACTTTAAACATCATTTAGTGCAAGCCCCTGCCTTGGGAGAGGGACACCTTCCACTGCACCAGGTTGCTTAAAGGCCCATCCAGCCTGTGGTCTAAATGTTGCCATAGATGGGGCATTTACCACTTTTCTGGACATCCTGTGCCAGTGTTTCATCCCCCTCATAGTATTAAATCCTTCCTTGTATCTACCTGAATCTATCCTCTTTTGAGTTCAAAGAGTTGTCCTGTCAGCTCTGATGTGAGTGTTGTGGAGAGGAGACAGGAATAGTGCACACAATCTTCTATGAAGGTTAAGAGCTTCTGCAGCATCACAGTGACACTTGGAGGGAGAGTGACTGAAGGAGATAGTACAGACAGCAAGAGAGAACAGGATTGCTGTTGTAAAGGTAAAGGGAGGGAAAAAAGGAGAGGCAACCTCTGTGTGGGCATGGTGGGAAAGGTGGCATGAAGCACAAAAGAGAGAGAGGGGGCCAAGTAGTCCCTTGTGAATGTGCTATGTGTAGGGCCATCAGAAGCCATAGCTGTGATTGTGCCAGCCCATTCCTGATTGCCTACCAACCTGGGTTTGCAGTCATGGAGTTGCCGCTGAGGAAGAGGTTCCAGTTTTGCAGTCGCACACTCAGCTTTGTCTCAACTTATCCTTGTTTTTCCTGCTGTTCTTTTAAAGGTCATTGCATGCCCCTTCTTTCATGGAGCAAACCTGTCCTATTTAGTTGAAGTGGGGTTCTCCCTTCATGCATGTGACCCTGTACCTTTGGTAACATTTTTCAAATATGATTTGGGATATATAGTTTTCTAAACTGAGGATAGAAAAACTCAAGTTCTTTTATTTGGCCTCGTCTGGACCACTGAATTGTCATCAGCAAGAGTGAGATTAGCAGGGTAGCTTGCACTGAGCTGACAGAGCCTGGTTTTCCAGTATCAGGGGCAGTAGGAGAAGGGAGTGCTTTACCACAGGGCTCCATAGTTTTCATTCTCACCATATTCAATATTGATCCTTCTACATTGGGTCTGTTTTGCTTCTTCCCACACCACTAGTTGCTGCCCACAGGAATATCAGTTAGGTTGCCAATGGGACAGGTCTTAGGTCTGAGTTCAGCTGCTTGGCCCACCAGTTGCTAGGGAAGGCCAGTTTACTTCCAGATAAGGAGGAGCCTTGAACATTTTTAATTTCAAGCTCTGAAGTGTCACAGATACTGAAGTGTAAAGGTGATACAGCTGCTCAAAGAAAAAGCTGCCATCAGTAGAGAATTGTTGGATTTTGTTAGCCTGGCCCTCAACACTGGCCCAGTAATTTTGACTAAGACTATGCTTAAGCTGAAATTCAGCCAAGGCAGGCATTTGGCATGGAAAACTTCATTCCAGCCAACTGGTTAGCAAAGTTATAAGAAACTACTGGGCCCTGCAGGGAAAAGTGCCTGTACCAGATCTACATGTTTTACAGGCATAGGCACAGTCACTGGGTTTTTATAGGAGCTTTACAAGGTACCTTATAGTTTGCTTGCTGTGTTTTTAGGCATTTGAGAGCACCCTGAAGTCTTGGGAGGACAAACAGAAGTGTGAGTTGTCACGACCCTCCTCTTTCTCTCTGCAACCAGAGATCATGTCTGAAGAAGAATCCACCCAAATCATCCAGTTTGGTCAAGCTGCAGGTGCTCTGATCCACAGGTGTGACTCAGCTTGCTTTTAATGAATAGAGCATCCTTTAGGGCCCAAAGTTCTTGTCCTGCTTCCTGTTTCTGGAGATGTTGGTGTTCAGTCTTACCTGCTGCATTGCTGGTCCATGTCACTGGGAATGGCATCATTCATTGTGTCCCAGCTAAACAAGGACCAAAGCTGAATAAGCTTTCTTAGGCCATTTTGAAGAAAAAAATGTTACTTTCACGAGCAAACATGGATTCTTTAATCCCGAAAGAACCTGTTACCTTTGAATATAAGTAGTTTTTTCAGAAAAGAAGCAAAAGCCTCTGAATGAGCTCAGATGACAACCTGGGTTCTTGTAACCATCCCTGATACCCAGGAGAAATTTTTGTACAATGCCCAGAGTGCATGCTTCCCTGTTCATCCTTTAGTCAGGCATTCCTTTGGGCTTCTGAGAGAAAATTCCCTGAGTCATTAGGGAAGATTGCTGTAAGTGCAGCTGCCTATCCCATCATCTGGTCACATTAAAATGCCTGGGTTGTATTTCAAACAGATCCCAGTTTGTGTGCACAACTGAGAGAGTCGTGCCTGTGAGAGCTGCATTTCCTTGCCTGTGCATGCTCAGTGTTGCAGGAGAACTGCCCTGCTTTGCCAGAGGCTGTGCCCCTGCTGTGATCCCGGCTCATCACTCTGGATGGGTGTTAAAATGGGATACCCAGTCAGGAGAGATCTCCTGCTTGGAGCATATGCTGATGCAACCTGTAATTCTCTCTTTAGCATTCGGGAAATAGCTCAATCCTATCAGGACATGGAACAGGAGCTTGCCCATGCTGTCAATGCCAGCTCCAAGTCTATGGACAAAGTCTACGCTAAATCCAAGTCTACAGAGGTACTGCACTCACTTGGCATCTCCCATTTTGTCCTTGCTCCAGAGCTCTTGGTTTTCCATTCTGACTGACCAAATGTAGGCCTTGCTATTCTAAGACTTCTTCCTTTTGACTGCTCAGACCTCTGCACTTCCAAGCTTAACTTGTGCATGAATTGCTTCCCTGCAGGGTCTGAACTGCAGCCTTGTTGTAGAGATGGTGAATAATGTCAAAGCCCTGCACAATGAGACAGAGCTGCTGCTGGCAGGCAAGATGGCACTGGTAAGGAGCACAAAGCAGGAGGAAAAAACAGCCTCTCACTTCCTTCTCTCTCCTCCTATTCCCTTGGCTTGCGTTTTGCTGATCTTGGATTCTGTAAGTCAGTTTAGATGTTACCATCCAGGAATTATTTGCTACAGAAAATTTTGCTACATGGGTGTGCTGTGGAACTTGGAGCTCAGAAAATACAAGAGTTGTTAACTTGGTCTGGGCAGAGTACCTGCTATGCACTTCCCTTCAAAAGGAGGAACTGCTTTGTTAGCTAGGAATTTCAAGGCAAGGGCCTGGGTGTGTGTTCTGCCATGAGGCTTTTAACTCTGCCTACCTTCTCTTCCTGATCCAGCAATTAGATCCGCCACAGAAGGAGCAGCTCCAGGCAGCCCTGGCAGACATGGACCTCCAGCTGAGGAAACTGGCAGACATCCCTTGGCTGTGGCAGCTTATGGAGCCCTGTGATGAAGAGGTGAGGAGGTGCAAGGCTATTTTTCCCTAGATGTTCTCTTTTTCCCTAGTTGGCTCTGTGTGTTTGACTTCCTGTTACTCTATGACTGATGTAAGAAAAAATTATTAAGAAAGAAACTTGACTCCCTAGGGCTAAAGAAAGTAATTTCCTGCTAAGATCCCTTGCCTAACATGGAATCAACTTTCTCTGTTTCCTTTTTTGTGTTGATCAGAATGAGTTTAGGATTTTTTTTCCTTTCTTACAAAATCATGGAGCTGAGCTTGACAGTACTTGTTGCTCTTAGTCCATTCCAATCAGTTTATGACTGTGTACTTGATTTTCCCTTTCTGTTCTTGCAGAACCAGATCCTGGATTATTCAAAACGCAGCCGCAGTGGCAAATTCCGCCTGGTGACCAAGTTTAAAAAGGAGAAGAACAACAAAAATAAGGAGACTCATAGTAGCATGGGATTGCCGGGTACCAAGTCTGCTCATTCACTGTGTCTTTTTGTCACATCGGTGTGGTCACACCACCTGTTCTTGGTCTGTTTCCTCACACATCCTCTCCTTCTGTTTCACCTGCATCTGCCTCTTCTTGCAGGTCTAGTCAAGTCCTTTTCATGTGGCAGAACAGCTTATTGCTCCCTTCTGAGTCATGGTCCCCCTGTACCATGCAAACATTCCTGAGCAGGAACAGGAGGTACCCTCTGAAGAATTCTCCCCTACACTACAGATTTTCAGGGATATTTCAGAGGGTGCTTAGGGAAGTGAATTTGAGGATTTTGGTGTTTCAGGTGTAAAAAATGACTGTGGGGCCCAAGTCCACGTAACTCCAGTCTTTTCGCTGCTTGTTCTCTATGATACAGTAAATTATATTTTTCTCATAGATTCAACTTCAGGCTTTAATCAAATTTCATGTCTAATTGGCTAAGGATCAGCATCACCACAGGTGCTCCCTGACCTTTAATCCTATTGGTCAGTAGATAAAAACTGGCCATGAATCAACAAATTGCCATTCAATACGCTTTCTCTCTAAATTGTTCTAGTTGATTTTTGGTTAATGCTCTCCTTTTGAAGGCTTTCTTCCAAAATTCAGAAATATGACCTGTTCTCTTTGGCTCTTGGGTCCTGTCCTCTGCCATGGAGTTGTGGGTACGGTCTCCTGTCTGACAGGGTGGTGTTCATTCACTACCTTTCAAAACTGGGAAATTTTATTATTCTCTTATTTAGAGACTGCAAGAAGGTGGAAGTCCTAAACTCTTCCTCTCTCCCTCAGACAAGGGGGAGAGAGGTTGTCATTTTGTTTACTGAGCACATTATGGTTGTACATAATAACATGCAAACTAATCTGTGCTGTGATACTCCATCGTATTTTATAAATCTGTTGTTTTGTACACAGAATTTACACAATGAATTTACTCTTCTTAAACACTGGGGTAAACTTGAAAAAAGTTGTCCCCATCAAAAGATATCCCATTCCATCAAAATAAATATGCACTTCCTCCTGGCTGTACTGCAGCAGGCCTCTTCTTAAGAGAACATCTCTTACCTTGTTTTGCCCTACCTCCTTCACTGAGATTGAAGGTTGTGCTGCCTTCCCCTTAGAGGCTGTGGTCCTGTTTGCCCTCCTCCTGTGGCACTGAGTGCTGTGGTGTCCTCATCTCTCTCTCTGTCTCCTGGGATTCTGGGTACTCAATGCACTCTTGCTTTTCCATCTCTAACAGTTCACCTCTGGGGGACGGAGGAGGTTGCGGCGTGGCTTGAGCACCTCAGTCTTTGTGAGTATAAGGATATCTTCATCCGGCATGACGTCCGGGGCTCTGAGCTCCTGCACCTTGAACGGAGGGACCTCAAGGTACTTTCACGGTCGGCTCATGAGAAATAGCCAGCTGCATCTGCATGACCTGTGCTGAATGTGCTTGGAAGTGGTCTGCCCGCTGTTCATTCCAGGTGCCTTGGCAAGATGAACAGGTTCACTACAGCCTCGTTTTATTTTCTCACCGTTTTGGGTCACCTGGTTTTTAATAGCAGGGAGGTAGAAGAGGTGGTTGAGGGAACAGCTGTCCCAGTTCTGCCACGGCTTCTGGAGATGTGATACAGTCCAGCACACAAATTGCCAGTAGTGTTCTTGAGAGTCTCTGATTTTAATGGTGGAAGTTTTTCTCAGCTACTGTACCAACTTTGCAGAAGGTGCTGTAATTGGGAAGATTGGATTCTTACCATGTAGTGACTGGACAAATAGATCATCACGCTTCTTTGTTACAAGAAAAAGTGATCGTCTGCTTTAGTGAGGCTTATGGATGGAGAGAATCTTTTTTAAAAGGGGTTAGCAACCACATTTTCACTCCTCACCAGGAGACATTGTTTCTACTGAGAAAAATTGAAAGTGGTGGTTCTTTGCATGTGCAAGAGATTTATGTCATCATTCTGGTGACTTGCATAGAGCAGGAAAACACTGTTTTTTTTGAAGCAGTGTGTGGCATTTGTTCGATGCCCTCGGATATTTATTTATCATTTTGACCATCTTCCGATGGTGGGGTTTGCTGTAACCTGTGTAGCTGACCCCTCTGCATGTTGTCCACCTACAGCTTGTGTTTGTTGCATGGTACCCGGCCATTAGGTGTGACTGGTTAGTTCTTCCTGCATGTTTGGGCTACTAGCTTAGGTCCTTGATGTCTGTGTGCTCTTTCTGTTCTCACAGCCTTTGACAGCCAAAGCAATTTGTGTTTCTGGCTAACAGTCTGCTGTTGTTTCTCTGGATTGCTCTGTGCCCACTTTAGCATTCCTTAGTAACTTTTTGACATCTGGTTTGAGGCTCTGTATATAACCCTCAGCTTTGGAATTTTTCTGGTTGGTTTCCTCCTCTCTTTGTAATTGGCTGACTAGTTTGTAACTGTTGCTTGGCCACCTGGAGTTCCCCTCTGCCTTTCTCTTGATGTAAGGATTTCTTTTTTTTCTCCCAGGACCTGGGTGTGACCAAAGTGGGTCACATGAAGAGGATCTTGCACGGGATCAAGGAGCTGAGCCGGAGTACTCCTGCCAGCGAGGCTTAGCCTCTGTTTTCACAGCCTGTGTCTACCATTCTCCCTAACTGCACAGCAGTCACCTCACAAAGCAGATGTGCTCACAGCTATCTCTGCTGAACGGCCAAATTTTAGCTGTTCAGAGCTCATATCAACCAAGCATGGTGCTACTTTTTTCCTGTGGGGTATGACTGCATCCAGTGAAGAGGCGCTTCCTCTGCAGTTGGCAGAGCCTCCTGAGAGAACTCACTCGCTGTTTGAAGAGCCATGTCCTGTGTCGTGGGAAGTTCTGGTTCCAGGGACAGTGCAGGACTCCTGAGAACTGCAACACAGATACCTTTACTGGATAACTTCATCACAGTAGAATCATTCAGGGCAAAAGATGTATTGGCCAGTCTTAGTTCAGGAGCATCTGGCAGTCTTTTCATACCCAAAACTTTCCTGCTCATCTGTATGTCACGTGTATTTTTGCATATTTAAGTGGGACAAAGCCTCTCCTTGCATCTTACTAATCCCTTTTTAATGCATCTGTAGTTGCGTGCAGTTTGCATGTGAAATTCAAAGCCAGTTCAGACCTCTTTGATGAATATCCAGTGATTCTCGTTCGCTCATGCTTTTACAACAAACAGTGCATGTGTTTCTGACAGGGTTTGCACCAGCTGGTGGGGCCTCCTGCCGGGCCTGCTCTCCTCTTCCAGCCAGGGGCAATGGTACAACCTTTAGGTTTTCACAGAACATGGTGCCGAGTCATCACAGACAATTGTTCAGAAATTCCTGGCAGTAAGAAAAGAAAATTCTGGGGAGCCACAGGAGATCAGCTCTGACATTCCTTCTTCTGAATTCATCTTTGGGAACCAGATAAAAGGGAGAGGAAAGCTAATGAGCTGTTTGGGCTGCACAAGAAGGGAGATATAGGACAACTTGCTTCATCTTGGGGGAGCGAGCAGCATGATTGGCAATGGCCAAGTGTAGCTTCCTGCCTGTTTAGTGCCACTTCTGTGGCCACAAACACAAGAGCTATTTCTTTACTTCAGCTTGCAGTGTAGAAAACTATTTCTGTCACAAAACATGTGATTTAAGTCTTGTACTTGGATCTTTTCACCTGTCTTGGTTCTAGTAGCTTTTCCACCTTGCTTCTCTTTCTTGCTGCTTTGCTCCTTCATTCCAGGGACACACAAAAGATTAGAGTAGCTCAGTTCTCCTGGGCTGTAGCCCTAAGAGAGAGATTCCTTATGCAGTCAAACATTGGGGCTCCTATAAGTGCACTGAGAGAAGGAGGATTGTTACTGAGCAAGTGAGCATCATAATGAAAAATGGAATATGTTGATAATTTACCTTTGGTACCAGCAACAGAGGAGCATGGAAAAATTAGTGCTGCTGAATTAGAGTTTCTAGATGGCTGACCCCAGCTGGATGCCTGTTAAAACCCAAGACAAGCATGCATAGTTATATCACCATCTTTATCACTGCAAAGGGAATTTGGCAACAGTCAGTGCTGTAAAACTTGAGAGACAGCAGACATTTTTAATTACTCTGCCATTTTCTGTGTTTGTTTCTTTTTTTTAAAATTATTATTATTACAGAATGGCACCTGTCTGACTATGGCTGCAGACAGAAAAGGCCATATACACAGTGGCATAAAAGATAATTTGCTGGACATCATTCTTCTTTTTTTACTTATAAACATTTTTATCAAATTGATATCTCTTCTCTAGTCTAATAACAAGCAGTCAAGTTAGTTTATGTATAGATTTGTCAGCTTATAAAGGCTCTGGGCTGATTTCATTCCAGCTGGGCAAACTCCATTGAATTCCCTAGTATTTCACCAAGGGTTATTCTGACTCTGCCTGTCTGTTCTAACTAGACAGATTCACCCATATGTCTCCTCTCAGCCTGCTGAGTGACAGAGCTTTCTTATGAGAAGATAAAAAAGACTAAACATGCTTGATCCAGCTAGAAACACTTACTGTATAAATACTTTGGGGCCTGAGCAGGAGATATGTCCAGCCTTGCCCTGAATGTATTTCTCCTATGTATATGCTGGCAATTGCTTCCATAGCTGTATTTTTTATTAATCAGTACAGATTCCCTCCAACTATATTGAATTCCTGAGGTATCAGGTAAGTAAGAATTGCAAACATACTGTATTGTCCCACTTGCTTGTTGAGGCACAGAGCAGTGTCTGGATGAAAATGAGGAGAAACCTCCTTAGGAGAGCCCCAGGATGCAGACATCCTCAGTGGTGGTGTCCAGTGACCTCACAGTGTGTGCATCCCACTGTCTATCCCAGAATTGTGCATGGCTGGGACATCCATGTGCCTTCCCAGGAGAGTGCAGTGGGGGGGTGAGGCAGGTGAAAACTCTGGAGAAGAGGTGAGATCCGTGTTTGTTCCTATATGTAGTGAAGGAGCTGTTCTGTGAGCTCTCCCCAGGCAGCCTCATGGTTAAAGATGCATAAACCAAAAGCACTTGCTTTGCATAATCCTTGAGGGATTAAATTCTTGCTTCCATAGAAACAGCTCCTCTCTTCCTGCCCAGAGCAACAGAGGAATGCAAGGAGTTTTTACATTCAGGTGTGTTCCTTAATTCATGCCATATCTATCAAGACTTGATGGCCATTAGCCATCTGCATGAGGCCTGCACAGACTTCATTTATTTTGCTTTTATGATCTGTGTGTCAACGCCTTCAGATCCTTGTTGTGCACATGCACATTTATCAAAGGCTTGACAGCCACTATATTCCTGTCTGTTACTTATCAGAGGCAGGGAGGGAGTTCTGCTTTCCTTTAAGAGCTAGAAAATGGGCTCCACATTTAACCTGAGTGCCTTTGAATATTTATTAAGGTATAGATCTAAAAAACCCCAAAGGGTTGTGGTTCTGTGTGTCTCACTGGGAATAGCACAGATTTCTGTTGGCAAGAGTCTTGTGAATAGATGAAGACAGTTTGTCTTGAACATCAATGAGTGCTGTCTGCAAAGTAGGGAGCCAGGTAGAACTCCTGGCCACATTATTCTGAGTTTCTCTTCTGACATCTGATAATTTTTGTGGGAGAGAAACTCAGGAAAGACAATTAGTAAAAAATACGCTGCTTTGCCAAAAAGAGACTGTCCAGCAGTCTCAGGAACACCAGCCTGAGAGAAGCTAGAACTGTCACAATATCACACAGGTGTTTAGTCCCTGAAGAAATGCAACTCCTGTGAAAGCCATGCAGCACCTTCTGTTTGTATCCCTCACCCCTGGCAGTGGCTGCCGTGACTGGACACGGGTTTCTTCTGCTTGGAAGAGGTTCAGGCCGTTCTCTCACATTCTGGCACCATCCTGGATATTTAATGGCAGATTCTGGGGAGTGATGTTTGGGGCTAAGTGAGGTTGCATGCAGTGGAGACTGGAGGGAGCTTTGGCCCTTGGCAGTGCCCTGCCCTGGGCTGCCCTCGGGAGGGCTGGTGCAGCCTCTCCGTTGTGGCTTGCGGCATGTCGGCAGGAGCGGGCGCGGTGGCCAAGGGGAGCTGGGCCGCCGGGTGCCTGGAGGTGCTGCCCTGGCACCTGGAGCCTCCAGCTGTGCCGAGGCCGTAAGTGCCAGTGCAGCGACTGCTTCTGCACCCAAATTGTGTGGAAAGCTTTGTTCATTGTTTTAGTGTTATTTAAAATTGTGCATAATAGCGATGTGATTTATAAAACAGACTGTTTACAAGACATATTTTGTATCTTAAGATGTGTGTACTGTAAAAAAAAAGAAAGGATGAAAACCAATGTTTTTCTACAACTGTCAGGAGTGACTGTATGTCTTACCATTGTCCACCGACCGTTGTTCCTCAGGGGTCTCCCCACCATTCCTGTGATCCTGACAAAAGCATCGGGAAGCAAGTGAATCCCTCCCTGTACAGTCTTGGGAAGAAGGTTTTGTGCCTTAAGAATGGGACCTGCTTCCCTCCTATTTATTTTGTTAATTTATACAGTGATTACCATGGAAATGTCTCTTAGGGTTGTTTTTTTTTGTACATAGTTTACTTGTTGTAAATATGTTTTTCTTGTATATAAATTAAACATGTTTCCGAGCTTCCAGTAAGGATTCACTGTTGCTGATTTCATTGTGAGAGGGCTGCTGTGCCCACAGGGTGGGAACCAGCTAATAAAAACCTGTGCTGTGATTAAATGGTTTTATCCTGGATTGCATCAGAAGTTCAGAGCTATTCCTTAGAGAGGAGTGAAATGGTAAATGTAAGTGTTGTAGACTAATTTTGTAACATTTTTTGTGTTGGTTTAACTGGCATGGAGTAGAAGACATCAGGTAGTTTAATTTTTTCAGCTATGTCTTGCAGTGAACAGAAGATGTTCTAAATGTGGTTCTTCTACTGGTGCTCATCCTGATCAAAGCTCTGCTGGCAGTAAACCCACAGCTTGATGGGAACAGTCAGACTCACCAGGGCTGTGTTGGTTCCCCTCCTCAGGTGGCTGTTCCTGGCCATGGTGCTGCAGTGCCAGGATGAGACAGGAGCAGTTGTTCTCTCCTTTGCCTGGGCCTCTGCGTATTCCATTTATTACAGGCAATATGTACAGACTGGAGTAAGTGAAAATACATTTACAAAAATTTGGGAGAAGTGAATTTTCTCATGAAATGTAGAAACTGAGTGCCATAAATGATACCTGTAAACTTGAAACAAAAAAAAAAAAAAGGGAGGTGTTTGGGTGAGCAGTTCATAGAGTAGATTGTGACAAGCTTTCTCTTCCATCTGTACAGATTGGTGTGTTCATAAGATGCTGACAGGAAACTTCCAGCTGATTTATTTAAATTGAGAGGATGATTGTAGAGTTCCACAGTACTGTCACAAAGTGAGTGGAAAGTAAGTCACAATGGTCATTAATAATTTCTATGTAAAAAAAATCTTTGTATTTGATAATTAAACAGAAGTATGGAGAGAATAGTGTATGGAATAGGAAGATCATTCTAATGTTATATACTCTTGCATGATGAAAATTATAAAATTGAGCATTATTGTGTTGGTTACCTGGAACCAGAATAAGGAGAAAAGAAAAACTACTGTGTTTATTCACACATGGATCAGACTCTGAGTGTCAGGCTCAGCTTTAAGTGGCAGTATAGAAAACATGCAAAGAAATAAACAGCAGAGACAGAAGATATTCTTATTCCTCTGATATAGGTTAATTAATTTTGGTCTTTTTTAATAATGTGGCAGAAGGTAATAGCAAAATACTTACTGCCCCACTCAGTGTGTAGTTACTGAATGTCAGACCTCCTTCTCAGGGCTGCCATCCTCTTGATTTAACTACCTAATGGATCTCAGGAGGGTGGAATGGGCTGGGAGGAAGGTGATCACCTAAGAGCCCAAGTGCTGACTTTTAAAATACTTATTTCTTCACTCAAGTGGCAGGAGAAAACAGGAGCCCATGAAACAAAAGGGGTGATGAAGAAGTAAGTTAATTCTTACTGAATATCAGTACAGGGGTTAAAAAAAAAAAAAGTTTCTAGGAGGCTGACACATTGGTTTGCATGTCTGAGGTTGGCAGTTGGTGTGTGTGTGTGTCCTGAATTTCCAGTCTTATTTCTAAGACAATACCAAACATGTATTCAAAACCTACATGGTAGCAAATAGCCAGGTCAACTACAAATATGAGTAATAATGTAATACAGGGTACTAGTGTGTTTCTATTTAGGTTTCTTATATTACATTGCCTGGCTTCAGGTGTGTTTCATAAACTTAATTTGCAGCAAAATTCTGTTTTCATTAATCTCAGCTGAAGATTTTTAATGTGGAATGGCTGAAGTGAGGATAAAGAGCCTACCAGTAGTGCTGTACAGTGCATACATCTTCCCCAGCTGGGATATGGATGCAGCAATCTTTTTAGCTGAAGTCCCAAATGGACTTCATTTAAAGAGAACTTATTTTTGATAAACTCCATGGCCAAATCTGTGAGGGGAAAAAGGAAATAAAAGTTTTATAAGCAATCAGAGCTCTCCTAATCAGTGTCATGGGATGTGAGCTGAGATTCTGGGGGGCGGCCCATCTTTCCCTAACCTCTGGTGTCACTTTCCCTGGTGAAGGACCCCAGAGGATTCCTGGGTGCACAGGTAATTTGCATGAAGAGGCCATATCTTCAATATCAGGAAGAATTTTTATCTGCAAAGAGTGGTCAGGTGTTGGAAGGGGCTGCCCTGGGAGGTTTGGAGTTCCCACCCCAGGAGGTGTTCAAGGAACAGCTGGATGTGGCACTCAGTGCTCTGGGCTGGGTGACAAGGTGGGGATCAGTCACAGGTTACACTCAGTGGTCTCGGAGGTCTTTTCCAACCTGAGTGATTCTGGAATTCTGCTGCACAACTCACAGGGGTGCCACTGCAGACACTGTTCTCAGAGAACTGGGACATGGTGGTTCCTATCGCTTCCAATGGAAGAAAACTGAAAAGGATTGGGGGTTTTCTCTAAATGCTTTCTGTTCAGAATTCAATAGAATACTTTGTTCTGATGAGAGCTAACCCAGGACACCAGAAGATGCAACATACTGCTGCCAGCATCTGGTACCTGCTCATGGCTGTCAGAGAGGTTAGTTCCCCTGGCTATTTTGTGGTGGAAGCTTTGATGAGAAAGTGAAGTGGGATGACTTAGAATTTGCAATATGTGTCTTTTTTGGGTAAGTGTGTGCTGGGAGAAGAGGCAGGATCTCTCAAGAGACCTAAGCACTAAGTATGTACACTTGCAAACTATATATAACCATTTCTGCTTACCAGAGAATCAAAAGTGAAAAAAGGGTTTGAGAAAGGCAGAGAGGGTGCCTCAGCTGTTTCACTTTTCCCCTGTATGCCGGTAAATGGTCAAGCTCCCCCTGAGCACTGTTTGTTTAACAACCAAAAAGAAAGCACTTCATATCACTCCAAAGAGTAAATATCTGAAGTTATGGATTAACTAGCAGAGCTCATGGAGGAGGGAACAGATCACACTGATTCCTGCTGAATAAAGCAGTAAGTGCTTCAAAAGTATTGTTTCCTTTGAGATTTCCAAGTACAGCTTGCTTTAATGGAGCATGAAGCTTGTAAAAAATGTCCAGTGACAAGGGGAGGCTGTCAGGATAGGCCAGAACTGTTCTGGGAGAGCTGTTGATGTATTAAAGGGAATGATCAAACCAGTCTAGAGGGAGTCTAGTGAATGGCTGCTCCAGAGCTAGTGTCAGAGACAGGGCACAGCAGAGCATTCAGCAGGGAAGCTCTGAAAAGCAAGTGAGCGAGCTGGCTGAGCTGGATGGGTGGGAACTGTCTGCAGCAGGGTCTTGTGTCACTCTACAGTGTGCTCTTCTTGACACCTGCCTTCTCCTCCTCAGGTGATTCCTGCTGCAGGATGTGGAAGCTCCTCACTGTGCTGCTGGCTGCCTGCTGTTCATGGGGCTGCTGCACCTCAAGTAAGTGTTTGAGAGATGGCCCTCAACGTTTCCTGCACCTCTGTTAGTCAGATGGAGTGGCTGGAATCGTTCCCATTTAGGGAGTTTGACTTCCTTTAGCAGAGGTTGACAGACAGTGCTGGGGCCATGGCAGCTGCCTGGTCAGAGCCCTGCTGTGCCCCATGAGCTGTCAGTACCACAGGGCAGAGGCTGGAGCTTGCTTCTGCAGCACAGCACTGACAGCACATGGTGTTCAGGGCAGCCTCTCTTGCTGTACTGGAGAGTGACTGTTGCTCTCATAAGTGTCCTTTGGGAAGCACCACTGCCAGTTTTCAGCCAGCTCTTTTCTCTGCTTGTGCTTTCACCTTTTTGCTTGCAGTATTTTACAGCGGTAAAGACGCAAACCAAGTCCTGAGAATCCAGAAGCGGGCAAACACTTTCCTGGAGGAGCTCAAGCCAGGCTCTCTGGAGCGTGAGTGTGTTGAAGAGCTCTGTAACTTTGAGGAGGCCAGTGAGATATTTGAAACCAGAGAAGCAACAGTAAGTTGTCTTTTTTAAGGATGAGTGGGGAATTTAACCAATCAATGATGTCCTTAAAACACTGCAATCCAGGGCACAGGAGATCATGGTGTCAGTACTGAACACGGATCTCTCCTACACTCCTGGAGTGTAGGCTTGGTTTTGAGTGTCACTGTGTTACAGTGATTGTCAAGTTACCCCTCTATGGGGTACAAAGCTTGGCTACTCAAGCATGTCCCACCTGGTGAGGTTTAGGTCCCAGACATTTAATTCTAATCGTTGCTTGACCCCATTGGCTATTCTTGCTGCTACTAAGTTTTTCTGGTCTTTCCTCTTTGTTGTCCATTCACTAGTCCTGGCTGCTTTTCTGTGTATCTCCCAAGTCTCCCAGTTTCTCGTATTGATATGTACTCTGTCTACAACTCCAAACTCCTATTTTGAATTGGACTAAATGTTTACTGTCTGCTGATTCCTGCCCCTTTCCACACTCAATTGTTGTGTTGGGTTGGACTCCCTGTTGCTGTTTTGAGCAGAGTAGGCTCAAAGCATAGGATGACCCAGTCCTTGCTGTCCCTCAGATGCCAGAAGAGAGCAGGGCTGTCCTTGGAATGCCCATGTTTTGTCTAATAGGGCTCAGGTGAACTCAGGTGACTTACCTGTCAGTAAGTGCCAAGTAAATAGCCTGCAAGCAGAGCAGGGGAGTCTGTGCTTAGCACAGACATTGCAGGAGGATCACTGGCTGGTTTTCATGGTTTGTAGTGCCACTCACTACACTGCCAAGAAGAATGAGACCAATGTTACTGACCCCAGTGCTGTGTCTCCTGTTGGCTAAGATCACGAAGCACTTTAAATCCCTCACTTGTTAAAAATGGTTTTCTCGCTGTAATACAAGTCTTGTCTCTCCACAGCTAGATTTTTGGACCAAGTATGTAGGTAAGTAAAGACTTTCTTAATCATTTCTCTGTGCTTCCTCAGGAGTTACTAGTACTCAGCCTTCCTCCTGCCATCTGTCATATACTGATTCAAATCCTCATTCTCTCTCATAAGGGGTGTGCAGAGGATGTTTTCCTGTTCTATCATACAAGCAACCTTCCTAAAACACTTGAGGTGCACCCACACCTATCATCAGTCATCTTCCCAGAGTTAAGGAATGGGTGAAAAATGCTTTGATGCTCTAACCATGCCTGATGTGGTCCAGCAGTAACCTGCTGCTGCCCTGCCTGCCTCAGGCTTTACTCTTTCCTCCCCTTCTGCCCACTCCATTCATTCTGCAGATGTAATTGGGAATCCAAACTGATGGCCCTGTCCCTGGTGAGTGCCACGGAGGTGTCACCATTAAGTGCCAGAAACGTGGCTGATACGTGGGAATCTGGGGAGGGTCTGTTCGTGTATGTTTGGTCTGTGAGCTCTGTATGATTCAGTGACTGAGTTTTCCTACCTCTGTTTCAGATGGAGATCAGTGTGAGAAAAATCCTTGTTCCAATGGGATCTGCAAGGACAATATTGGAAAATTTTCCTGCATCTGTTACGAAGGCTGGGAGGGGGTTTTGTGCAGTTATGGTAACACTGCATTTAATCCACTATAACATCCTTTGTTACAGGGATCTCTCTGATAGGGATGGACACTTCAGTCATTGCACAGCAAACTCTTTCTTTACTACTTTCTTTACTAATGTCATTTCTCTCTTGCTTCTTGATGTGGTAAGCGGTTTATCTGTGCTTATCTAAAGCAGAATTAACTTTGTGTTACCATAGGAGAATTTTAGAGGTATCAGATATCTAAATTTTGGACAATACTGGAAATAACTCTATGAAGCAGGGCTTTACTTTAAATTTGTGAGCACAGGCATTGTGGTGGGGTTTTTAAATAGAGGGGAAAACCCAATTCACTGCAAATATTTTATTATTGTGATGGTTCCTTCCTTGGACAAAAGCTGGATAGCGTATTTAGGGATGAGCATTGTATGTCGTGTATCATCAACAGTTTTCACTGTGTGACTTGGCACATAGTGAAAGGGAATTTTCCATTCTCCATTCTACCTGACAGTAATCTGTTTCCTCCATCTCCCCACTGCCTGATTCTGGACTTAGGTCTGTTTGCTGTCTGGTGGCCTGAGTGTCATTGAAGCCCACAACTCATATTCCAAATCCATTGACAGCTGTTACCCACTTGAAGCACGATGTCACTTTGTCACCTTACCTTTCTGTGACTCTGACTTCCCAATTCCACGTCTCTCTCGCTGTTTGTTTTTCCCACAGAGGTCAAATACAGCAACTGCTCCGTGGATAATGGGGGCTGTGAACATTTCTGCAGGGAGGACCTTGACGAGCAGCATCGCTCGTGCAGCTGCGCATCGGGGTATCGGCTCAAGGACGACCACACCACGTGTGAGCCTGTAGGTAAGAGCAGCATGTTTGTAGTCCAGCTTTGACAGAGGAGTATTCAAACTGATGTAAAAGAGTTTTAGGGGAGATTTGTCTGCAGTGCACTCATTTTCAAAACATCTATTCCTGAAGACTAACTCTGCCTGCATTTCCCAGCTCCATGCCCACTTTATGGCCCTTTAACCCATGTTTGCCTCATGGAGGCATAGAGGGCAATCAGGAGATTGCCTCCTCTGCCAAGCACTGAGGGACTTCCTTGAAGCCTCTGAACAATATTGCCTAGGTTAGGCAGAGGAAATCCTCTAGAAAGAGGATTGGGTGATCTGGGCTTTGCTAGTGAGCTTCTCTGCATCTTCTGCAGTGGAGTTCCCCTGTGGAAGAGCCAAGTTGGACTACATTGAAGCCAAAGCAGACTTCAATATTCGGCTCATTGATGGAACAGCTGGAAGAAGGGGAGGCAGCCCTTGGCAGGTGAGGAGAAAGAGAATCTTTGCCACAAACAGTTCAGGTTCTTCCTAAACTGCTCTGTCTGCCTCTCTGCTCCAGAAAAGGCCTTGCATTGTTACTGGTGGTGTTGTATGAAGTTAAGATTCCCTTAGCTTTTTCAAAAGCATCCCAAAGGTTGGAGTAACAGGAAAAAATAATTCCGTATCTGTGAGGATTCTTGACATTGTTGCTATTGCCAAGTTTTTGACCTTACTGTGCCAACACTGCTGAGAGAGGATGCTGATGGCACTCACCTGCTCTGTTGCTCCATCCTGGGGAACTCCTGGTGTGTGATGTGTGCTTCAGCTCCTGCAACAGCCTTCTAGGGGGAGGTGCTCTTCCTGTCCTTTCTTATAAGCTTTGTTTATCATAAATTCAAGTTAGAAGATTTAATCAGCAAAATATGCCATGGCATGTTGGGTTATCGCAAAAAGGGAGACCTCACAGAGCTCACCATAGAACTAATGAATGCAAATAATTCATGAATACAAATAATAATGCAAAATAGGGCCAGGTTCCCTTAGATATTAAAGGGTCTTTTACCCCACAGCATGAGAGCTACAGCCTGAGATGGTGTGCTGTCTCTGGTGTGGGACACACCCCTCATTTGTGCTCTTTCAAAGCTTTGAGTATAAAGTGCTTCTTTGCAGTGACCAGCATCACCCCATGCTGATTTGGATGAAGCCAGCCCTCATTCAGGGAAAAACATTCAAAACTTTTTTGTAGGTATTTCACAGAATCACTATTCATTTGTCCCCCTGCAGATCTTTGGCTTCAGTGAATGTGACATGCTTTGGTGCTTTGGATATTTGGCAGCATCCAAGAAGAATGAGTAAAGTATTCTGTGAGCTGTGCTCCATGCAGTATCACACCTCCCTTGTCTTGTTTCAGATTATGCTGCAAAATACCAAAGGGAAGTTTCTGTGTGGGGGTGTTCTCATCCATCCAGCTTGGGTCCTAACAGCAGCACACTGCCTTGAGGAACACAAGGGGTTCAGAGTTAAACTTGGTATGGAAAATCACCTGTCCCAGTGTTTTTTAAATATAACTGTTTGATTCCTAACATTTATCTTCTCAGGGAAAAGACTAGCAGGTTCTGAAGACAGAAGTCCTTGGCTGTAGGAGTGGTCTGTCTAGGCAGTATTTAATATGCACCTTAGCTTAAAACAAAGTTTATTAAAAACCTGATTTCATTTGAGCCATTATCAGCCTTACTCTGAAAGTGAGCTGATGTCTTCTGAGCACTGCTGCTGGTCTATAAAGTAGAAAGACTTGGTCTCTTCTGCCTGTGTTTTTCTGGTGATGAAGGCCATAGCAATATGGAAAAAGTCTTGATCCCAGAAGGAGAATGTCACAGGGTCTCTTCCTGCCTTTTCATGTATTTAAACACTGTTACTTAAGAGTGTCTCACTGGAGGGGTGCTGCAGAATGGCAACACCGCCTTTACTTGCTCTGCTGCTCCAGAGCATGAGAAAATATCACTGTATCAAGTAAGTGTTTCTCCTGAATTAACAGACAAAAATAATTAGTGTTTCATTCACACTTACATAGATTTTTTTAACAGTGTTTTCTGTCTACCATTATGCTGAGGCATAACAGCTCCACTGCTTGCTTTCCATTAGTGAAAGGATAGATTATTCCTAGTATTTTTGAAAGTCCTGCCAATATACTGTCTGTGTATATAGCCTTAGAAATAGATGGTCTGTGTGCATGTTCCATACACACTGTGGACATGCAGGTGCTTGAGAGCGGAGACAATCAGTTTATGTACATCCAACATAAAGAATGAGTCAAAAAGTGTGTGATGTAGCCTTGGGTCCTCTTAGTGCCAGAATATTCACAGGAGACATCTGTGAAGGACAAGGAGCAGAGTTTTGGATGGAGACATTGCCATGTCCATGGGGACAGCCAGGAAGGTGTTTGTACTGAGCCTGCACAGGTAGTACTCAACCTGTGTCTGTCAGGCTGGGATAGCCCTTCTGGATACATCCTTCTGGATTTGTCCCACTGCAGCCTGCCATCCAGAGGAGCAAAACTGGAGGGGGAACTTGCATCTGAGTTTACACTCAGCTTGGGGAGAAGTCCTGTAGCGGTGCTTATGTGGCTTTTTAGTGTCTGAAATAGAAAGTTAGTTCTCAGAGTAGCTGACATTTTGGAAGATGGATTTGAGAATAATACAATATTCCTGTTCTTGGCTCTTGTTCCTGAATCACCAGCCTAAGAGCATCCAGAACTCTGTGTGTTCAGAACTCCAAAAAGACAGAGCAGATAGGTGGATGTAATGATTCAATTCAAAATACTGTTTCTACCTTCACAGTTAATATTTTTATGCCAACAGCAAGATTATGATGGTCCTTATTGTGTAGAAGGAACTTAATGCATTTACACAGCTTCTGTGTTCAGTACATCAGGTGTACGTCCAGGATTTCTGGAATTTAAAACTCTAGGGTTGGATAACCCACCAGAAATCAAAGGGAGCCCCTTTGGGGGTGAGGGAACCTGCCACTCCAGTGCAAAAGGAGTCACCCAGTGGTTGATGGGTGCCTCAGTAAGGAGACAGTTGGTGGCTGTGCTGGTGCACAGAGGTGTGACCCCACAGCAGGCGTGTGCACAGCCACTCTGCCTTCCTCAGAGGAGATGGTCTGGCAGTGCTTGAGTCCAGAGTTATTTCTGAGGCCTAAAGCAGAGTTTGTATCTGTGAAGGCAGGAATAAAGCCCTGCCAGCCAGGCCCAAGCCACAGTGGTTTCAGGCTGCCTCAGAGGTGCTGTGGACACTGTCACCACAAAGAAAGATGGTGATAGGTGAGAAAAACTGATTTGTGATTATTGGTTTGATAAGAGCAAGTCTGTCAGGGGCTGGTGCCACTCAGGACAAGACATCAGAGCAGTTTCAGCTGTCTGCTCCGGCTGTGTGTGAACTGTCCGTTGTCTGTCTGTACAGGAGTAAGAAGAGAAACTCAGAAATAAATAGTCTGGAAGACCAAGATCCAAAGCTAGATTTAAGGGATCTTTTGAGAATATATTTCTGTAACTACTGTGGCTTGTAAGTCTCTGTGCTTGGAGACACTCCTTACAGAAAAAAGCTTGCAAGACCTCGTTGATAGCTTGCCAGAAAACCTAGATCTGCCTTTTCTACTGCAGTGTATCACAGATGACTTCCTGCATTTCTGGCCCTTTTCTACATAGTTTCTTGCTTGCTGTTCCATAACTGCTTGACCCACGAAGTAGCCATGATTATGTAGCTCAGATAGCAACTGAGGAGTCTGAAGCAGGGAAAAATTCCTTAAAATACACATGTAGGATTTCAGAAAGGAATAGTCTTACCTTTCAGTCAACTTTATCTTACAAATCCTGACATTCAGCGATCCTGGCCCTGGCTACGCAGGAATAAAACTCATGTCCTGTTGCAAATGTCCTGTTTTTGTGGTGTGCTTGCTCTCCCATGTTTTAATGCTGGCTCCAAGAAGGTTATTTTCCTCCTGAAGGTAACCTCACATTGCACAAGTGTACTGAAACATGAATACTACAGGACAATTTAGTTTCTCAGTTGATAACCAGAGCTCTTTAGTTATTCATGATTTCCCTAAATATGAAAAGTTTAGAGATTTGTCCATCTGTTAAGAACACAGTTAACTTATGACATAAACAGTAGTATTACAAGAGAAGTAAAAACACGGAGTGCAGTCCTAACGCCCGGTGTAATCCAGATGCTTTGGTCTTCAAAGTAAAGGAAGCTTTGACGGCAACTCTCATCTTGTTTGCTCTTCCAGGTAAATTCCGTTTCCGCCCTGAGGCAGATGAGCAAACCATTTGGATTGATAAATGGGTGACGCACGAAAATTACACCAAGAAGACCTCAGATAACGACATAGCCATGCTGCACTTGGCCGAGCACGTGATGTATTACAAATACGCGCTCCCCATCTGCCTTCCCACGCGCAGCCTGGCGGAGCGGGAGCTGATGAGGAGCGGGAAGCGGATGGTGGTGACGGGCTGGGGCACCACGAGCGAGCGTAACAACAGCTACGCTGCTTCCCTCAGGTACATCGAGATCCCCCTCGTGCCCCGCAACCAGTGCGCCCAGGCCATGAGCTTCCCTGTCTCTGACAACATGCTGTGTGCTGGGAGCCTGGGGGACAGGAAAGATTCCTGCAGCGGGGACAGCGGGGGCCCTATGTTCACTAGATATAAGGATACTTGGTTTTTGGTAGGGCTGGTGAGCTGGGGTGAGGGCTGTGGAAGAAGGGAGAAATTTGGAGTGTACACCAAAGTTAGTCAGTACCTTGAGTGGATCCAGCACCACATAGATATGTCAGCTCCTTTGAAGGGTTGATTCTGATCCAGAGTCTGGAACGTTGTGGCTCTGTGCTAGTGACAGTATGCGGTGTAATGTACTGTCAGATCTTCAGTATTAAATATTGAGTATGTGTTAACCTTGTGTGCTGTTTTCCTTGGTATTTATTTTTTTTCCTCCTTTTTTTCTTGTTTACATTGGTTTGTTGCAGGTTATGTTGTTTATTTGTGGCATGGTTCTACTTTGGCCTTACAGCAAGAAAATATCCTCTGTTAGCTGAGATGCTGTACGTACAGCATTGTAGAAAATAAGTTTGGTTGTGGTCAGACGACTCCATCTTTGAAATAAAAATGTCAGTTGTGTGAAATGTCTGAACTGGCTGGGGTGGAGGCAGGAGGGGACAGAGAAAAGTGTTTTGCAAATAACCCTAGACATGTAGTTCTATCATTTCAGCTGTACTGCAAGATATTACCCACAGTAACTGTTTTGGTTTGATTGGTATTTGTATAATTTTTTTCTTTCAACCCAGTGAAATTTTTATTATATCATTACTCCCTTCAGTTCTTCACACCCTACTCCAGTGTTTACAGGTTGTTGATTCAGCAGGTGACTGGAACTTATCTGTGTTTTCCATTCTTTGCACACTTGATGCCTGATTTTACCCTCCCAAACTTCTTTAAATGGGAACGGGGACTCTCGTGTTATTCACAAAAAAACCAAACATAAACCAAAAATCAAACAAACAAAAAACCCACCCCTGCAACCAATTAACTTTAATTCCAAGATATTTCAGGCTCTGTTTATCATAAAGTCTGTAACTCCCTTCTAATTAATAAGCAAGCAAACACTTCTGTTCATTCCTGTTCTGGTGGATGCAATGGGCTGCAGGTTGTGGTAGCATTGCCGATGCTTTAACTGATAAATACGTTTGTTTGCATCTCTCTCTGTGGGTATATCAGTAAATAAAGACATACAGCACTAATAAGTCCATAGGATGTAGCAATAGTTCAAGTGAAGTTTCTTATCACAATTGATACTTGTTTCTAATCTTAGTACTTGAGACTTGTAAAACATAATCTTGCAGAAAGAAAAAGGAAAACTATCTCTGCTGTACTGATGTGTTTCCAACATCTTGATGGGCTTGGATGCATGCTTGGATCAGTGAAGAACTTCAGTCTGCTCTTGTGATGAGACTGTTAAACAAAAAAACCCCAGGTACCACAAAATTTTATTAGAGTTTGTAAGAAATTTAATATGATATCAGCAAGGAAGCCTAATAAGTCTTAAATTTGTTCCCTCAGAAGCTGCCTTTGTGCTTATTACCCAGGTGAGGGGTTTGAGTTATGCACTGAAGAAGTAGCAGTCAAGCCAAGGGCTTCTGTGTCACTTGCTGGCTCTGTCCCTCTCCTCTCCTCCTCTTTTTGCCTTGGGACAGGATTTAGTGATAGGTGAATGTTAAAGAATAATGCTTTGAACAGCAGCCTTCTCACCAGGCCTGCACTGGGAAGAGGGAACCTGTAACACTATCTTGCAGGGAAAAGCACAATTGTGTTCAAAGCCAGTAAAACAGAGGTCTGAGTAATGGCAGAAGTTGTAATGTCAGAGTGGCTGTGTCTGTGACAGGGCAGTATTTACCTGCCTGCAGGTGACTCTGAATCTTCCTGCACACTGCCAGCTCTGCATATTTCAGCAGATATTTACAAAGCAGCTTGTGTGTTTTCCAAATTGGTTGGTCTTACCTGCTGGAAAGTGATGGAGTGTCAGAAATCTGCTCTCAAAATTTCTATATTTTCTTGAATAAATTTGTTGCAAAAGGTGGCTTTTATTACTGAAGGATATTTTAAAAGACCTTTTGATTCTCTTTTTGATGCACCTGTGTATACGTGTGGAAACACACATGCAATTTTCTTCTGATTGTGGGTTTCTAGTGGGTTTCATAGAAGCCAGGTTATCTCTCCTCTGTCAATATTTGTGATGGCTTAATGATCAACCTCTTGACCTCATGGCTGTTCCTGGTGTACATCCAAGTCTCTTTCCTGTCTTCCTCTAAAAAAATAAAGAAAGAAGTGACTGTAATTGCATGGTTCTGTGTAAGATGAACTCACTCTGGTGTTTTTGAAAATACGTTGCAGGCAGCAGAGGGGTACTTGCTCTCAAATCCTGGGAAATCATTCAGAGTGGAAAGATAATGCCAAGAAATCCAAACTTCTGTCTTGTACCTGTGTCTCCCACGTATGTGGTGGTTGGTGTCTGGCTGGGGTTGGTGTTACTTATGATGTTACTTGCCCAGACCATCAGGAATTGCACAGTGGCTGCTGGTTGTGCATCTGCCCTTGGCACGAGAGTCAGCACAGCGGGGGCTGGGCTGTGGCTGGGAGTGGCCCCTGCACTCCCCTGCTCCTCATGGCTTCTCCATAGGGGCTCTGGCTCAGATCCTGCACCACAGCCTGGGCTCTGCCTCTGGGGATTCCTGCTGGGGTAGCTTGGAGGATACAAGGGACAGATACAAGGTCAGAATGAATTGGAGAAATTCTGATTTCTTTGTCCCTGCTCTTGTCCTCTTGCTTCTACTTCATCTTTGTTGCCAGCTGGTTTTATGACAACATGTTATATTGATTCTTCATTTCCCTCTGAAGGAAGTCAGAGTGTTCTGAGTGCTCGCTGACTCAGAGAGCAGCTCTTTACTTGGGATATTTCTCCTGCTGATGTGCTCCATCAACAGCAGCTGCCCGTTTTCATATTCAGGTAGTACTTCTGCCATATTGCCTTTTCTGGCCATTCCTCCCTTAATTTACTGTCAGCAGTAGCTTCAGGCATTGCAGGAGGAGGGCAGGCCGTTTAATGAAGTGAAGCTGAGATGAACTAAATGTAAAATTGACACTTCAATATTTCTTTTAGTGGAGAAAGATATTTCTCTTAATGGTCTGTCCTGTTGTGGCTACAGTAACACCTGGAAAACTCTGGGTCTCCATTACCAAATATCAAGCTATTAATTGCTGTGAATCAAGATGGTTAAGCAGAAAAATATAACCATCCTCCACAGAAGAAACTGCAGTACTCAAGAGTCTTGTGGAATAAAAAAATATTTCTGCACTTACCTACAGGTCTCAGTAGCAGCTCTTTTGATTCACTGAAAGAAAGCTTAAACTACTGGTATCTTTTGCTGGAACACAGGCTAAATTCTATTGTCTTTTGGGCTGTTTGTGTAAATTTCCACTCTCCCTATTTATACCACTCCACTGAATACCTGTCTGACTGTGACTTAACAATGCTGCTGCCAACTGTTCAGTTTTGCTTTTCTAGTGTTTATGAGAAAAGACAAAGCCCATGGGGTGCTGTGAGTCCATAAATGTGCCAACCACTTCCTAGAAGAGATTTGTCCAGGGAGCCTGGAGAGAGAATGCAATGAGGAAAGGTTTTTGTTTGAAGAGGCTAAGGAGATCCTCCATTCACAGGAGAAAATGGTGAGAAACCTGATTTTAGGAGAAATACTATACCTTGTTTCTTCTCCATAGGTTTAAATCCAAGTAGTACAAATCCCTATAACAATGGTGGAGTTGCAAAATAAGACACTATAGTTACTTTTGCATCTGCCCCCCTGAAATTGGAGGACACAACTCTGAGTACAGGAGCAGATGCATTGACATTCATTGTGAAGGAAGGATGGCTTGTGGTCATCTCCCATCTGCTTTCAAGAAATGACAGAGAATTATCCCTTTTATCACTTTAGAGGGATAACAACTCTAGTAACTCCTGCCATAGGTGTCCACACTGGAGACCAGTCATGGTGAGGCTCTTCTCTTTTATTGAATCAATCATCAAACAAATGAGACAGAGCTTACTGTAAGCAAAATATATATATATATATTTATGTTGTAATATATGAATAATGGGAAAGAAAGGAGAAAAGCTGCCTACTCTTGTCAGATTTTTAATCCTCTGAAAGGCTGTGTCCAGTCTGCAAACTGAGGCATGAAATAATAGCAAAAGCCAAACTAACGTGGAAACTATGAATCATAAGTAATTTTTTTCCTCCAAGTGTCAACTTTTTCTATTTACGCTGAAGCAATTAAACATGATTATTTTTAATGTAACAATGAATAAAAATCCCAGTTTCTCAGAGAATTGGCTCTAAAATGCCCTGTGCTTTAAACCTGCCTTGATATAAAAGACAAGGTGTGCAGATGGATCAAAACCAGTTTTATTTAGAAAAGTTTGCTCTTCTAGTCTTTTACTTGCCCCTCTCCACAGGTAGAAAGGCCCTGAGCCCAGCTGTGGCCTCAGGACAAAGTTGGCAAATTGGAGGAGAATAGTCAACAACAAACATAAAGTCTGGTTTGCTGCAACTCAGTGTGAGTTTCTTGAACTGTAAGATGTGGTTCCTTCTGTTTCCCTGTGAGATTCTGGCAGATGTTTTCCTCCTTTCCTTGATGCAGTGGTAGCTCAGGGAGCTGCCCGCGGCCCGTGCGCAGCTGGGAGCGCGCGGTGCCGGCGCTTCCCTGGCAGAAAGGTTGGAGTGCTGGTACATGAAGGGCGGCTGCTGGCAGTGCTGCAGGGACGTGCTGTGTTCCTGCCTCAGGGAGGATGGAAAGGGAGGGAAAGGCAGGTAAAGCAGAGGCAGCTCGAGTTACCTCAAGCTAAAGGGCAGCGACTTCACTGATAGCAGAAGAGCTGCAGATGGTGCAGTTACGGCGGCTTGCACTTAGTATGTGAAAAGATCTGTCTTATTTATAATGTTTATCTCTTTTAAATGTTCCTCTCTTTCAGGTGTCTGTAATCCAATGCCCCTGTGAGCTTGTACTGATTCAAGGAGCATTAGGACAGTCAGTTCTGGATCTGTTCCTTCTGCATCCAAACAGGCTGAAAGGAGTCACGATGCTGAAGTGCCAGTGGGAGGCAAGGGGACAGGACAGGGGATTTACAACTGGTTGTTAAAGCAGGCAGGAAGGGAGCACTGGGCTTGCATTCTGTCCTGAAGAGAGCCCTGAGCAGGCTGCTCCTGGCAGATGCCAGTGACTCAGAGAAGGCACAGCCATGGGCTCCTTTCTGGACAATGAGCTCTGCACACCTCAGTTGGGTGATGGCCAATGGGCTGTTGAACACCACCATGTCAGAGTTGTTCCTGGGCTCTTACTGGAAGGTTGAGTTCCATCTTTGGACGGGAAAAGTGTTCAGTTCAACATGACACTACATATCCTAAGCTCAAGTCTTTGTTTCTGTCATTCCTCCCTCCAGCAGCGTTTCCCTGTGGCCTGATTAAAGCCATGTGGGCTCTGGAGGAACAGTGGCTGGGGCTGAAATGGCTCCACGGGGGCCAAAGGGAGCACAGGGATGTTGTGTCCCAGTGGAATGGGAGCACAGAGGGCACAGTTAGAGCTGGAACATGGTGATGTTGGAGAAAAGGAGAATTTAAAGGATGCTTTTGGACAGAGCGTGTGCACAAAGGGTGACACTGGACAAATGGGAATGGCAGGAGATGTTTTCAGCTGGAACAAGACACTGGTGGGCTCTGTGACCCAGCACTGGGGCCAGTGCTATGGAACAAGAGCCTGATGTCCCTGAGCACCATGAGGCAGTGGAGGAGACTGCCAGGCCTGGCAGGCCCAGGGGAGCCCCAGCTGCCCAGGGGTGAAGAGACCCAGGGTCCTGCAGGGCAGAACCACAGCACCTGCAGCCAGGCAGGAAGGAACAGTGAGAAATGCAACAGGGCAAAACCAACTAAGAGAGGGCTCTGGCCGGAATGGAGCAGGGGCTGTTCAGTGTGGGAGTGAGGGCCTTCATCAGGGCAGTGACTGGGGAGATGTTTTGGACATGCCTCAGCCCACGCAGACAAACATCAGCTCTACTTTGGAGCAGTAGGACTCCAGGATAGCAGGAGGAACACTGTGTCATCATGGACATTGCCCCTGGCAGGTAATATTTTACTTTGTCTCACCATAAACACCACGCCTAAATGCTTTTTTACTTTATCATCCCTGGGTCCATCAGGAGGAGCAGAGTTCATCAAGCCATTATAAAGTTGTTTTTTCAGGTCAAGAGCAACAGAACCACAAGTATTTTTCAATCTTCTGCAGGGCTCTTTGATAATAGGGACCTTAAATACCTTTATCATTCTTCCCCTATCTTGCTTTTGGATTGGAATGTTAATACCCCTCTATTAAGGCAGTCAGATCTTCTGTGCTGTCATTCAGGTTGTGTCTGCATGTTCTTGGGGAAAAGCCAGGCCTTGCCTCCTTTTGGAAGGCTGGTAATTTTCACAAGTTCCCATGGCCAGGTGAGGTTCCTTAAATGCTGAGCATGGTAAGGGAGGTAAAACTGAGGACTCAAAGGTGAAGGCAAGTGCATGTGGCAAACAGGGACAACGGAAGTGTTTGTTTCCATTGTCTTGTTTTGGGTTTTAATTCATGGTTTGGGGCATTTTTTGTGAATGCCCTTATTTGTTACTAATTTAGCACTCTGTTGTCTCTGGTCACTTGTCCTAGTGCCGTGTGGGGGCTTGTGGACAGAAATTCTCATTAAAACCCCTCATGTTACCCTCAGTCTGTTTTACTGCTTTCATACAAGTGGATTTCCCATTTCCATAAGTCAGGAAGTATTTACAGGTAGAAAAATCAGAGGCTGAGACTGAGTGGACTGTGCATTCATTGTGCATTTTGACATGTGAAAATGTCACTACTAGCAAATTTTAGGAGTTTCCACCAGCCTGATTCTGTGTTGGTAGATGGGAATGTTGTTTGAATGCTGTCCAACCTCTGTATTTTCTTCTTGAAATGAATTTTTACCATCAAGGAAGTTAAAGAAGTTTTAAATTTTCATTAAAACAGGCAATTTGTAATTTAATTTTGTGTATATATATGCATATATATATATATATAAATTCTCTTTTTAAGAGTTTTGTAAACCCTTTGCATTCTAGTTCTTCGTAATCTAAGACAGCATTTTCTGGTAAGTGTTCTTCGCTACTTTTCAATGTCTATTTCTACTGAACAGAATTAAAAGCATCAATGGTATATAGCATTAAGTCAAAATGGGTCATGTAAAACTCCAGCAGCTGGACCATAGTAGGAGGCCAGACTGCGTCACACCGCTTTCCACTCTTTGATTATTAACTTCACTGGAGGTGCAGAGTATCAACATTTAAGCTTTTTCTTCAGTTTAACACATAAATTAACAGGTCTGGGAAGTTTAATTGAGGAGATGCTGAGGCAGTGATGGAGCTTCTAACTTTGAACAGAAAACACAAACATCAAAGAGCAGCAGCTTTTAACTTGTCCATTTGCTACTGTGTAGATGATTAGAAATTGTATTATAAGAGTCCCAAAACTTTTCAAACCACAGTCATACTTGTTCCTTCAGAAGAATGCCAGCCACTGCAGCAGGCAATTGATTTGAGTTTGCCAAGATTAGTTCCTTAAAGTACTCTGCTCCCTTGTGGCAGCAGTGCAATCATTTCGTTACTGTTTTCATCCCAGCTGCGCTTGGTGCGCTGGCTGTTCGCACCAGCCGTGTTCCTTACACAGGGTCGGGCCTGCAGCCGCCAGTGTGTGCAGGAGCCCGGTCCCGCCCCGTTGCCGGGTTCTGCCCGTCCCCTCCCGCGGGTGCTGCTCGGGAGCAGCCCGGCCATGGGAGGGGCTGTGCGGAGCAGCCTCAGCGGCCGGCGCTGGGCGCTCACGGCCCGCACTGCCCCGAGCTCGTCAGCTCGGGGTGAGCTCGGGGCACCTCTGACTGCGGCTGTGCTTTGCGTGACACAGCGAGGCAGGGCTGGGATTTAGGGAGCACGTCATGGCCTTGGCACCATGCTGAGGGACTGAGGAGCTCCTGCTGGTCCCTTCTGTTTTCACTGAGCCTGGGAGCACAAAGCACGCACCCATTTTGGCAAACTCATCGTGCACAGAGACTGAGCGCATTTCGGGGACACCAGCATGAAAAGTTCCTTCATGGGAATGCTATTTGGAGTTTCAATTAGCCTTTCGTTTCCTTCCACTAAGTCTGCAACTGTCTCAGAGCACAAAGCTCTTCTGCCCAGCTCCAGCCACAGGAGCTGGACCCTTTGTAGCAGGAATGCTGCAGCAAACACAATTCTGTGCTTGAACCCTCAGGGAGAGGAATGTGTAGGAGCAAACAGCGTTCCAGCTCGGGGCACCTGACAGGAAACAATTCTCTAGCCTTAGACACGGCTGCAGCTTAATGCTGATGTCAGGTTCCTGAGGGGAAAACATAGAGTTGGCATGGAAGTTTAGACACAGCAGTGCTTAATGACACTATTTATGGGAAATAATCTCTGTTGGTGTGTCAGCATACAGGCTCCAGCTCTGTCTTGCCTCTAAGGGGCACCTGGAGAGTTTGGACTGCAGGATCACAGCCTGCAGCATCAGAAATCAGATGTTTTCCAATACAAAACCCAGTGTCTGTATGGAATTGTGTATAAGCCGAGCAGGAACTGACCTAGCTGCAGGAGGGTAAAAGGATTTTGTGGTAGGAATCCAAACACTTAATCTTTGTGTTTCATGTTGAAAGTTTTGATTTTGTAACCTTTTCTTACAATTGACTATGAAGTTATAACGAACCCTGAGCATGTGTGAAACAAGTAACATTTTTACCATTCCACAACAGAACCTTTGTTTTCCTCAGAGGAGTAGTGCTGAGCTATTATGAATAATTTTAACTGGAAGAATTTGTATTAAGGCCTTGCACAAGACCACCACATTCAGTACTTCAGGGAAATGCAAATGCCTCTTAGGATGTAGAAGAAACCCCCAGCAACCCCCACAAGCAGTAGGACTAGTGTAGCACCAGAACTACAAAAAAAGTTGGGGGAAGAAAAAAGAATCCATTCTAAGCCCGTAACCTTCCAAGCCAGACTCTGGATCTGAACAGCTCTACACAGTTCACTTATTTTTCAGTCTCATCTGCCACTATGGCAGTAAAGAATGTCCTGGCTTTCAAGAAATTAATTTTTAAAAATCCCCCAAATCCTAAACACCTGAAAGGCTCAGCATGCTAAAAACACACAGCACCTGAGGAGGTTACTGCATTTTATACATACCTGGAGAAAGCAGGAGCAGAGCTCTACAGTGCCTCAGCCAGCACAGGTGTCCTCCTTCAGTTCTTGCTTCAAGCTGCTGTCCCAGCACACAGGTTTGTTACTGTCATTCCCTCCACTCTCACAGGGGCAAATTTAACACGTGACCCCTACACACACTTGCAATCCCTCCATGACTGGTGCCAACAGTAACTCAGCCAACACCAGGATCCCAGAATTACAGACTACTCATTACAGAGGCTCTGCTCCTCCAGCACAAAGGTGACCTTTCTTAATGAAAAAATGCCAGCTGCCAATTACCTGTGCAACAAGAGTCCTCTTCTTGGAGGCATGCTCAGCAGAGACAGCCACTTTCAGAGGTAGAGGCAAAGAAGCCAAAGAGTACCAGATGTTATTCTGTTGTCAGTCTGTAGCAGCAGGGACAAAGAAACAGCATTATCTCCCCTAACACAAAAACATTCTCCTTCCCACTGGCAAAACAGACTTTTGCAAAGTCACTGGTAAGCTACAGTGACATTTTAACTGGAAGCTGCTGGAATTTTTAGTGGTCAATCTGCTAGCTTTCTCCTGAACTGCATTTCAGTCTTCGTGAAAAGAAAATCCTTTGCATGGAAGATGATCAATACTTCTAAATCAAAAGCAGTAGATGCAGATCTCCAAAGACACAACAATGGACTAATAAAGCAATGAATAAAGAGAAAATGAACAAAGCTGAACAAAAAATTAACCCCTCAGTTTTTCCACATCCCAGATTGTCTGTGCATACCTTCATCTGAGCAATGAACAGGCAGTCCCCTCCCAAAAAAACCCCAGATGATGTTTTATTTTTTAAAGTGTTGCAATACAACAAATACATGATCTGTACAAAGGACACAACAGGGCCAGTTTAAATACAATCAGGAGAAAGGACTCTCCATATTCACAGTCCTCGGACAACATCTTCTACCAGAACCTGAACCAACAAATTAAGGATTCACTTAAAAAACAAACTAAAAAAACCAAACCCACCCCAAACAAGTTAAAAAATGTAAAGGTCTCCAAAGAGTCTGTGGGTGTATTGTCTTACAGCAGAGCTCATGGGGAATTCTGTGAAGGGTCACAATGGCATCTTATTGCCCTCAATGCTGATTTTCACTGCATGGGCCGATCTGCTTTTTTTCCTGATATCTGTGAATTTCCGCATCTGTTTGTCCAGCCGACTCACCCCTTTCTTAGAGGTCCCCTGGAACTTAAAAAATAAAACTAATAATTACCACTGAAAAAAAGCAGACGCCCCAGAGGTCCAAGGCAAGCGGCACATGCGAGGTTGCACCTGGGCAAGGAGCTGGGGGAGCCACTGGGCCCAGCTAGTCTGTCTGTTCCCTTCCCAGAAGGGAAAAATGCTTTCCCCAGTATCTGCAGGGCAGGGCCCAGGTGGAAGGCAGTGGCACTCACAGCCACACAGTGCTGGGTCAATCACTGTGTACCTGGATATTGTTTGGGGTTTGTATCTATTGGCTGGAGCTATGTCAGAACCACAGTGCACCAGTGTCACCACTTTGGACTTCCTGCAGGGGAGTTAGACACTGATACACTGTGATTAAGGCTGACACATCAATTCCTCGCTGCCATTTATTTTAAAGGTCAGGGATTAGTATTTAGAAAGCAAATGATTACTGAACAAAGGCAGTACAGGGGGCAGCAAAAAGAAATGCCTAAGCTGACCGTACAAGCTGTTATCAGTTATTGCATTTCATCTCTGCATTTGAACTGCAAATGAAAAGCAGGTGGCGCAACAGTTATTCCACACAGGTTAATACAGTGATGGTGTGCTGAAACACCACTGAAGACAAACAGCAAGGACCTTCCAAGCCATAGCCAGTGCTTCCTAGAAGGCAGTTTTCCTTAACTAGACAACAGAAACAGTAAGTGATGGAAACGTGACACCTTTAAGTTTGGGAAAAACAGTGATATCCGAAACATGCTACTTAGTAACTGAAAAAACACATCCATTAGAAACTCGTTCCCATGGCTAAGGAAGGTGCTCCTGACATGCTGATTTTAAATAAGCTTTATTCATAAATCTGTTCACTATTCATTGAAATTACAGCTAAAATTTCACAGTGATGTTTAAGAAAAATATCTTTTAGAAAACAAATAAATATGAAGCTTAATATGAACTCAACCGTTATCTACGACTTGTGCTCACCTCTTCCTATCACTGTTAGCTTGTGGCAGCCCTGCTCACAGCACTGAAACGCAGACCAGGAATTGTCTAAACAATTCCCATATTGATGCACGTTCTCCCAACCCACACTCACAGCAGAGGATTTTTCTCCCCCTGGTCTCATTCTGTAGCTTCCACCAACCACCCCTATTGTCTCACATCATTCTACTTTCTTGAATGAGCAGGTGTGAAAAACACCTCACTGTGCCCCAGAGGTCAGCCACAGACGCCAGCGTGCAGTGACACCAGGTCCTGTATCAAGGGCTAAGAAGTCCCATGTGTCGCTTCAGGTGAATCTGGAAATCCTAATTGTTTCAGAACAGCATTTAAAACCACAGGTGGTGCAAAGCTGGTTTTGAGCTGGTATTTTCACTGAACTCCTGTCATTCAGGTACCCTGAAGCTGTGCAGGCAGGAGCCATGGCAGATGTTATGTGCTAGAGCCTGTTTTCTCCTGTACAAGTTCCCTTGTAGGTCACAGTACAGACACGAGAGAATTCAAGGACAGTTTTCCAGGTTTAAGTTAGGGTGTACACACTCCTGTCCTGCATGTGCAAACTGCCAACAGCCGGAGCACATGCACTGTTCACACCTCCCTCAAGGGATACCTCTCCAACTTGGGAAGGCAGTGGTATGGCTACAGGGGCATCCTGTTGCCTTCAATGCTGAACTTGATGGCCCGATGCACTTTGCTGAGTCGTTTCTGTTCAGCAAACCGTCTCTTGTGCTTTTCCAAGCGACTAATACCTCTCTTAATAGTCCCGGGCTAGAAACAACATCTCAATTAATGGACAGAAGGAGAAAGAACAGCAGACAGCACAGCAATTGTTACTTCTTCCACTTACACATATTCTACCACACATACCCCTTTTAAATGAAACTGTATGAGCAGATGGATGAAGACAAAGCAACACAAAGGCCTCTGGTGAAGCTGTTCGTGTTTACCAAAACCTCAAAGGTTTCCCAAACTGGAATATTATCAGAACATGATACAAAAGCTGGGAGAGGTATAAAAACATCAGTGCAGTGACACAGGCACTGAACTGCAGCTTTAGCTCAAAATGCTTTAAAGCAAGAGGCCTGTAATCAGATTCTCACCTGAGAGAGAAATTCTAGAGTGAAAACATGTGATGAGCTTAGAGCAGCCTACTTATGACAGAATTTAATTTACTGTCCACACTCACTACTAAAGGCCCTTAAAAGAACTACCCTCCTGTACAACAACCATGGTGATATGGTGACAGAATCCCAGGCTGAGGAACAGTCACCAGGACACTGCCAGTGCTTACCCTGGAGGACTCCATCTCCACGTTCCACTTGGGCCTGACCACATAGTCTTTGTTGGAGGGCATTGGCACCCTCGCACGGGCACAGAAGCCAGGGTCCCCAGGTCTGAGAGCCCTATGGAAAAAAAGGATGTGACTGTTATGGACAAATCTTACACAAAGAGAAGTAAAGCCACCCAGCGTGCTCTCCTCTGAAACACTGCATACCACTGCCCCTAAAACCTCTACACAAGTTCCACAGTGGTAGTGCCACCAAAATACTTCACTAAAAAAAAAAAAAAAAAAAAAAAAAAAAAATCCAACCTACTTTTCTTCTCCTGTTAACACTTTCTCCAGGTCCCTGCGGGGAGTCTGACCACCAGAGCTGCAAGAAAAATAAATATTTATAGGCATCTATACACACAGAAAGAAATTTAAAAAGACAAGTATGTTAAAAGAAAAGAGAGACCATAACTTACTACCCTTTTACTTCCCTTAGTATTTGCACACCACTTGGTTTCTCTTGATCCTTAGAAGGATTTCATGTTTCTGCCTGCTACTCCTACCTGCTCATTTTCCTTCGATGAGGCATCTGTTCCAAATCTCTCTGTTCCCTCTCTTCTCTGGTCATGCCTTTGTAGTTTGAGGTAAGACCGAAGATGGGTCGAGACCATTCATCTATTAAAAAAATGATTAATTAACAAAGACCAGGCCTTTGTTTCTCCCAAACCACTCTGGTGATCAAGTACAGACTTGAAAGTTTGTGGCAAGTATTTATGCTTCCTTTCAACCAAACGATTTTTGAGCCCTTAGTATTTAATGGAAAACCAGCCTTGCGAACAGAAAGCAAGAGCTTTCATCCCCAAAGTCTCTTCATTGCCTGCTCTTTTAGAACATCTCCAAGCTCTCAGAATACTCAGTGTCAGGAGCTCCTGCACAACACAGGAATGCTATTTTAGAAATATGCAGAAATGTTCCTAAAGAATGCAAGTTTATCCTCAGTCTGCAGCTATTCTGGATGGAATGCACTCCACATGGAGTACAGCTGGTTGAGTAGCAAACATTCAGTCAGTCAAGTTCTCTCTGAAGTCCGTGGAATAGACAGTCCTCTGGCAGCACCTTCCTGCCTTTGCAGCATATACTCAAGATCTGGAAAACGAGCCAAGAGAGAACCGGGGCAAAACAATGCCATCATCTGGTTTAAGACAATGAAACAGGTGCATGGAGAAATTAACGGAGCAGTGTTTGTTAAGAGCTCTGCAAAGTTATGAAACAGATCAGTGAGGTTGCTACATTGCAGAATCTACTCTACAGACAAGTGCAGTGCATCAGAAGCTGATGCAGAAGTTCCATTCACCATCAGTGGAATGCCAGACAAAGCAGAGGCAGGTTTACGTACTGATCAGCTTCCCGGCCATGTCCTTGTTGGGTCTCGACTCCTTGGGGTGTTTGTACAGGTACATCACAGCCCGCCCAATGCCGCTGTGCTTCAGGGTCTCTTGGCTCACACTGGGCAGCTGCAGGGGAAAGGGAAAGTCACAAAACAGCAATAAATTATGTCTAAACATTAATGGTGTCACTGGACTTTGCAAAAAGACCAAAACTAACCTTTCACTTAAATCAATTAGGAAAAATTAATCTTTTCACTGTCCCACCAGGAACTGTTTAAGGCATCAAACACCTAAATCTAGAAATCTGCCATAACATTCTTGCTTTATACACAGACTTAGGTAGCTTTCTCGAACTTTTTGCTCCAAATGCTCTTTAGCTTGTGTTACCTCAAAACTGTGCTACTGCACTACTTCAAATCATTCATTCTATAAAGACAAAAACTTAGGTGGCAAAGACACTCAAGCAATCAGTTTAGCCACAGACACTGAAAGCCTACACTGAGTGTGAGGGGCCTTCCCCTGCACTGCACACTTTAACAGAACAGAAAAGGGACCACAAGGGAAGAAAATTCAGGGATGCACAGAAAGTAACTCTTCACTTAAATTTGGAGGGCCAAATCATCTAAATTCTTTTACACAAGCACAAGCAGCTGTTGTACATGTTGCTTCCTTGTGTGTTTCACTGCACAGCCCATTGGCAGCAGCTGCAGTTCATTTATCACCTCACATTTCTCTAAAGCATATGGCTGTAAAACTGTGGAGAAGCCCCAAATCAAATGTGGTTAAAAGTCAGTTTCAAACCTCTTGCAGGATCTTCAGAAGCTCCTCTCTTATCTTTAGTGCTGGCAGACTTCGGTCTGGAAGAGGAGAAAGCCACTCTTTGATGGCAGACATAACACCACTATCGATGAAAGTTTCTTTGAGATCCTGCCTAAAAGGTTTAAAGAGAAGCCCAAAAGTCATGTAATACAGCAAAATCTTAAGATGTGATGTTCCCTCAGGAAAATAGCATATTTGAGTTTGTTTCATGTTAAATTATGAGGGAAAGTTATGTATAAATTTAGGTTTTTGAGGTCACCATTTACTTGGAATAAAAAGTGTTTTACTGCATATTTTCAGTACAGCTGTAGTGTAACTCCATGAAATCTTACAAATTCTGACTATTGCCCAAGGTTACAGTTAATTGAAAGAATGACAACTCACTTTTTAAGATGCATAACTACAGTTGGTAGCAAAGTTAATTTCTTTAGTGCTGGTTTCTTTTGTGTATTCAGCTGACGATCCTCCTGTAGAGAGTTGAAGAATCAGCAGAAGTTCATCAGCTACTCCCATACTTTGCAACACTTACAAGACAAAGACCAGTCTATTAAACTAGAAGTGCAACTTTGGAGGGATTACACTAACTTTGTCCCCTGCTCCACAGCTCACAAACAATTATGCAACAAGTTATCTGTAAAAAGAGTCACCACTTTAGTCAGTAGTTCCCACTAAAGCATCACATTAGGAGATTGTTCCTAAATTTACATTTTTTTCCACTTTATGATTTAGATTGACTACAATAACTGGAGGTCCTCTATACTGTGCACAGATAACACTTTGTTAGTAAAGCCTCACTTGAAAAACAGAAAAATAGCTAAGCAGAACAATGGGAAGGGAGAACGCGTATTTTCACCTCTGTCATTTCAAAATTACTTTCATCCAAGGCCTGACTGTCACTATGTGTTCAGTACTTGTATCCCATATCAAAAAACACCAATCAAAAGATTTCTGTCCAGCTCTGGTAATTCCTTTGTACTTGTCCTAATCCATTGAAGGCTCTTTCTGTGCAATGTTTGTTTTATTGCAAGGGAGGAGATTCTTCTAATGCATCTCTTCCCACTTCCTGCCCCTGTATTTCAAACTTTGCCGTCTCAATTGAAACATCCAGCTGTCATCTTGTCCACGAAAAGTTTTCCTGTCAAGCCCAAGAAGTTTCAGTTCTTCCAGATTGCTTTCTCACTCTTCCCTTCTTTCTGAACTCATTATCCTTCTGATTTCTTTCTCAGGAAGATTTTTTTTGTTGCTATTTGTAAAGCTCCTCTTTCTAAAATCCTGTATATACCTCAATTGGTTTTAATGTGTTTTGCTGCGCTGTTTATTCATTTGATTGCTACTCCAACAATAGAGATGACACCTGACAAAAGGCAAGATCCCACAAAACCTTCCACAGTAACATATTAAAAATTTCTCCTAGAAAAAAGCAGGCTGTCCCATGAATCTTGTTACTCTGACATCATTACCACACTGTCACTCAAACAGTTTGGAAGAGGGCTTTTCTCAGGAACAAGTATGACACATACCAGTAACACTATAATGAAATTAAAGCACAGTCCCTTTCTCAGTATTTAACATACTTCTAGGTAGTTTATAGAGTACCTATATATCCCTTTTTATAGAAGTTGATCTCAACTGATCAAAGTTTAGCAATTCAACTAATTTTAATTTTTAGAATTAGTATTTCATCAAAATTTCAATAGAGTAAGTATTTTCCTTTAGAACAGCAAAATAACATTGACATGGTTAAATAGACATCAGAAACTTCCCAGTGTACAGATAACTCTTGCTGAACACAAGGCAGACTTTCGTATCTTATTGATCACACGATTTTCCCATAGAAGGGAAATGAATTTTAAGGTGTCTTTGGAGGCTGGCAAACTCACCTCAGCAGCTTCATTCATCTTCACAATCATGGCACTGACCACATCATCGGCATCACTGATGAAAGTTCCCCCGTCACGGTTCCGCCTGCGCTTGCCGCTCATGCTCTTCTTCCTCTGCAGCATCATGTCGAAATCTGACATGAAGTCCATGCTGAAACACAGCCTCAGTGTTAGCTGATGGGCCTTGGTACAATATCATTTTGTGTTTCTGTGGTGTACAAACACCGTGTCTCAAGGTCCCTGTGAGATAATTAATTATCCTCAGTATGCAAAATGCAAAACTAGCGAAGGGCTCCAATGGCTCCAGACACCCTCAGACCTTGCATCTGTAATACCCAACATGTGCACACCTGTAATATCCAGGGTCCATAATGCCCCTTTACCAAAATCTGACATTAAGGAATATGTAACAAAAGGACTTACTGCTTCCCTCTTTTGATGTTATCATCAGAGTCTGATTCATCTGCTGTCTCCTTCATGTCTCCATCACCTTTCTCTTCCTCCAAATCCTCCTGGTTAAAACCCTGACGAGTACAGACAGAGCAAATCAGTGTATGGATCAGGACTGAGCATCTACTCAGGCACCTGACACTGACACTAAAAAAGCTTCAGGTAAGTCTTCAGAGGATCTAGAAAGATGAATGAAGTAATTTTAATTCCCCCAGTGAGTACTGTCACACCAATTCTCCCAAAAGATGAGCTGTTAATGTTATTTCAGCCAAAGATTACTCCAGTGAGTCTGGCAGATACAAAACTGAGCTGATGCAGCATATACATTCTCCTCAGATCTAGCAGGTCAACAGGAGACATTTACAGTAACACTTACTGTGAATTCCTCCTCTTCCTCATCACCAGATTCTCCAAATATATCTGCAATCAGGTTCCTGTGAAAGTAACAGCAACATTTATCTATTTGGACTATGAGATGTGATGTGCCTTTTCTGCAAAATCTCTAATGATTGTGTGAAGATCACTTTTTGATCTGTTTCCTTCTACTTACCTTTCTCTTCATGCCACCAATGAAGGTGAACAGTCATTCTCTGGTTGGGATTTATGTGTTTTCCATTCACCATCACTCCCACTGTCTGCAACCCCCAGAGAATTCATATTCTTTTGCACTTACTCTTGCTCATTTCCAGATTCACTGTCACTGCCAAACAGATCTTTCCCTTTTTTCTTCCCAGCATTCTCTTTTCCTTCTTCTTCCTCCTCCTCCTCGCTATCAGATACAACATTTTTCTTCCTTTTGTCAGATTTCTCTGAAGCAGCGTCACTATCCGATTCTTCACCATCAGAAAGGATTCGTACCTTTTTTGCAGCTGCCAGCAGAAAAGAGCATTACTACAAGTCCCAGTAACAGAGGGGTCAGATGTTACTCTCAAATTATTCTGACTAGTTTTCCTACACCAGACCATTGCCATTTCTTAAAAAGCATATCCATTCTGAAGTTTTTTATTAAATCAGCAACTGGAGCTTCCATACAACACATCTATTCATAAAAAATGTAATTTAAACCTCTCCCACCCGTAAATGAAAAAAAATGCACTAGAAAAAATTACTAGAGAAACAGCAACGAAGTAGATAAATAAACTACCAATGTCAACAGATGCCAGTTAGATCCCTAGAGTCTGTAGTCTGTTAGACCTACTTATTACTCAGAAGTATTAGATACACATGCACACAGCAAAGCAGTCAGAACAGCCTCTACAAATGCAGTTCTGCTCCAAAACCAAATCTGATTTACGGTTTCTCATTTAGACACTTTATTCATGTAAAAGCAATGATTTAGCTTTCACACCATTGCCTGTCACAGCACACTTTCACAGTATAGTTTCTTACGTGTTTTCTCACTGTCATCCTCACTATCAGAAAGGATGGCTGTTTTCCTCTTCACCGTCTTTTCTTCCTCTTTCTCATCTTCATCACTGTCTGATATTTTACGTCTCTTAGGAGCTTCGTCTTCACTGTCAGAGCCCTGAAATCCTTTCCTTACATGTTCATTATCTGAATGATGAGAGTCATTCTGCACCTTTTCCTTCCTGTCCTCCCCATCGCTATCTTCTGACTCTATCTGCTTGTGTCTGGACACATCCTCGCTCTCGGAGTCGCTGGCTGGCTGCTTCTGGAGCTCTTCACTCTCCGAGTCGCTGGCTGGCTGTTTCTGGAGCTCCTCACTCTCAGAGTCGCTGGCTGGCTGTTTCTGGAGCTCCTCACTCTCAGAGTCGCTGGCTGGCTGCTTCTGGAGCTCCTCACTCTCAGAGTCACTGGCTGGCTGCTTGTGTGATTCCTCATTTTCAAAATCACTGCTGTGATCCCTTGGAGGGTCTCCATTGTCAGAGTCACTCGCTCGATGATTTAAGGCCTCTTCATTTTCAGAGTCACTCAAATGCCGGTTTGGATGGTCCTCAGTGTCAGAATCACTGTCTTTCCCTCCATGAGTTGCTTCATTTTCTGAATCACTTACATTGTGATTTGGGTGTTCCTCATTATCTGAGTCACTTTCTTTTTGCCTTGGGATATCTTCATTTTCAGAGTCCGTCATGTGAGGCTCTTCCACTTGCCCATCATCTTCGCCATCACTGTGTTCATTCTGAAACAGAAAAACAATCTCAGGCAACTAAGCAAAAACACCTTAAAAAGTAAAGAAAAATTGTTCTGAATTTTTGCTTCTCCTTCCTCCAATTTGGATACCCAAGGTGCCGCAAACTGAAATAATTTCTATATAGAAATACTTAAGACAATTTGCATCAAAAGCTACTAAATATTTCACATCAAGAAAAGTTTTAAGAGCTCAATTGAAGTATGTCCATCCTGCAGTTCCATGGTATTTTGAAAATGGTAAGGGCGTTCACAGAGAACACTTAAATAAGCATGTCTACGAAGGGTCCAGTTGGTCAAGAGTAAAGTCTTAGTACTTTTATTTTAATAGGTCAGGCCTTCCAAGTGGTTTGGTTGAAATTCCCAGTAACAAAGCAAGAGAGTATCTTGCATTTGTCATTTTATTTCCCTGAAGATCTCAAGCAGATGTTTTCTGTGTGAAACACATCTTAGTGAAACAGCACATGCATTAGCGCCTGTTCCTTCTTTGTCCAGGAAACCTAATTAAGAACAACTAAAGAACAAAAGCCTAGCTACAAACAAGAATAAAGTTTTAGTCAGAGCTTTCATTGTTAACAAGTTTTGTGTTTCTGTGTGCAAGAACAGATTCAACAATTCTCTCCCCTATGCTGACCACTCCCATGCTCATCCAAACACCCAAGATAACTCACACACAAACACACCCATCTGACAACTTTACAACTGAAACAGTCACTTGACTTTTCTACACAGCAAAAAATACTGAGCCACATGCTCCATTTTTAAGAGAACCTGCTAAGTAAAAGAGAACTTGCAAAGTAAAATTATTTATAGCATCATCTTTTATCTTTCCAACATCTAATTTCTACTTGGAAAAAACCTCTTAATTGCATTTATCTGAAAACATGAAATTAGATTCATGAACACTCACTCCATTAATTCAGCTCTCACAGCTACTGTCACCATAATTCTGTTTTCAGCTGAAAACAACAACACTGTACAAGGAACTTCTCTTTTGCATACTCAATTCAAAGACTCGGTCAGGCTTCCCTCAGTCATTTTGTCTCAGCTGTAAACTTTTTCTACTTGCAAACTGAGTATTTACTGTCCTAGGAGATGCTTGAAGACCTCTGTGTCCTGAAGTTTCCAAATCTTTTTTCTGCAATTTAATTTCCTTGGAAACAGACCTTCCGTCTTTTTTTATTTTCTGTAGTCATCCTACAACAAAGAATACTATTCATCTTTAAAATGCATGATAGAATGATGCATGGAAGAATTTTAAATAAAATTAATTTCAATTGCTCTTAGGAACTACTTCCTCCACAATCATTCTAGAGTGGCAAAGAACATTGCTTTTTAAGACTTTGGACTTTATACACTTATTCCTTTGGCTAGCACTTGATAAAGATATTCTAAATTACTGCAGAATGACTAACAAAGTTACTGAACAATGAAAAAAAACCCAGGACCATGCAATTTTAAAACATGCACTTCTAATAGTACTTCACTATTTCCATGTTACTTAATGCTAACTACAAGCAGCTGCAGTGACAATCTGAGTTCTTTTCTCTCTGCTGCTTGTTCCTGTCTCTATAGCAAGGCATCTTTTGAACCTTCCCTATCCAGTAATTCTCATTTCTCCTCAAAGAAAGGAAACATTCTTCTGTTAAGACCTGAATCTGGAATTTTAAAGAATTAAATATTAATATTAGGAACTGACAGAATTGAGGATGTACACTCAACTGCTGTCAGCCTGTTACTATTTTTTTCTCTTACCAAAAAATCACTTTGACTGCCCTTCTCCTGCCTAGTATGTTCCACATAAACCAAGCACAGGTGTATGAGATGGATCTTCCCTGACCATATCACTTTAGACTGAAGAAAACTGCAGCTGGAAACAGAACAGAAAGCAGATTCCAAAGGAGTTACAGGTAAGGTCATTGAGAAACACTAAAATCAAACTGGTATCTACAGTAACAAAAATTATTTAATCCTTGGTTTTCTACCATTTTATTTTTTGTGGGTTTGTCTGCCTTCCCTCAATGTCAGATGGTGACTGCTGACAGGATTTTGCTAAACCCAAGAAAATTAATAAAAATACTCCTCTGTAAGATATTAGGACCATCATCTTCCTAGCTTCCAGTTTAGAAATGCTTTGGTGAACAAATAAACAAAATTAAGAATCAACTAGAATCAGTAATGACTCCTAATATTTCTAAGGTCAGAAGTGTGGCTGCAGGTTATATATGCACTTGTTCAGAATTAATCACTAAACTACAAAGAACTTTTTGGTGAGAAGACACTATAATTCTAGAGCATTATTACAGGGTCCTCAACCTTTAATCTGTTGCTGCCAAGTGCCAATCACTCCTGAGCATGAAGCTGTTTGGCCAGGGAGAGCAGCCCAGCCCAAGCAGCCCAGGTGTCCCTGCACAGCCTGGGCACAGAGGCACCGCCTCTCCAGCCCGCTGAGGGAAGCTCAGGCAGGCAGCACCTGTGTCACTGAGTGCAGCACGGCCCCAGAGCCCCAGCCAGCACCACCAGGCACCTTCTCAGCAGAGCTGAGACCCTGCCCAGGGAGGGACCTGCCCAGGGAGGGACCTGCCCACAGCCAGAGGCTTCTGCGCACAATTAATGAATCTGCGTGTGATATAAACAGTGACCAACTTCCCAGCAAAATGATGAAACGCTGCTGGACATGTTTGATGGTCTTCACCTTCCCTTTTTATTAGTTAATCTCTAAAAAACTGTTTTCAGAGAAAAGAGGTATTTAATTTTTGAGTTTCCTAGTTTTCCTTTTCCAAACGTTTGACTGAAAGATCAGACATCCTCAAAACTGAGTAGGTCTCAGGTAATTGCTACTGCATTTTTCTCTAATTCCTTTGCTTTCTTTTCTTCCTCCTCTTTATCTATAAACATTTTAATTGAGATGTCCTTAATTTTTTTAAATGAATGAGTTCTATAACATGAGGCTTTAGTACAGTATAAAATAAGGAATATATCAAAATCAAATTTACAGTGTTACACTTCTACATAAATATTACAGCTACCAAGCAGTTTATCGGATCAACATGCAGCCACTTTTAAGAGCTACTTTTTCAATAATTTGGTAACTTCGACAAAATTGAACCCATACATTTCAATCTCATGAAAGATGAGAATTAAACTAAGACCTACACAACCATCATGGGCAGATCAGCAAGTTCCTTGTTTTTTCAGAAGTGTCACATAATGTGTGTTTGTTAACAGTCACAGTCTAACCACAACTTAATTCATGAAACAGCAGCAACTTGGTGGAAGTGTAAGAACTAAGTTACTACAGATTTCTGTATGAGCCTGACTTGGACAAACACTGTAAACATGATTTCAGATTCATTACTGTACTAAAACTAATTCTAATTGTCTAAAGCAGAATCAGTAAGGACATCAAAGAGAACATTTATAGATAAAGTGGGATTGGGGGAAGGAAAGCCAGAAAAGAATTGTGGAAAAGAAAAACCCACATACCTGAGACCTACATAAGTAATTCCTCAGGATTCCCCTTTTCTTTAAAGTTAAGAACCTGAAAGAAAAGTTTGAAATTTTAAAACTTCAGTTCTTTACATCTGAGTTCTCAATTAGAGACAAAATAGTAATTAAATAAACTTAACTGATTAGGCTGTCTCAAAGGTTTTATTACCTTTGAGTGTCATTTCTCCCATATACTCCTAAAGATGAAGAAAATAAGAGGATGAGAAAATATTTAGAGTAAATAATATGACAAATGACTAAAAGCTGCTCCTTTCAGAGATGGCTACTCCACATTATTGCCTCTTGAGTTCAGTGAACTCAATGGAAGGAAAGAAAAATTAAGACTTCATAGCAAAACAAAAGATTCAAATTTTGATTCGAGCTGACTCAAATAAAGCCTTAAGGCTTGACAGTTCACATCTAGTATTGGTCAGAAAGGTGGCTTAGCTTGACTCTTTTCTTGTAATTGACTTTCTGAAGTATTTTATCTATAGAGGAATATTCAACTGCCATCACAGAACAAAGTCTTTAAAATAATGCAGCACATATAAAGAGGACCAGTTAGCAATGACAGCTGGTACTTTCTGCTCACCTAAATCTGAAGAAGACATGCAGTCCACTTCCTTGCCACAGTAAGCAAAATTAAAATCTCAGAGAAGTATAGGAAAGTAAGAACCAATGATCAAGCATAAACCAAAGACACAGCAGAAGAAGCATTACTGTAGCAGCATCATGACTCTTCATACACTCATCATACTTTTGTTTCATTAAAACAGAAGTACTAAATCCCTCTGGAGAGACAGTTATTTTTTCCCAGGCTGGGAAGAAATGTGTTTCCTGCCACACTGAAATTACAATTGTCACAATGTGAGACGCTGCCTCCCAACAAATCTGCTTCTTCCCTTGGAAATATCAACACCTTTCAAAAAAAGTAAATTCCAAATGCGCTTTACAATTAAGTTTAAATACATGGGAAGACCTTTCATTTTATAAAAAATTACAAAATCTTCATCCACTTTCTGAGTGAAGTATGAATTCAATAAAGGCAGGGGGAGTCAGGCGTTCTCTCTCATCAGCCTTTATTGCATTTTAAGCAATTTCTAAAATGTGTAACATCGAAAACCCAAAGTAAATCCTGATCTTTACCTAAAATACAGTCAAATATACACAACACTATGAAATGGCTTTGATTACCGTTTTTATAAGTGTCAAAAAGTTCTCTGTAACTTTGCTGGCAGAAGACCTGAGTTTACAGGCTAAAATTATTCGTTCCGACAAAATCCCGATGTAACTTCACTGTGAGTCACAAACAATTCTTAAAAATTAAATCTTAACTCCCAAACTGTCCTACAAGTCTAAAGGGAGCCTTCTCCTTTACCTCTTCTCAGCCCAGTCAATCCACAAATGAAGTGACTGCCCCAGAAACAACCCTAGGCCAAAGCCTTTCCATGCTGATTCCTCCTCCAAGTGGGAACCACTTCAGAGGAAAAGCAGGTCCCATTTAGGAACCTTAACCTGTTCCACGTGCACATGAACCTTAACCTGGCTTCTTTGTGAATGACAAGGTCAACACCAGCACAAAGCAGACTCAAGAGACAGTGCCCCCATCTGACACGGCAGCTGGGAGAGCATTCATTCTCTGTCCAAGAAATTGACACCTCCAAAGTGTGTGGTTTTACATCGCTGTGCAGAATTTCATGAAAAACTTCAAATTCCTCGTAATCTATCTCTTAATTTCAAACCCCCAAATATTATCTTTGTGAAATCGAGGCTAATCGAGTACAACTTATTCAAGTTCAGAACAGTGTGTGCTATCGTAACAATTAAGAAAACAAACACAAACCCCCCCACCCGAAACCAAAACCCTAGCCAACATACTTGTCGAGACTATCCAACACTTTTTTATGAAATAAAGTTTTGCCCGACTGAACCCTTAAGAGAAACTGAATAAACACATATGTGTCGGTTAAGAGAGGATGCCACTTTAAAAAACCAAAAGTAATTCAGAGAAGAGTAAACTTTATCTAGATAAAGCTCCCTTAGTACCTCTGAATGGTGCCCTACACTTCCATTCTCCGATCCAGAATGTTGTTCGTTTCCTTCATCTTCCACATCAGATCCTGAGTCTCGCTCGTCTTGCACTGGAGTAGCTCCTCCATCATCTATTCCGACATTAAGAAAAGAAAGTAAAACTCAGGTTTAAAGGAACCACACAGGAACCGGGGGTCTCCCACTCTCAACGGGGCAGGGAAACGGGGCTGTCCGAACAAACCAGCCCAGGCACCCCCGGAACGCACAAAACCTCCTAAACCATGCGGGCAGCGACTGACGCACTGCCCGGACACCGGAACATTGAAGCAATTACCGCCGCGCTGCCCTCAGGCCA